>OX596204.1:10903856-11512288 GCA_951394215.1 Glyphodes perspectalis
ATCGACATAAACATAAACATACACCACCACGCTCCACCGGCTGAACTAGCTGACCATCAATATTTCTGGACGAACATACAAGTGCGGACTAGTAGTAAAAGTAATGCCTCGTAGTCAAATTCTTTGCTCAGAAAACCTACTTAGCGACGAGAGCAACGGAAAAGTGTTCAGGTACTTTTGTTTCAGTATTAGAATATTAAAAGAAGTTTCGCTAACTCACCGGTGTCGCTGATGTCCTTGGTCTCGCCAGTGGAGTCGCCGCCCTCGCTGGGCCTGTCAAACACCGGCAAGAGATTGCGGTTTCCTGCCGCAATAGTGGCCTCCAGTTCCGCGATCTGTGCATCAAATAATATAATCAATTCGTTACATAATGTGTATGAGTACTTATAAATTATTATTTTAAATACACATTTTATGACTTACGTGTGCCGGAACTTCGGTGGTGGTAATGGTGGTATCCAGCGGCAGGTCTTGGATAGCCTCGGCCGTACCCGAAGCGAGATCCCTAATGGCTTGAATTAAAGTCCTGTGAAAACATAATATTGTAAGGAAAAGGAAAATACACACAAGCCTACAATGTTTACATAGACAAAATTCGCAAGTCAAAAGAGGAAGGTATTCAGGTAAAGATGGGTAAAAGTAACACTAATATCAAACTATGTAATTTAATTACTAAACTTTGAAACGGAACTGTACATTGTCTAAACGTTTTAATGCTAAGCTGCTTTAATGTAAATAGGTCCTGTGTATATTACTTACTTATAGCTAAAGGTGTCTCTAATGCAGACTTTCTCCAAGACGGACTTTATCTGGGACCTGGAGAGGGCCAGTCCGAGGCTCATGAAGAGGTTCTGCAGGTCTTTCTTGCTGATGCTGCCGCCGCGCGCCGTGTCGAAGTACACGAGCGAGAGCAACAGGTAGGGGTCAGCCGGGAGGTCCACCCCGCGCCCGCGTCTCCGTGGAGAGTTGCTGCGGTCGTCGTCGCTATGAGAATCCTGGGTGAAAGATAGTTTATGCAATAGGCTATTTTACTCAAAATGTTTTTATAGTCCACTATTGAGATTACAAAAAAATATTGCTTACGTATTTTTTCTTTTGTTCAGCAAACTAAAAATTATGAAGTTATAACGCGTTAAGTACCGTGTGACGTCACTAGGTGTTTAAATTTAACCGTCCAAGTGACATATAGCGCCCCATTTCAGGTCTTTGAAGCCTTTTATCTTTCTTATTCTTCGAGTATGAGATAAACCAAAAAATACGTATTCAATATCTTTGATAATCTAACTTACGGACTACATCTTTTTTTGATTAAAATACCCCATTCATTTGTAAAAGTTGCTGCCACAACTGATTGTAGACTTATGATGCTTTTATTGTACATGTCGAGTTCAAGATTCACATTGATTAAAGACAATACAATAATGAATTAAAAAAAATATGAAAATTATTTTTAAATTATTCAAATGTTTTTTTTTTAATTTAATTTGCCTTATCCCATCCTTCTAGGTACTGCACCAATAGGGCTTGTTAAGTAATACTTAACCATTCTTTGTTAAGTAATACTGATGACAAAAGATATCGCAACTTACGCGTCTGTCACGTCGTCGCCCGTCACGCCTGTCGTCACGCTTGACACTCTTCTCTCTATCTTCTTTCTTCTCATCTTTCTTATCCCCGTCTTTCTTTTCATCTTTTTTGTCGCTCTTTTCTGACGATTTATCACTATCCTTCAAGTCATCAACTTTCTCAGGTAGAGTGTACAAAGTCTTGTAGATGTAGAATCCAAAATCACGCATTAGCATCTCATTGAAAAGTTCCGCAAATACAAATAGCTGCAATAAAGTACAAAATAAATGTATATTGCATAATCAATCGAAAATATACAAGTCATTATAAGTATATACGAAAACCGAAACTTGTGTGAAATATTTTTATTTATAGAATCAGTATAAAAATATATATATGCCTTGCCTCTTGTCCTAGCGCTAATACTTTACGCGAGTGTTTTGCGCACTTGCGTATTAATAATACTAACAGGACTAAACGACCTTGCGACCTTGTAACAAGCGATGCCGCAAGCGCCATAATTTTTTTAGTAGGGTGCTTTATTCCAGGTTCTGTAAATATTATTTAGTCAAAATATACTCGTACATACATAGATACATTACATTACGACCGCAATCTCCGAAGGGGTAGGCAGAGTCAAAATATTACATGATACAGAAAAAAAACTATTGCAATTGATTCTTTCAACAACTTTGTACAAACAGTTTTCAGGTTTCGTATATTATACTAAAACTAAGGTAGTGTTATTGCATAACCAATCAAAATAAATGTAATGTTTCATGGGCATAGAAGTAAATGATTGGAAAATTGCACCTTTAAGCCCAAATAGCACAAATGAAGCCTGAGGCCCTGACTGATTAGTATGCATGGCTCTTTTTGTTGTGACCATATATTGTTGACAATCATAGAATATTGGACATAACAAGGATATGAATATAATCGATGCCACTCCCCTAAGTAAATGTACCCAAGATTTAATACAAACCTCAAAGCTGTGTTCCTTATTATCAGTAATCCTATAGTCTAATAGAAGCGAGAGTGTGGCAACGCTACAGTTGAATTTTCCTCCTTTAGCACTTGCATTTGGGTGTACAATGATATGGGGATTGTTTGGCAGTTCATAGTGAGCTTTCACCAGTTGTTTTTCTTTCTCCACCTAAAACAGATATGAAACAATGTTATTATATTTATATTCAACATTTTATCTCTGAATAGACTAGCCAGATATATATTAAAGTTTATAGAATTCCAGTCTTTGTATGAAATATGTTACTAAATAATCTTGTTACTCTTTTAAATTTAAAGTTACAATACAAGTATATCTATTTTTACAATTAAATATTAAAATATTTTATTGAATAGATTATACCTTTTTCTTTTCTTCCTCAATTTCTTTTTCAGTTTTCTCCTTCTTTGGCTCTTCCACCTTTTCTTCATTCTTTGCACTGTCATCAGTTTTATTTTCCTCTTCCTTTTCTTGAGGCTGCTCTTTGGAGATTTCTGTTTCTTTTGGTTCCACTGACTCCTCTGTCTTTTCTTTCTCTTTTTCGTCGTCGTCCACTAACTCCATCACATCTTCACCAGCATTTGTTTCTTTTTCTTCCTCAGCCTTCATCAGTTTTGACAAACGAGATATCAATTGAGCACGCAAACCTAAAAAAAATTATTAAACATTTTTTTTTTTATAAATATTTTTTTAAAGCTATCTTTAGAAGATCAAGTACTTATACATAACTACAATAAGTGTTCTTACCTTTGCAGCTAACATCTCGCGCTCTGAGTTCTTGCCTCAATTGCTCTACTTTGATAGTTCTCAAATCTATCTTTGAATAGTGTGTAGGCTCAGGTTTCTCCTCTTCATCATCATTTTCATCTATCGTGATAGTACTGTCATTGGGATCCGAATTTTCCTGAAAACATATCAACCATGATTATTATGCAAATAAATTAAGACGGTGTTAAGGCAAATAAAATTGACCTTTTTATCTACTAGCATAAATAATTGCCAAAAATTTCAACTTGACTAAAGATGGATAGGATGCAATGTGTTTAATATAGATATGATAAACAAAGAGTAAATATAATAATAATATCCACGAAGTGGATTGAAGTTGCAGCTGGGTCGCGAAGATCTTCAATTTAGTAGCACGCGCAGCCGGAAACATAACCAAACAAAACTGGGAACAAACAATTTGTGATTTGTCCGGGGCCGCCGTCTCCGATGCCTCCGCTGCCGGCGACTGGCTCTCCTCCTGCGGGCTGCCGGACTGCATGGCGTCTCCGTCGAGTTTCCTTAAGGCGTGGTCGCAGGCAGCTTTATATTGCTCCTGAACGGTGTTCCACTCGATACGCGACGGCTGTGCCGACCACACGTCTGGCAGGAACAACACCACACACTCGAGCCTTGACTTGCCGCCGCTGCCCTCGCGCCAGTAGTAAAACTCCACCATTCGGTACCTGCGCGTGGAATACAGTTATAGTAGATACTCACAAGCGCGCTTGCTCGCGCTCTGGCCGCCCGCCTGCACACATGGACACGACACATCCGGTACGAGAGTTAATAACAGCACTTTTGGTTGATCAGTACATCGACTCAGCATCCAATCGGTTGCACCATTGACGATGAATAACGCCTACCTCACTCACATAATGAATGTGTGCTGTACCATGACTACTCTGACAACAATATCCAAAAGTTTTTCCAAAGAAAAACTGCATCTGCTCCAGACAATCAATTACCATATTTTTTTAACACAAAACTTTTGGCTATTGTTAGATAAAGGTCACAAACCAGAAAATCAGGTCACATCACCATTACTAACAAAACTGTAAAATACTTACCACTGGGTACACGAGGACAAATCAATGCCAGTGAGAGCCTTGCATGTACGGATTGCAGTTTTCACTAAAACCTTGGGGTCAGTCTGTGGACTTTCGCCATCCAAAGAAGGGCTCCATGGTCCTCCAATAGCGAAGTTCTCACCACCCTTTCCCTTGTGTCCAACAAGAAATTTAATCAGCCTAGTTGGATGCAAAGGAGACTTGCTGGGGCGCTTATCTTTGTCATCTGTTTTTGTCAGTCCACATTTTTGATACAATGACTCCAGAGTTGGCATGCTTATCAACATGACCTAAAAGAAAAATTTATTATTTATGAAGAGGTTTATCATTGATTTATAGAATCAAGAGATTACCAAACTATTTTTGGTGGAGCATGCCTTCAAGCTCAGAACATTAATTACTCTCTGCTAACACACTTCAACCAGTAGTAGTGAATGAAGTGGTTATGCACTCTATAGAGTGCATGCATCATCATTCAATTTTTTGCAAGTACTCTGTGATCAACAATTCTACAGAGAATTCTGTAAGAGGATTCTGTTCTTATAAAATTGTCCTTTTACCTTGGCTGAAAATCTGTAATCTGCATCTGGAGGCTCCAAAACGGCATCATTATTGTTGGGGTTTTCAATATCCCTGCTCATAATATGATATCCACATGGATTGTTTAGAGAAAATGGCATTTGAGGTGGGAATGTTTCTCCCCATTTAACATGAGCATTAAAGAAATCAGATGGGACATACAAATTGGTATATCTTTGAGTAAGTCCAGGTACATCCATTTTTTGGCTGTAAAGATATTAAGGTTAAGACATTTAAATTATTTTAGAAATAAAATTAATAAAATTTAGATACATGACTTATGTATAATTTATATTAGTAATTACAATTAAATATAAGAGGTTACATAATTACATTGTGCAATTGCATGTACAAATAAAATATTGTGAAATATTGAACAATTAGACAATAAATTTAAGACCAATACTTACATGTCCAGTGGTATACGTGGCACCCTCACAACATACTTGACAGGTGATGGTTGATGGACAACTGGACGTTTACGGGGAGGTGAATCTCTACGACTCCTACTGCCTAAGCCTGAGCGAGAACGGCTTCGGCTACGGGAACGTTTCTGTTAATCAAATTTGAGATATAATGAAAATAAATTATAACATTAATAAATAGCAAAAGGCTATTACCACCTTGCTAATTGTTTAATAAAAATCAAAAATAGTACATTTCTTTAGTATGGAAAATAACTGATATAAAAAAACAAAAACAAGTGACATATAAGTATGATTAAAAAAATAACACAATTTTAGTTGACTTACCCTTTCTTCTCTACGTGGAGGCCTGTCATCATTTCGCCTTTGCGGTAAGTTGTTGTGCTTTTTGTTCGAAGGTGGTGGCACCGCGTTGTAATTGTTCGACTTTTGATTATTTTGCTTTTGATTAGGGCCCCCCTTCGGTAGTACCTGGACGCGAGTAGCGTTCCACTTGAACGGCATATTAGGATTATACGTAGCTTCCACCAAAACTCTATCATTAACTTTCGGAACAATGCCTTTAGCACACACCGACGTCTGATAAAAAACATCATGATCGACAAAACCGAAATCATTGTGAGTTTTCGTAACTGTTCCTGTGAATACTCGCTGCTCGCTATTCGGCTGGGACTGGCTTGCTTGTGTGCTTTGATACATGCCCGGGTTCATCGCACGTGGCGTAGGGTACGCTACGACATTGCCGGGGTACATCTGACCTTGCGCCATTTGATTCATAGGCATTTGCCCGGCCATTGGCATAGCCATGCCACCTTGCGCCTGCATCATACCCGGATTAAACACAGCTTGTGTCTGCTGGAATGGCATCATACCCTGTTGAGTCATCATTGTGTTTGGATCCATTATTTGGGGATTCATGCCGGTCATGTTTGTGTTCACATTTGATCGTGCCCATGGCGGGTTTTTAGTACCGCTTCCCGATTGCATAATTATCACACTGCTACAAAACACTTCACAGAGCAATTGTTCTTGACTTAGTACATTTAAATAACACAAAAATTAATAGAAACCACACTATTCACCAAATAAAGACGCTAGCAATGACCCTGGTATAAAATATGGCGGAATAATAAGTTGGGTAATGGCGACGAATCGTTTGACATCCCGTAGACCATAGATAATAAATATAATAATGATGGTCAACTCGATACACGAAATTGAGTTAAATTGAGTTGTGTAAAACTCAATTTAGCACGAATCTCATTCATTATCTTTTAGGCATAGATAGATAACTACAGGGTATAAGTATTTGGAGTAGATAGGTACATAATATATAAATACAGTAGCTGTGCCCGCGGTTTGCGGTTAATGTTATATAGCCTATTATAGCCATCCTCGATAAATTAACTAAGTATACAAGAAAAAGATTATTTCAATTCGGAGCTTTAGTTTCTGAGATTAGCGCGTTCAAGCAAACAAGCATACAAGCAAACAAACTCTTCTGTATACAATATACATACTAATATAAGGCTGAAGAGGATATATACATACAACAAAAACATTTGTTCATCGATTTTTCTTAAATGGACAAAAATAAACAAATTTTCATACAAACTACATCAGTCGTTTGGACATATAATATAATGGAAAGCCGTTTTTTTTTGTCAATTTAGGAAAAGTCGAAGAACAAACGTTGTTGTTTATGTCAGTAATCTATTCCTGCGAGGTTGTTGATGTTTTACAACTGACCCTGTAGATATTTATATGGTATAGTATATGATGATTAAAGTAACTGGTATGGATTTCAAGACTCAGATCCAACCCAACAGGAAATTCAAATTCATCAAAGAAATAACCAAGATAACTAAAAAAATCTGTTTAGTCCGTCAGTTAGATTATAAAGAAATATTGAACACGTATGTACCTATGTATTTTTTATTTATTTTGTCAAACAAACATTGACGAAGATATAATGCATTCAAGTTACATACGCGTGACTTCACACTTTCGTAAAATTTTTACTAAATAGTGACGCAAGCCCCTAATCCAAAACTTTGATACTCTGTATCTTTGTGATTTTTTGTTAATTTGTTATAGCAAAAAATATGTGTCTAGTATTTTTGTATAATCTAACTGACGGACTAAATAGAATTTTAGTTTTATAATCCAGTCATCGTCCCTATTGGTCTCCTGAACCATTTTTAATAGCAAAGTTTTGTTTTGTGTAAGATGCCTACTTTTTCTGCCAGGTACAAGTGTGAGGCCTTTAATTTTAGAAGTTACGAATTTAATAAAATTAAATTTTGGATGTCTTAAACTTAAGTTTAAGCTCAGTCCGCTTTAAAAATACAGACCTATGTCCTAGAAAGTAATATTACGGCTAGCACCCCTCCCTCCGGATTTTAAACGGCGGATTTTAAATGTTTTTCAAACCTGCAAGTCGTAGGTTTTAAATGCAGTTGACTTAGGGTTACTAAAGGCAATTAAAAAATGGGATGAAAATACAAAATAAACATGTTAATAAATAAGTAAAGAATGGGGTAAATAAAACGGATACCTACACTTGAAGGCACTTTTTACCGCTATAAGTAAGTATGGAATTATTCACCAAAAAGTCTAGCGGTGTCGTTATTTTTTTCGAATGTAAGATATACCTGCCTATTGCAATAAAGGACTAACCACGGAATAATGGGCGTAACTAACCATAAAAGCGTTTAGCCTTCCTAGCATCATCACAAGAAAGGTCCTAATCCGTCGAAGGAGAAACTTTCCATAAAAGGCATGAGTTAACAATGGTAAGCTTCATTTTAAATTTAAAGATACCTTGTCTTATGCGTTAGTAGGTTTTGGGACTTAAGAATAATAGAGCTTGGCGCACGTTGTAAAATAGGTACTTAATGAATAAGTATTCTAAACTTACTCTGACAGAAAATTGCTACAGCAATCTCTGATCTGTAGGTTTAAGTACCCAAGTGATAATAAAAATTAACACCAAAACACTACTGTTTACGTTGTTGCCTACCTATATACCTACTACGGCACAGTATCTTATGCAAATTACAGTAGGCTTATGCTTTGGTAAATCATGTGAGTACAGGCAATCTCTTAAAAGAGCGGAAAGATAAATGCCCGTGTTCTTTACACAACATGCATGAACAAACAGACGACTACGCGACACATCTGTCTGTAGATACGTCCTCCGTATCTGGAAGATGGTTCGACTTCGCCGCTTCTCTCAGTTATCTCCAACAGGCAAGCGAGAGCGCTCGCGCGCCTCTCGAAACGACCGATGAAAACGCGATGTGTTATGAAAAAACGCGAAAACATTTTCACTAACTCTCCGTAACTTTCAGTACTAACTTTCGTAAACCAAAGCAATTTCTCAAAGAGTAAACTATAAAACTACCAAAAATACAGAATAAAGTAGATTTGTAAACATTTCCTGACTTTTTAATGCGAAGTGTATTCAAGGTGGTGTGATATTTTGGTACTCGGGCAGAACGCCAGTGCATCGATATATTCATGCAATGATACAAAGTGTAAATATTAAAAGATTTCGTGACAATCCGAAAGGATAGTGGAATTTAACCGTAACGATGGATGTGGAACGTAACAAAAAAATATAATGGAAACCTTGAAATGACTATTGGAGGAGTGCGTAAAAAACTAAGTTAACTTTCATGCTAACTGTATGGTAACATTTAAAATGAGTATAATAGATTCGGAGTGTGTGTCGAGTCTTCAGGACCGGGATTCGATTCCTCCTCATTCACGGATGAGGAGGGGTTTTGATCATCCACCAAAGTCAGTGGCCTCAATATTGTGGGATTGGTTACATCCCTTTTCGAGATTATGGGGTCTTGTGACAGCTGTAGGTAAGTGAGATGTATATATTTTGTATGGTAGTAGAATAGAAGAATTACTTATGCATATTAACTTACGACTTAGGTAAGCTAACCTTTTCTCGGTTCACAGTTTAAAACACCAAAGTATATAAAATGAAAATATATAAATAAATTTTATTCTATAAAATCATATTTACTTATATATTTACATATGTATTATTAAAGTGTGAATAGCTTTAATGGATGGTAGTAAAAAATATTTTACTATTTTGTTATCTTATCTTGTCACCAGCCATGATGAAGTCGTTTTATAGGTAAATAAATACTTACTAAACACGGACTAGTAAAAAAGAAGGACTCCGCGCCACTAACCAGACGTTGAAGCTCCTCAGGTGCTCCAACTTGACACGCAACTTACGTCACACAATAATATGGTATGGTATCCATAAGTATCTTACTCACACATGCATAAACGTGGCTTCATGTTATAGTATGACAGCGTGGAGTCCTTCTTTTTTTACTAGTCCGTGTTACTGAATAAGATATTTTTTGCAGATTTTTCTAGTATAAGTACTTATCAAGTGCCTACTTAGTAAGTACTTACTTACCTAGGTAGGTACATATCGTCATTAAATTATTACAGACATGAAGGTTGCGATCATAACTTGAAGATCAGGTATCCACATTATTAGGACAACTGCTTATTTACCTTTGTATGGAGAAATAAAATGGTATCAGATGGTACATTATATACATAACCCTCAATATGTTTTGCTAATTTTACAAATAGAAAGAAATAACTAGCTACCACAATTTTAATTGCATTTTTCAAACGTATTATTGGTCCCATGTTGGTCTGGGACTTAAAAATAATGTGCCAATTATTTTCTTGCATAGCATGTCGTAAAAGGCGACTAATGGTATATGGGGTTTTGGGGACCTATGTGATTGTGTAGGCGACGAGCTTGCCACTTGTCACTACTTTTTCACAATTTTCCATCTGGGTGATTCTTCAAGCAAGGCATTATTTTGTGACTTCTATAAAAAATATAACTTAAACGTGTATTTAAATAAAGTAAAAAATTAAAAAAATGCCTTGCTCGAAGAATCACCCATCTAACCCAGCCCTTTGTCCCATGTTAGTCTGGGACTTAAAAAGAATGTGCCAACTGTGCCCTAGCATGTTGTTAAAGGCGACTCTAATAGTATATTGGGTATAGCAGGAATCAAAAATCTAGCCAACAATTAAATTAGATAAAGTCAAAAGTAAATTCTTTACAAACGTATCCCCTAATTAAAAATTCTCGCAAATAAATCAGCCTATTCTTAAAAAAAAAAAAAAAAAAAAAAAAAAAAAAATAGTATATTGGGTTTTGGTTATGTGATTGTGTAGGCGACAAACTAGTCACATCCCGTGTTTGATAAAAATTGAGGAAAACCTATGACAAGTTGCTTACCGTATACACATTAATAAACTAAGACTTTTTACAGCCATAAAAAAACTGTAATTTAAAGTTATAGCTTTAACAAAAATATTTATTAAAATAACCTTTTTGTTTCGAATATCGGTCATCTGACTTGTTCCGCCTCCCGCATAGCATGTCAGCGAAGATACATAGGTACACTTGTGACGTACTTAACGTTAAAAAATGACGTACGGAATGGCGTGACAACTAAAACAAATATTATTTTCCTTTTTAAATGCAAATATAGGTATAGTCGCCGTAGACATGAGTCTACGGCTCAATAACCTCTAAAAGACAATAGTGAAAAAAAATTCATTGGAGCTACTCAAGGATGCATACTATATTTATTAGGTTCGAAAAAATGAAGACTTAATAATAGAACGTCAACGTAAACGTCACATGACTAACTAAATAAAGATATTATAAGCGCAGAGAAAAACTTATAAAATAAGGATTACATTCTATTAGATTACATTGAACAAAAAGCACCCACATCATTGAGCTATTATAATAGTTCAATGACCCACATAAACATGCATGGTACCTATACCTACGTTTATCAACACTTCATTTATATTAATAACTAACAATAAGTATATTTTATGCACAAAATAATAAATCAACGCCTGTCCATGAACGGATTCCAAACAATACCTACAATTTTTTACCAGTTTGACACATGATTGAATATAATTCTTTATCAACATTTTCATATGGAAGATAATATTATATATTCGTCTTAAACTTTTCCTGTGCTGATTCCTATGACTTATGCATTTTGTAATTGATAGTCGCATAAAAAGTATTACAGGTTTGAGAAATGTCGTATACCTACATACCTAGAGTCCCAATTTATTCCTCTGCTTTAAGATATCACTTTAACTAGGACATTTTTGAAAGAATATTCTTCCACGTCTGTTCAAATTCGGTAGTACCTACCTGAGCTTGAGTAAGTTTTTTCATGCTGCATTTAGAGAATGGTTTCCCATGAGAAAAGTTTGGTGGTACTTATACAGTAGCTATACAGTTTGTTTTAGAGTACAAAAGATTTAAATTATGTTATAGGTATATAGCATAATAAATAATAAATATACTACAGAAAAAAGAGCTAAACCTATAATGTGCAATTTTCTTTTTAATAATTTTTCTTTTGTAATTTTATTTTATTGTTTTTATTTTATCAGTAATGAGCGGTGCAGGCGCCGAGTTAGCTGTCCTGGGGTACGAAGTGGCGCCAGCCTTGCTGTGAGTACGTTATTTTTATATCTTTTCGATATATTTATTTGTATATTTGCTATATAATATAATCTATCTATCTATCTTAATAAATAAAAATATATAACAGAATTGTATACTTATTTATTGTATGCAGATGAGGTTTATATAAAAAAAATGTTTTAAAGTTCACGGGAAGGCTTTAAAATTGGGAATGGTAATATCATTATATGAAACAATCTTTAACTATGTTACACATGGGCATTTGTATGAAATGACAGATCAACGACTGTCGGGTCAGCTAGTGAACAATAAAGATTAACAAATAGCTATAAGATATTCATAAAAAAAAAATAATTTTTCGGTTATTTTGACTCTTTTGTTAGGGTGAAAACATAGAATATTTAATTAGGATCAGTTTTGATCTTGAAGTGTGTTTGAATAATGAAAATAAAGTTTAAGAAACGCTAAACAATTCGTATTTTTAGTGTTGTTTTTCTGAAATCCAACTAATAATCACGTTATAAGAACTCTACATCGTGGTATGGTTAATATAACTTCGATAATAGTTACTTACTACAATACTGCGTCACTAACACTTGATCATAAGGCCAATTTTTTTATGTTATTAAAGTCAAAGTTAGACTAGTTAGTTACGCGGTATTGTAGTATCACCGACGATAAACGAAATTTCAAGGATAATATTTCCAAGAAGTTAATATAACAATTTACCTGTACTCTCTATTATTAGATTTCGGTTTCATATAAAGATTCGATATTCAGATATATATAAATACTGTTTATTTAAAAAGCATGAAGCTGTTTGCAATATTTTTAAAATGTACACAAGTGCGTGTGTACAATGTCCTCATTTCCTCATGGCTCGTATACCCACTGTGGTCGCGACCAAAGTCCATTACAATAAAAGCACGAACTGACGCCAAATATTTCGTCTAAATCCTCCTCAATAAGATAAAATACGTCGACAGAACGTTTTATTTTTGTGTTGTTTTCATTTACCAGACAAAACAATATTTACGCATCTCGCAATTTTTTAACTGATTTCAAAATAGTAGGTGTTCAATTTGTTGTAAGTATGTTTTTTTACTAGGTAAGTATATTTAGTGAATTAGTTAGAACAAAATGCAAAATGCTTCCCTGTTATTATGCTTTGCATGATTCATCTGTATCTTATTCACTTTTTTTATTAATAGTGATGTGCCGGATCTAAACTCCTTAACTCAGGTGTCATCAATTTCTTAATTTAAAAGATTAAGAAAAGTTTCAGAACTTATATCTTGCTCTAGTATTTGCGCATCACTGATCGGTCGTATATCCGACAAATCACATTGAATTCTAAATTTGTACGCAGTGTGGGAGCCGCGCTGGTGCTTGTACTAGAGACGATGTGGGCAGTGGCGTTGTTCGTTGACCTGCTGGCGCGCCGAGGAGAGTACACTCTGCCGCTGCGCTGCTGGGACTTCATGCGATGGTCGTGCGCCAGGGCTCGAGGGCCCTGCTACGCCTGTGCTGCAACGGCCCTGCTATTTGCTCACCTAACCCTTCTAGCTACAGTAGCAGGTAACTATAATCTACACATTGAACAACACAATAAGAAGCTGAAGTGATTTGTTTGTCTTGCTTGTGATCTGCGGGAGACACTACTGGATGTGCTAAACTACTGGCAGCTCATGCGTTATGGCGCATGGCAGGGGCCATGCGTGTGACCTACGGCCCTGCTATGTACCTAGTTCACCCATCTAGCTACAGTGACAGATGACTATTGTCCCCACAACTCGAACTTGAGAAAGACGCGTTGATTTAAAGTTCTCACTATCGTTGCGCAACTGTCAGCTCATTTTACTTGAGGGCCCTGGTATGCCTGTGCCACAGTAGCAGGTAAATATTGTAGTTGTAGACAGAAAGAAGAGTCTAGCTAGTGTTCCGCGGGACGTACGTACCATTGAGTTGCTGCCAACCAATTCGCTGATCAGTATGATGGCACGAGGGTATGGCTACTCTTACCTAGGTTAGTACTATTAGCTAGGTCAGTTCCAGCACAAATGTATTATTCATACGCTCACAGCTACTGTAGTAGGTACCTAAAGACCAAATTATTTAAACAATGTAGAAATTTCTAACGATCGATCAATTCAACCATTGACGGTAGACTATTGTACTTGTTGATTATCTATGTATATGTTTTGATAATAATAAATAAATAATATCAGACTACATCACATACATTGATCTGACTCCGAGGTAAGTAGCTAAAGCACTTGTGTTACGGATATCAGAATCAACAGTGGTGTTACATATATACTTAAATATTGGATATTAACACCCAAACACAGAACAAATACAAATATTCTTCACACGAATGTTTGTTCTGTATGGGTATCGAACCAACAACTCTTGGCGCATAGGGGAGGCTCACTACCAAATGCGCCATTGAGCCAATCGACAGTAGACAATACTTAAATACGTTTATAAACACCCATGACTCGAGTACAAATGTCCATGCTCATCTCGCGAAGTGGCTGTAACATTTGTACATTTGCCCCTAGCGGAATTCGAACCCGAATCGAATTTATTATTATTTATTATCCTACTAATATTATAAATGCAAAAGTTTGTTTGGATGTGGATGTTTGTTCCTCTTTCACGCAAAAACTACTGAATGGATTTTATGAAACTTTAGAATAATGAAGCTTATACACCCGAATAACATATAGGCTATGTTTTATCGACGTAGGTACTACGCGAACAAAGCCGCGAACAGAAGCTAGTAATATAATAATTTTATCGATACCTATTGCGGCTACGATTACACCATTGACTTTTGATAGACTTTAATACCAACTGGGCAATTATCATCTCTAATGCGTTAATTGTAAACTCCCATTGCTCTGTCATCAACTAATGCGCTGTTGACAAGGGCGCTAGAACACTACCACAATTGAGCTGATATTTGCTCATCTCCGATTTCTATCTTAGCAAGTAATTAATGTCTAAATTCCAGTAAGTGTGCGAGAAGTAGTGTTGTTTATTAACGGGTTAGCGCTACGAGTCTTTTTATAGACTTAGACTGGCTCGATGGCGCATTCAATAGTAAACCTGCTTCATGCGCCAAGAGTTGTGGGTTCGATCCCCATCCAGGATAACATTCATGTGATGAATACTTGTATTTGATCTGTGTCTGGGTGTTAATTTCCAATATTTAAGTTTATATTTGTTACCACTGTTGCTTCTGATATCCGTTATACAAGTGCTTAAGCTAATTACCTCGGAGTCAGTTCAATGTAGGTATGTGATGTAGTCTGATATTTATTTATTATACAGAAATAATATGTATTCGGTACCAAACGAACATTTATATCCAATGTAAGTAAGCAATTAATTTTGAAAAAGGTAAGTATTTTTAAAAGGTTTAATAGATATTTAGATTTGTATTTTTAGAGAATTTATCTAGTTTTACTGAAAAATATGAAACAGCCCTTTTGTCCCATGTTGGTCTGGGACTTAAAAATAATGTGTCAACTGTGTTCCTTGACTGTCGTAGAAGGCGACTAATGGTAGGTATATCGGGTTTTAGGTATGTGATTGTGTAGGCGACAATCTAGCCACTTGTCACTACTTTTTCACAATGGTCCATCTGACCCAGCCCAGTTTTATTTTTGGCTGAATATGGTTAAGGGGATTATGGACTTGATGTTATGTAATACGAAACGGCCAATCAACTCTTGAGGGTACAGAATCATAGAATAGTACTTCCTATTCAGATATCAATACCTCCATGACGAAGTTTTAAGAAAATACGTGAATTATTGTTTATATATTAAGACTTATTACAAGAATTATTTTTTTACGTGACTTAGCTGCGTTAATGTAGATCTTTTAACCCTTAAAATCGGTACTTTTTGCTGAATGGAAACTTTTCTGTGTTCCGGAATTTCTGGACAACGTCTATTGCATGGTTAACCCTTGAGTAAGTAGGTACTTAAGACGTGAAATAGTAACAAACAGTTGGAATTATTTTCTTGATTACATCATTATTTCATACGAATTCTCATGTAACTGTTGTCCTTCGCGCAGGTGGGATGCTATTGACGCTAGCCGCACTTCGAGCAGTAGTGCCGTTCTCCCCGTACGCCAACCACGGCCGGCACACCCCCAAAGCTGGCAGTTCGCTCATCAGCCAACACGACTCACCTATCCCAAGTGTCTTCTACAATGCAGCACATTCGGGAGAAGATGCCAGGCAAGTTCATAATATATGTACTTAGTCTACATATATTTTGCTGTAATAAACAACACAAGTAAATTATGATATCTTGGCGATTTTTTGTGTAGCGACTCAAATTTTAACTTGGAGCCAGATTCACTAAGAAGTATTTTCTATTGCCATAATGAATTGAGATTGAACCATATACCTACACCACACCACCCCATTTACTTGTATGGTGAGACGGTGCGTAAACACGTCAAAATAAAAGATATGTCGATTCGCAAAGACAGCATGATACATTATGGAAAAAATGCATTTAAAATTAAAATCGTCAACCGAGTTCTAAATAGTCGTGAAATGTCTGTAGCTTCACCTTTGATTACTATATTTAGTGTGTACGGTAATAATGATTAGGTAATTTTATTTCAGTAATGTCTATTTTGGGTGTCTTAAGTCATATATGTAGCAGGAAATTATATATATAAATATGGTAAGCAACACGCCGCTTCATTTAAATTCCTATATGTAAAAATAGGTACCTATGAACGTTTTATAGTGCTTGTTACGTGACAATAATACGGATTTTACCCCGTTACAGTGTGACATTATATTCCGGTGTATTTTTATCTTAAATGTTGGATAAAGATATATAAAGTATACCTGCCACGCACTAAAAGACATACTCAATGGTTAAGGATACGATTCCTCCGGATTATATGAGCTTGTAGGTAGTTATGGTTATTCGATAAATAGGCAGTCTGAGAAGCTATGCAATGCGAATTTACTGTAGATAAATGCGTAATTTGTGGGATTGTGAAAGCATGCATATTGGTGCTGTTAAAGGAATCTGTTGTGTTTGTACTATGTGCATTCTTCTGTCTGTTTCGTATGTTTGTACTTCTACTACACACATACATACATATGGGTATTGAGATTGAGTGTATTTTGCAGGGTATTTCTTGTGTTAATTTGTTATTTGTCAAATCCTGCAGGTCTGAAGAGATGACGGTTCTGGACGTTAAGACCAACATGCCAATGGAAGATGGTGACAGATCTCGCCCCATGACGCCAAAGCAACCCTTATTAGAACTATGATTTTCGATGTTCTACTCTTACGCCTATTAGAAAGGCTAGTATATCGACAAAAATAGACACAAGTATCGCAAAGATCCTCTTTGTTGTAAAATTGGTGGAGGCAGATATAGAAAAGAACAACGACAAATCTAGGTTTAGGGTATACCTTATGGTAGTTTATTTATTACTTTTGTATAATTTTATACCTGCGAAACAACTGTGATAGATTAGATATAGAACGCGCATTGATCAATTAATTTCTATAAGCTACAATGTCAAATGAATGATTAAATAAATGTAAGACATCCCGCTCAGTTTTTTATTTCTTCAAATGTTTTGTTTCTGTTTTTGGCTTAGTACTGCATAATATGAATACGCCGCTTTCATTATCTGGAATGAAAAGTATTTTTCACTTTAAAAAGCACATTCAGAAGAAAATTAAAACGTATGTTGACCCTATAAAAGATAATGGTTAGGGTGGGGCTCGAGACTGTAATAATGACGTGGTAATAACAACGTTTAAAAAAGTCCCTGCGTGCGTGGCTACCATTTTTACAGATCAAAATTCAAAGCCACGAGAAAAACGTTCTGGTCAAAAACTCAATGTATGAAGTATATTAACATTTTGGATATGAACAGTATTGCTACGACAAAAAATAAAAATAAATAGAAGCATGTATCATCATTCTTATAAAATATTAATTTTAAAGCGTAAGATTACCTACCTATACTCGTATGTATAAATGTTCGTAATGTAGGAGTAGATTCATACAACACCATTACAATAATTTGTTACTATAGAACATAAAAGATAAAAAAATATATACATATACACACACAGTATGTCGAACATGTCGGTTGTATGATCTGTTTATGTAAAAACATGTGACATGAGTTGAAATAAAATTTGACCTTATGTATTAAAAAATATTTACAGTAGGTACGCGAGAGTGTACAGTATAAAGCCTATGAAGCCAATATCAGTAGGTATACAAAAAACAGCTTGAATTGTAATTTTACTGATAAATATCATTGATTTGACTCCGAGGTAAGTAGCTTCACTACTTGTGTTACGGTTATCAGAATCAACATTGGTATTACAAATATATACTTACTTAAATATTGGATATTAGCACCCAGACACAGATCAAACGCAAGTAGTCATCATACGAATGTTTGTCCTGGGTGGGGATCGAACCCACAACTCATGGAGCAGGGGGGAGGGTCACTACCGAATGCGCCTTCGAGCTATTAGCTTAGCTTAGCTATTAAAATTCAGGGTATATAATTTTTAACAATTCTATCCTCTAACGCAGCTAATTTTTCATTTTGGCTAAAATTAATTAAAAGTGACGGGATTCGAGGACTGCGGGCGTGTTAATATTTTCACAGTTTTCCATCTATCTTAATTAAATTTTATTTTTGACCAGGTAAATAATTAGAGGAACTTATCATTTCATTGAGTCAAAAGGATAGCCATTTGGGGAGTGCGGGAGTGGCGGGGATGACGGTATGTTTGTATGATACTCTTACAGCTAAAAAGCAGTCGTTGTTCATGTAAGCGAAGCCAGCTGCTGTAAGCCGTAGTGGGCGCTGAGCGCGCATCATCGTCAGCGCGAGTAGTCGGCGCAAGCGCGGCGGCATGCGCTCCCATTTACTCTGCATCACTGCGTCGGCCACGCGACTTGCCTGAAGTATTTGCTTAAAGTGAGTATCTATCACTGGTTTTGTAGATGTTGAGTCATTATAAAGATAGAGTAGTAGGTTCCGACAAACAATACATGAAAATTACTTTATGAGGTAAGACTTTTCGCACGTCCGATGCATCGTTTCGTTAATTTAAAACCGCACTCCTGCCCTCTTGGGTACTCTCGTGATTTATAATTTAATAAGTTTTCTACAATACTAGATTAACAAGAGAAAATATGTAATCTGTATCCGTGCATCATGGATACAGAGAGAGTACTTATATGAAATTTAATCAAATAATTGGCATTGGTTCAATGTTTATGTTATTGAGAGCAGCCGCGACACAAACCCTGATTCATGATAGTTGGTGCAATTACGTTAAATAACTGCAAGAGTAAATAAGTACTTGTTTATTTATATGGAACTCACCTGCAAAGTAAGTTCGTTAGCCGTAAAACATTGTATGGCCAGCTGAATAATCATAGCCATGAAGAAAGCTAACGACGTTACTAGACGGATAGACTTGAAGCTAGATGCATCTTGCTGAAAAGTAGCAGAATTGTGATTTAATTTTATAATACTGCTGGCAGACATATTGAATAAACAAAATAGTAGGTGCTTAAAAAAATAGTAAATAAGAATCATGTTAGTTAAAATAATGCATAACATAGGTATTGTTAATTCAAGATAAATATGGGTAGAGTTTAGAACCGGAGATCCAAACCTAACACAGGCATCAGTGAATTAGGTACCATAAACGTTAGGCAAGTATTTTTTTAAGATAAAACATTACAGCATTAAATTTATCTGAAGGGGTCGTGGCAAACCAGAAGTGAAGTAGCAGAACAAGATTAATTAACTTAAAACCCTTGACTTGGAATCATAAAGTTCTTACCGAAACTTGGACCATTACCACGCAAATGGCTGCCATGCTAGACAGAAGTTGCGTCATGAACCCGTAGGAGTAGGTTCCAGCAAATTTCTCCACGCATCTGAAACGCAACAACTTTTACAAGAAAATCTCTTTGGAAAACTTCATTTCGCTGGAGAGAGGTAGATGTGACAGATTATGTTGATTCAACCGTAGAAAAAAGCTTCTAAGTGACAATATTGGGGTGGTAATCCTGGAATATTGCAGTTTGTCATAACCACACAGATCGCGGTACCCCTTATTGCTTTCGTATTGATCTTGATTTGATATTTTTCGCATGGTGGGATTCTAATCATAATATTTTCACAATTTTACTAGTAGATTTCATTAGCACATAGTAATAGTTTAAATATAATGCCTGTATTTTTTTCGGTAACATAAATGAATATTTATTGATTTAATGAAGACAACGTTTTCTTGTCAAACTCTATCGTCACAAGTTACGTACTTTGAGTGTTTGCATGCTCACTTAACATACACAATCATGTATATTACGTATATAATCGTATTGCGTAAGCAGCCACATGTATTTGCATTAGAATCGGCTGATTAAAAACGATGGAAATTTAGGTGTACTTACAAATGATCGATTTCGAGATAGTTATATGTTTAGTAACATGTGACTACGTTGACTTCCAATTTCATCGATTCCACAGTTTTAGACGTTTTAATGATTATTACGTGCTTTAGGTAAATATATAACACAGTTATAGCTAACCCAGCTAATAAAGTGTATTAGATGGTTTAGGTAGAACCGTGAATGAATATGAATTGATACAATCAGAAAAATTTGCTATAACCCTAGATAATACTGAACTCTCCTTGAAGTAGGTACGTGCTTATAATAAATCGGGGCTTTTACTAGGCGTTGTTTTAGCCCCGTCCTTCCATTTATGCTTAAATCGGCGTTGAGCGGCAGTCATTTCATTATGTTCCGCGAAGGGGTAGCATTTGACGTTTGCCTAAGCTGGCAGACGTTAACCTATTTATTCGGAACAGCAATGTTTGGCTCGAGCCCCGGCGCCGCCTAGCCGGTTAATTCACAGTGCACTTTATGGCAGTTTAGCAGTCTGCTGGCCCTAACAGGCGTTCGTTTGCCAAAACGTTCTTTGTACGTCTATTATATTTGTAACTCAATCTCAAAAGCGTGGGCCAAATTGGTATTTGCTATGTAAAAAGTTTATGCTGACAGTGTTGTCTACTACAAGAACAAATGTGTTTCTAATAAAAAAAAATCTAATTTCTTTCTAATAATTTCTTGTTGTTGTCGGTAGTACTATACCTACATACAACCAACCAAAGCAGTAGGTAGTATGTACTTATAAGTCTTCTCATTCGAATTGATTGATGGCCAATCATTGCTTCAATTAATACGGCTTCTAACGAACACATTTCGCTGAACTTGTCCTATATGAGAAATATAGGGTGTGCGGTTTCATCTCGGAATACAGAGCAGAGTAGGTGCTCTCTTTGATTTATGTATGCTATGCCGCCGTACGAGTTCTATTCACGTCCTACTTGCCGGGGAAAAGTCTTTTTGCGATATGAGCCATCTCTCGCACTGCTGTGTTTATGCATAATGATGCTTCAATAACATCGCTATCAAATAATATGGTCGATGAGTGTCTGCATAGGGTGAACTACGAAAGGAATAAGTATCCTACTCGCATGAGTAAATCCTGTTAATAATATAAACGCGAAAGTTTACAATATTAAAGCTTATGTATATATACATCCGAATAACATATAGGCTATGTTTTATCGATGTACTACGCGAGCAAAGCCATGGGGTATCTAGCTCATTCATTCATTTAAAGGCCTTTTTTCCCGCGATTTTAGAAAGTAATCTACATTTTCTATAACTTACCTACTTGAAAACGTGAATATTGATATTCGTATGTTTATAATGACAATAGGGTAAACCAGAGAGATATAATTTTAAGTTTAATTATTATTATTAGTGTAATACTTATTAGTTTTTGTGTACAATCGGCAACTGTTTTTTTTATTTGTATACATAGAAAGACTACGGCTATGCGTGTGCAAGGTCTGCATAATATAACATTTGTTATGGCCTAAATCTGATTTTGCCTATTCTTTTAGTGATCTATGAATAAGACAAACCGGCTTGATGGCGCAGGATTGAATAACTATGTTATGCAAAAATTTAACTGTATATCTACTTAAAAACTTAATGGGAAATCGCGTAAAATGTGTTATTCTAGCAGGAAATCGTGAGTCAGCTTGAGTGTTAATTAAAATTTAACGGGACACCGGCGCATTCGGCAGCAAACAACGTTGATTTATCTCTTTATCGCGAAGCTGCAGTGAATTTAACATGTGATGTATGGTCTACGCATTTTTATGTTAGTTTCACGGTAAAGCAAATATCCTTACACCTGCTCACATACACAAACGCGCTATTTGTTTAAAGTCATTATACAAATGAGTAATTGTAGATATATGAGCACACCTAGAAAGCAAGTACCTACTATATGCTATGCATCAACCTAGTGCTTATAATAGAACTGTAGTAACCTCTTATTTAGATTGGAACCAGTAATAAAATACTAGAAAAACTCAAAAATAATTATACACACCTTATGAGAACTTGGTGTTGCAAAAAACAGTTTTTTAATGTCTTCTCCAATGCTAATTCAATCTCTTCCGCGGAGTACTGCGCAACCACAAATGCTTCTACAGCGTTATGAGTACTATCGTCATACGTAGTTACATCATTAGTCGGTTCAAGAACTTCTTGAAAATCTTGACGAGAATCATACAGCTTTGAAATAGTACGATCGTATGTAGTGACCAATGCTTCCTGTAGTATAGTAAACTGTGAGCTCATGTGCAGTATCACGGATCCTATGAACGTGTCAATTGTCATAACAATGTGTCCTGTCCACAGCAACCCAACAGTTTCAAGTACAAACGTGGAAATATACGCCTTGTCAGTTTGGTACTTCCATGGTATCCATATAGGCTGTGGGAGCGTTCGTGGTGGTTTTAATGATGTATCGTTCAATCCGGCAACTTCTGCTTTCCATCGCAAATCTTGTATGGTACCATAAACGTTTGTATTACCGATTGTTATCCAGCCGAAGAAAAGAAATGAACTTGTCAATATTTTAGTGATTCGAACAGTTCCCTGTATCTTGCTGTTGTTTTGATAAAAATCGTGTAATTTTATTTCTAGAGTGTGCACAATATCTTGTATTTGATCGTTTCTGAAGTAAAATATGCAGAGTTTGATCAGAGTGAGATCATGAGTGATGACAAAGGAGAGGCTGAACATGAAGCGATCAATATCTTTTTCACCGATGAAAGGATCTATTGTTTCTAATCCAACGAATCCAACGACCCACACAAGCTGTGTCACTATAGAATAATATAGATACCATCCTTGAAAATTCCTTGTGTCGCTCTCGTCAGGATGGTGCCACCAACCCAGTCCAAGGAATCTCAAAAGAGTATAATGTAAGGCAAAATAGCGTCTTGGTCGAGATTCAGTAGACATGACGTCTAAGTGGTGGGCACCGGTACACCCAAATGGTACGTTACGAACTATTGACACCTCGTAATTGATACATTGAATTCGATAAGGTCACCTACAATGATATAATTACAGGGTTAGCTAACATTCAATTATAAATTAGTAATGAAAATGGTAGGGTTATAACAACGTGGAGGTTCCATGTTTTGTGAATTTAAAGATGTAGATACTTTATGTGTGATAATATGATATTAGATTATCCGCTGCCATAGTCCTAACTTTACTTACTTACTGGAGCTGGACATAAGCACGCAACTTTTAGAGATCCTTATGAAATGTAGATAGACGTACCTACATTTTTCATTTGGCTGAACATCATACATGAAAAATCCAAAGTATTATGCTTATATGACGCCATATCGTACTTATTGCCATAAATTTTAGGTAAATAAATAAATGTGTATTATTTATATTGTTATATAATTTCATAATACCTACATACGGCTTATTCTAGACCACTTGCTCATATTCATTTTACCTTTAGCACGGCATTATTTAGGAACACTACACTTTCAGATTTTAGAGAATTAATAAATGCATAATTATAATAATCATTATTCTATTTGGAGTTACAGCGAAGATAATCGGGATTGTTCGGATTTTTTTAGGCTGTTTTATTTTTATAATTCCAAAACACTGTAAAATATTTAATAAGTTAACCGTGGATGTCTTTTATTTAAACCAAATTTCACCTATTTACCTTAATTATTAACATAAGAGGTCTCTGATGTTGTATTCAATACGGAACGTTGTTATTTTGTGAGTATAGTAGTAGTAGTATATATACTATGTCAATGTACTGATGACCAAAGTAAAACACAGGCCGTAGACAATAGTCGTTAGGCTGTTAACATCTACGAGTATTTGCCTTGAGTGCAAATAAAGTGTACATACATACATAGCATCACGCCCATAATCCCCGAAGGGGTAGGCAGAGTCAAAGGGGCAGCAGGCCCCTTCAACCACATTCAGCCAATAAAACAAAAAAACTGGGCTGGGTTAGATGGAACATTGTGAAAAAATACAAATAAAGTGTAACCATACTTAATACTTATATGTATTCCTTTATTTCTACCAGTGTGTTCGTATTAGTAAAAATCTGTCTGATCTGTGGCACAATTTTTACGAAGAATTTGAATAAATCAATTATATGTACTTATGTATGTTAAAAAGCAAGGGAAGCTCGAATTACGAGATAACTTTTTTTATGGTGGTGTAGAGCCTGTGTAATATATTTTAAGGACGTTTATTGAGGTCAATAAATAAGTAATGAATAATGGTGCAAAATGAACATAATAATTTTATTTATAAGTATATTAAGTAGAACAATACATATTTTTATTTAAAATTAGCTGACCGTTGATATGTCATGTTATGCAAACATAATATCAAAGAGTTTGTAAATTTTTTGATAATATCCTTTTTTTCAAGCCTTCCCGTGATCTTTTCGAACAATTTTAGTCTAGACTAGCTGTGCCAGCGGTGTCACCCGCGTTTATGGTTAATATTATAAAGACTATTTCCGTCATACATGATTTCTATGTAACTTTAACCATTAAGGCTGCACACGCGACGGAAGCTTAAAAAATGGAGTAACTTCTCCCGTTTTCCCAACATTTCCCTTCACTACTCTGTTCCTATTGATTGTAGCTTGATGAAAGTATACTATAACCTGCCCAGGAGTATGAAGAATAATTGTACCAAGTTTCGTTAAAATCCGTCGAGTAGTTTTTGTTTCTATAAGGAACATACAGACAGACAGACAGACAGACAGACAGACAGACAAAAATTTTACTGATTGCATTTTTGGCATCAGTATCGATCACTAATCACCCCCTGATAGTTATTTTGAAAATATATTTCATGTACAGAATTGACCTCTCTACAGATTTACTATAAGTATAGATAATAACGATCACAACAAGAAAAAATTAATTGGTTAATATAGATTTTTGAAACAGGGTCTTCACATAAACAAGCAATATTATTTCTTTAACAAAAGTGGCAAGGATATAGCCGATGTTTTTATACTTTAAAGATGAAACGTCTCAATAACATAAAGTTTTTAACTATAACTAAAAAATATGAAGTAAGTATTCGATAGATACCATCTGGAGTACAGTGTGTGCAGTAAATTTATACATAAAACTTTTTAAAACAAAAAAAAAATGTTTTATATCTTTATAACAATGTAATTTGCTATAGATTCTAATCTAGGAGTCTTTATATGTTTTGAGACATATATTTTTCATATATGTATGTTCTAAGCCAGAAGTTGAAGCTATATAAATCCCAAATAAAGGCGAAATTCAGTTACATATTCGATATATACTCTACTAAAATGGCTTTGGCTATTGAAATTAGGAATATGTATTATGTAATTAAAACAATTGCTTTCAAAGCTTTCAGAATTTATTACCTGTAAGCTGATCGTGTAATCAAAGATTTACTTAATTAGTGGTTCTCACTGGGACACTGAAAGGTACTATTAAGTAAGAATAATAAATCAGTGGTATTTATTAAATATGTAGGTCTCTTTCCTTTCAAGAATAATGAAAGCTTTACTGACCGTCTATTATAATATACTTATTAATATGCATAGCGAGCCAATAAGTAAAACATTATCTTTAGGGATTTGAATAATTTATTTAATTGATTCTCCTAAAAGCTTTTTTCAAAAGAAGGTGGAGGATTTTAAAACGCATTCAGCCGAAGTAAATAATTCGGGAAAAATCCCAAATGGCTCACTTTTTGTCAGCTCTCTGATTTTATTCGGTAAAAAAAAATGGATTTTTTCGAATATGTAATCATCATCATCCTCTTGCCTTTCTCCCAGGTCACCTGGGGTCGGCGCAGCGTGTCTTCCTCTTCCATAAGTCCCAGTCAGCCGTCATCAAGCTATCCACTCCCATTTCACTCATATCATCTTTCACACAATCCATCCATCTCTTATTTCATCTTCCTCTCTATCCACTAACATTCATACTCATCACTCTCTTTGTCACATGTCCTTCCTCTCTTTCTCATCACATGCCCATACCAAGAAAAACGGTTTCCTCACACCTTATCTATTACTGGTGCCACTTTCATACTTCCTCTTATATATTTATTTCTTATCTTATTCATTCGCGAGAATGTTATCATTCTCATTTCCACCTTAACATTCTCATTTCCACTGCATGCACTCTTCTTTTATCCGTCTTCTTCACGGCCCAACATTCCGATCCATACAGTATGGCTGGTCTTATGGTTCTATAGAATTTTCCCTTAATCTTTAAGGACATCCGTGGATCGCATGTTGCTGCAGTGACCTGCCGCCATTTCATCCAACCTGAGTTGATACGAAGGCATTACATCCCTGTCAATACCACCGTCACCCTGCACCAGAGACCCGAGATACCGGAAGTCGGAACAGACCGGTACGGACGTTCCGGCAAGCGTAATGGGCAATGGGCTGGAGAGTCAGTCAGTCAGTCTTGTTTCTGCTGATTCTTAGCCCAACACTCTCCAGCCGTCGCCGCCACCCCTCCAATCTGTTCTGGACCTCCAGGGTATCTTCGGTAACTAGCACAATGTCAAATACGTAATGTGTACTATAAAAACATTATAAACTTATTCATATATTAGGTTGGTATAGCCGTAGGTAGGAGTTCCAAGAGCACACGATAGATGTCGCTACTGGTTCGAAGTTTAGCTCTACAGTGAAATGTAGGTTAAATAAAACCCAAAACTAACATGTAATATTAAACTGAAATGGTGGTATTAATACAAGTGGAAAAAAAGATGTTAAGACAAGTTTGATGAAAATTATTGCGCGCGCACGTCTCTATGCCCCATAGCGCTAAAGCGCTTGATAAAATTAACAATAAATTATTTCGAGGAACATGATTTAAAAACTGTTAATGTTAGTAATGGTTTCTTAAATTACTACATTTTATCTATATACTGTTTTAATTAATTATAGTTAGAATCAAAGTTTGGAAAAATGATTATATTTCCACATTTTTTTTGGAAGCACAGTAGGAACTAGGTATACTTACATACACTGGAAATAATATTTTTTTTTTTATAAAATAAACTTTGATTTACAGTAATAATGGGATATGTCTGTTAAATATAATGTTATGAAACAATTGTTACATAAAAATAGGGCTAAGTTATAAATAGTGATATCGGTCTTTTAAAAGTACTTCTAGGTAATGTACAAGTATTTCTGTCATTGCTTAGATTATTTTTATATTGTAACTATGACATGGAAAGGTAAATATATTATTTGTATTTATTACAGTACACATGATTGGTTAGCCATATTTGAAAAAGAGGTCTAAGCAATATGTCTATCGTGGCTGCTTTAATCGCTAATTAAGCACTTGAATCGCTTTTTACTCTGTGGCATCGGAATCGTACGATAACATGATAATGTCTGTCTAACCTCACGCCTAACTGTATGCTCGCTAAAATGGAACGTCTACTCAGTTTTTAGGCATAGTAATATGCAATTGTCAGCTCATTTGAATGCCAAACACCGCGGAGTTAGCACTGCGTTTAAAAATAAGATATAAAATTCTTAAAAGTAGTCTGGAGTTTGTTCAGGGTTACAGAGGTTATGTTGACTAAATTGAACACTGCACGCTAGCTGTCCCTTATTACACAATGCTGTCAAAAGAAATGCAAGCGTGAAAATTGTGTATGTTTTGGAGAAGCTAAACTCAGTTTGTAGTCCCGGTTGAAATATTTTATCGGTGAGTTTTTGAATAGAACATTTTATTAACGTTTTTTGTTTAACATAATAATTCCTTGAAAAATTGCAACATTAGTGTTTTGTTTGAGTGTCATCTGCCGGGTGAACTTTGCGCAGGCGATGTCAAGGAGGGAATTTGAAAAGAGAAACAATGACTCTGTATTGAATACTTATTTTAAATTACAAAAACATGCCCTTTAGGTGCGCTTTTTTGATTTTTTGATTTTTTAAAACGTAATATCTTATTTTTTAGTTAGTTTGAGGAAAGTTCCGACGTATTATTTTCACAAATGTTTATCAAGAAATAATAAAAAAATATTACAAATGCTCAAGGTAACATTTTGGAAAAATCTTAATAAAGTAATAAAGATTTACATATCTCTCGAACCATAAAACTTTAGATATGGAATGTAAGGTCCAATAATTAACAAATGACCTCTGTATGCGAATTTGCTTCGGCGGTTTACAGTCACTCTGTTTATTAAGATTAAGATTTAAAACATTTCCTATCAATTATAAGTTTATTCAAATTACACTTGCAAATTAAAATCTATACCTACATCTATATCTCTATGTACATATTAATAAAATGTCAGCTCGGTATTTGGTCTATTTTTTCTTTAGGTACCGATATCAGGATAAAATTAAATTAATGATTAATTTAAAATATAATTTATTTCAATAATGAAAATAATATGCCAACTGTGTTTCTTGCCTAGAATGTCGTAAAATGTGACTTATGTTATATGGGGTTTTTGGTTATGTGATTGTGTAGGCGACGAGCTAGCTACTTGTCACTACTATTTCACAATTTTCGATCTAACCCAGTCCGTTGTCCCATGTTAGTCTGGGACTTAAAAAGAATGTGCCAACTGTGGTTCTTGCCTAGCATGTCGTAAAAGGCGACTAATGGTATATCGGGTTTTGGGTGTGTGATTGTGTAGGCGACAAGCTAGCCACTTGTCACTATTTTCTCACAATTTTCCATCTAACCCAGCCCATTTTTGTTTTTGACTGAATGTTTTTACATGATAGCAATTATTAATATTACCTACCTACCTAAAATACCATTTTATAATACCTCATGCAATTCTTATCTGTGGGGAAGCGAATCTGCGTCCCTTCCATTTGACGCTTGCACTACTACACCAGCGAGGCTATAATTATTTTTTAGAATAGATAGGTACCAGACGTATGCAGCGTTTAGTAAAATCTATACTTATAATAAATCTGTAGAGAGGTCAATTCTGTACATGAAATATATTTTCAAAATAACTATCAGGGGGTGATAAGTGATCGATACTGATGCCAAAAATGCAATCAGTAAAATTTTTGTCTGTCTGTCTGTCTGTATGTTCCTTATAGGAACAAAAACTACTCGACGGATTTTAACGAAACTTGGCACAATTATTCTTCATACTCCTGGGCAGGTTATAGTATACTTTTCATCACGCTACAATCAATAGTAGCAGAGTAGTGAAGGGAAATGTTGGGAAAACGGGAGAAGTTACTCCATTTTTTAAGCTTCCGTCGCGTGTGCAGCCTTAATGGTTAAAGTTACATAGAAATCATGTATGACGGAAATATTCTTTATAATATTAACCATAAACGCGGGTGACACCGCTGGCACAGCTAGTCAATAATAAAAATAAACAAACAACTATGACAGAGTTCAAGGATCTTTACATACATACATATCATCACGCCAATAATCCCCGAAGGGGTAGGCTGAGTACAAGGGACAGCAGGCCCCTTTAACCACATTCAGCCAAAAATAAAACTAGGCTGGGTAAGATGGAACATTGTGATGAAATATTGACAAGTGGCTAGTTTGCCGCCTACATAATCACATACCCAAAACCCGATATACCATAAGTCGCCTTTTACGACATGCTAGGCAAGAAACACAGTTGGCACATTCTTTATAAGTCCCAGACCAACACGGGACAATGGCTGAGTTATATAGAAAATTGTAGAAAAGTACTGACTTAGGTTCTTTAAAAGATAATATAGGTCACGTGGGATTCTTAATCACATGGCGATAATTATTAAGTCATAAGAATCATATAATACAAGTTTTATTCCTCTTAGAGATAACCTCTTACTGTTGATCAATATACATTTATAAATACTTTAATATTATAAGATTACAGTATTCTATTGAGATATAAATAACTAAACTTTTAGAATTTTTTAACATTACGACATTTTAACTACTTTTAAAGCTATATCAATAATTTTAAGTTTAAGTTCATTTCAAAATTAAAGAGCTATGCCATTAACTACGAGAAATTTATTTCTGTTATGAAATTTAAGAGTTTAAATTAACAACGAGTTTACCGAAAGTATTTTTTATTTTCTATAAACTTACAGCTAAAAGTCATCTACTCAATAAAATCAACATCATAAATCAAATATAAATCAAAAATTCAGTTACAATGCACAAACACGGTACAGTCGATACAAAACTTTTATTTATCGCTTACATACGTTTTACGGTAAATACTACATTCATTTAGATTTATCGCAAGTTGTTATTAATTCCCTACGTAAGATAAAAAGATAATTGTCTTGAGATAAATCAGAATACAATCGACTGTTTAAAGTTAAGCTTACATTGCCTGTTTCTTCTGAAACGACGATTGTCACAGCATCGCTGACCTCGCTGATTCCGACTGCTGCTCTATGACGAGTCCCAAATTCCTTCGGTATTGATTGATTATTTTCTGAGAGCGGCAAATATGCGTTGGCGACAGCAATCTTGTCATTTCTGATGATCACGGCACCATCATGCAACGGCGTATTGGGGATGAAAATATTGATCAATAGTTCTTCTGTTATGTCAGCTTGCAAATTAATTCCAGTTTCGATGTATTCGTCCAAGCCAACATTCCTTTCTACTGTAATTAACGCCCCAATTTTTCTCTTCGACATATACTGAATTGCTTTATCAAAGGCCAATATTATTTTATCATCTTGCTGTGTCATCTTAGTGGATCTAAAAATTCTGCTTCTTCCAAGATGCTGAAGTCCTCGCCGTACTTCTGGTTGAAATATAACAACGGCAGCAACTACTCCCAGCATGAACATGTTTGTCATAAACCAATTAACTACTTCACGCACATTCACGAATGAGAAAAGTTCTATGCTATATACTCGCATATAAGGAGTCTATTGAACACTAGAGTATTTTTAAATATGTTCAGTATTCAGATAGGTGTCCGATGCTTACAGTTGGTGTATCTTCAATCTGCTTTTCTGTTCTGTGAACACTCGTTTACAAAGTGCATGAATCACAATGTTTGGCACTATCTATTAGATCGATATCAGTTTCAAAGACTTCCGGATCGCAAGTGTAACTTGTAAAGCAATATGCTAACTGTCCTAAGCTTACAAGTGTTAACCTTTTTATAGTACACATGATTTATAATAACATAAATTCGCTCGATAGCCGGTCTTTCTATGCCATTTCCGGGGGAATCCCTTTACATTCATTATGTTAAAGATATTTCTTGGCTCATGGGTTATGTTCGGTAAATTTTATTTGAAAGCCCTTAAGGTGCATCCAGTTGCATGAATGGGAAAACCAGTTTGGGCAATTGTATAATTTTGAAACGTCTGCTGGGAACGGCCAATCAGCGTCCAAAGAAGTGGACTCGAGAAATAACTTTCCGAGGCCCTTATCAGACGCAACAATCTTATAGGTTTAGATTTTCGTTTTGTAATTTTTAAGCACTCGTTGATTAGGTTTAGTTTAAAACCAGTATTTACAATAATTGCTTGAAACTAGGTATTCACATACGTTGCGTATTTACATATGTATATCTTATTATTACATACACAAGAACATTACCTCTTGTCATTCGCTTTGAAAACATTAAGTATTTTTTAACACTGAACACCGGCTGTTAGACAATAAAATTGTTTTAAACGTTTTTAAGCATTTTTAATATTTTAATAATTTATTTATTTCATAGGAATACATGTATACATTATATTATAAACATAATTATTTTTAATAACTTCTCCCGTTTTCTCAACATTTCCCTTCACTACTCTGCTCCTATTGATTGTAGCGTGATGAAAAGTATACTATAACCTGCCCAGGAGTATGAAAAATAATTGTACCAAGTTTCGTTAAAATCCGTCAAGTAGTTTTTGTTTCTATAAGGAACATACAGACAGAGAGACAGACAGACAGACAAAAATTTTACTGATTGCATTTTTGGCATCAGTATCGATCACTAATCACCCCCTGATAGTTATTTTGAAAATATATTTCATGTACAGAATGGACCTCTCTACAGATTTATTATAAGTATAGATTAGGCACCTATACATGTAACAATATAGATACTTATTTGAATTATTTAGAAAAATATCAATTTGAAAAGTTCTCGAAGGATCTCAATACAAAAACTGTTAGAATCATTGGACCTTAGCTTAGATTAAATTTAAGACCTTAGTATACCTATAGATTGAGAAGAATGTCCCTGTCGTTCTTGACATAAGGTGACCATACAATAACGTTTGTATAAATATTGGCCTTACATTCATATGTCGGTCAGTTTGTATTTTATAGCCAAGTGGACTGTAGACACAGAGTCACCAATATTGCCTAAGTAATTAAAATTGATTGAGTTCATTTGGTGCTCTAGTTGCAATGTGAAGCATTCTATCATGTATTTGTATTTGTGTACTGGAGTATCGTCTAGTTTTAAGGTTATGATATTTATTTTCAGCATAGTTCTTGAACAAAATCTTTTCCATTAAGCTACCCATACAATCAACTGGTCTTTAGCTGGGTTCTCTCTTGTAATATAAGTAACTCGTCTTAAGTCTCAATATAAATAGATAAAATTTGGACTTGTGGGCGAATAGGATAATTAATATGTAACCGTTACGTTTTCCTATCTAAATCATTCAACTGATTGTGGTGAAATTTAGTACATAAAAAGTATTAACCGTGAGAAAGGACGTAGGATAATTTCTATTCCGAGAAAATAGATGGACAGATAGGACGCATGATAGCGTCATTCCACGTGAATTCGGTCTGTTACGGAGTCACGACGAACCGCAGAACGAATTATAATATATTTTTTGAATCCAGTGATTCGTCCCATTGGGACGAACGTGTTATGGAACGACCCAGTATAAGCTTGTAGTACGATAATTATTTCAGGATTTAACATAAATTAAAAATATGTTCTTTAATCTAGAGAAAGCTATTACAAATTTCTTCACATTCATCACATCTAACCATTGTATTGGGACAGGTATCGGAGTATATAAATACATTCCAACAGACTGGTAGTTTAGTTCAACACATACAAAATTATCTATGTCATTTTATATTCATGAAGTAATAAGTGAGAATGAACACAATTGACTATCCAATTTATGTGCAAAACAGTACAAGTTACCATAAGATAATTCACTTACAGACTTTATTATGTACAATCAGTAACACAATTAAATTAACCAGTTTCACCTTTATTTCCAAGGAAATTAGAAACATACATGTTTTGCTACTTCGGGTACCTACTGATATCGGCATTTGGAGTATTTGGACTCATAAATATTGAATCACCTTTTTTAATTTAAATATAATTAAGAACATACGAGAATCCAAAAAATATGCCTAAACTGTTTGAAGTTTGAGGGGTTTAGCAGCAAATCCTTGAAAAAATATGAATAAGCATGTATTTTGTGTTAGTGAAACAAGGACAATTTTAGATAGCAATTGAAATTATGTTTTTTAGTACCTATCTATTAACATAAGTTGGTGGTTATAAATGATAGCACATCTCATTAAGCTTTTATAGTATTTATATAAGCGTAAATAGTTATAAATATGAAGTACCTACCTACCGAGTGTTCAAGTGTTAGGCCAGAAATTTGCTTGCATTAGATAAATACGACTGACGTACTAATCTTAACCAAAATTATAAAGGGTAGTTAAGTAAAGTAGTAAAGAGGGGAGGAGGAAGGTAAGTATTTTTGTTCGCTACTATTTACGTCGTAGCTACTCAATTATGACATGTCCTAGGATTAATATAATATACTAGCTGACCCGGCGCACTTCGTAACGCCGCGTTCTCGGATTTTCAATACCCATTTTTTTTTCCGTGCAAATTTTTTTTTTTCTTTCATAAGAACCTTCACCTGATAATAACAAACACAACTAAAAAGAATTAGCGAAAACTGTTCTCGAGATTTGCGCTTAGCAACACATTCGGCTATTCATTTTTATATTATAGATTAGAATCGACCACGAGCCTAGACTTACGGAGTTTATATTGGTCCGAATGTCATCTGTTTCATTCATAACATTTAGATCTAGAAAATAGATAAGCCCTCGTATAAAAGCCGGGCGTCCACTCTATTTTCCAAATACTTATATAGATAGGTATTAATATTTTTTATTGCGCATAAATACAGAGACTTATTATGGTTTCTAGAATTTTCTGCCTTAACGGTGCGACATGCTATCCATTCCCGAAAATCGTGAGTAGTGGTGATGTGGAAATATTTTTTATGTGATAAATAGGGAATCACCACCGACCTTTTTTACGTGGTTAAATCTTACTTACCTTTAATATTTGTCATCTTCATTATAAATCGCAGTTTATTTGTTAAAGCGCCATAATATCAGGAGCTACAGTCGGATTTGAAGAGTTTTTTTATATTTGATAGCATGATTGACTGCCTCGTTGGTCTATTGGTACTAAGTGGCACCTGAAGAGGTTCTGGGCTGAAATCCTGAGTCGGGCCTAAATTTGTGTCTGGGTGTTTCAATATTGAATTTATTCAGTGTCAGTCCGGAGTCAAAAAGTTAGCGGAGTTGACCTTGCGCCTTCTTTCTTCGGTCACGTTTAGTTTGTCCGTCGTGACCGAAAGCATACTACATTATTTGATTGCATTTATACTGGATTTTTAGGCTAGCCTGAGATGAATATCTAGGTAGATTTGTAGTCTTATGTTGGTCTGGGACTTAAAGAAGAATGTGCCAACTGTGTTTCTTGCCTAGCATGTCGTAAAAGGCGACTAATGGTATATGGAGTTTTGGCTATGTAATTGTGTAGGCGACAAACTAGCCACTTGTCATTACTTTTTCACAATTTTAAATCTAACCCAGCCCAGTTTTGTTTTTGGCTGAATGTGGTTGAAGGGGCCTGCTGCCCCTTTGACTCTGCCTACCCCTTCGGGGATTATGGGCGTGATGTTATGTTATGTTTGTTTAGATTTGTATCCACACGGAACAAGTCTCGGGCGGCCGTTAGAGTATTAGCAACTTATTGGCTGATATGGTCAGTAAATTTATTTAAAAAAGGTGACCCAAGCGGAATTGAGGTTAACCATTATAGGAGAAATGTCTTGTTTAACATTTTTTATGAAAGTTTGTGTTCATAATATTATATCCCAACGATAGTTTATATTTGGGTGATCCTTTGGGACATAAATTATGAAATTTATCTACTTCCATGGCTTGAACTCTGAAGTCCGTACAAACGGAGGTGTAAGTAGCGTATAAAATACAAATGTAGAGAGAGTGAAAGCGAAATGGAGACAGATCTCACGTCTCATACGATACATAGTCATAGTCTATGGTTATCTCGTGGTTATCTCGTAGAGGGCTACTGTACGCTCCACAGATCGTTTAATTAGCGTATTCAAAGGACGCAGCCCAGACATAGACGAACACGCCGACAATGTCTTTAACCACTTTTACTTAAATGGTAAAAACTTTCCTTAGTGTCATGGGTATCCCCGAAATGTATAAAATGAAAATAAAGAGTGAGTGAACGAATTACTTTATAAGGATCTGTTACAGTGCAGTCTATTTTACTTATAAAATCAAGATATTATTTTAACTATAAGCGAACGCGCTTGTAATTTAGCTTGATTATTTTTAACAATTACAAGTCAACAGAAAGATAAAAATAACGTGTATTAGGTATTTGACATTCTTGCAGTGATAAATAAAAGCGTTGATACTCTATTAAATTTATTATATTTCATTGCATTACAATTTACGTGCATTTTTAAATAATTGATAATAGCATGTAAAATTTACTGAAAGTTTTTCATTGTTATTAACACCTATTATGAGGAAGGCTCGTATTGTTGCTATTGAGTTATCATCGCTTTGATAAAAATCAGAAAACAATATCTACGCTATGTAAAAGAAGTATTAATTATCTTATTATTGTACAACGTGGAACGGTATTCCCCGAAACATAAAATCTGTACAAGAAATTGCAATCTAATGTTGAAAATTGTGTATTCAAGAATCTATCGAAAGTGATAAGAAATTGAATCTCAAATGACACACAAATTGATCCGTAATAAACAATTCTAATGCTGATTAAGGGAAGTCTATCTAATCTAACCTTGTATATACAATATACAAGGTTATTTTAAGTTTATGCGAATCCACTTACCTACTGATTTAACTCATATCCTAAAGATCTAAATAAATGGATATCCTACGAAAATTAGCAAAGTTTTTTTTTCACTTTCCATACAAAAGCTGATTGGCTATTTTGTATAAAAAGTAAAAATATTTTTTTACTCATTTTCTAAAATCCTTTAATTGGTTCCTTAGAATAATAAGTTAAAAAAGAAATAGGAGGTTATCGCATAAACTAAAATTAACTTATTCTGTAAGTAATATACGTTCGCAACACTATAGATTACAAGTTTTACTCCTAGTTGTATTTAATTGCAAATGACTTTCTTTAATTGAGTTGGTTTCGAGGCGGGTTTTGGAGCTTGACGACTGCAGGTCTCAGTACCATCCCCCCCGCCGGGGTCCTCGGTTTGTCGTACCGGGGGGGCTTAGTAGGCCCTGACATGGCAGGGCTGAAGCGAAGAAGGACCCCGAGGTGAGCCGCGACTGCACGACTTGCTACCGGGCAGTTGCGGCGGTCCGGCTGTAACCCACTGCGGCCGGACCAGGGTTGCCGAGGAAAAGGAGAAGCTGAGTGTTGTCGTTGCTCGCCTCCCTATCCTCGGCAACCCGACAGGGGCGCGCTGGGTCGCGTCGTGGTGGGTCGCAAAGGGATTGAGCGTCTCGATGCTCTCCCTCTGCGACGACAGGGCTAGACCCTCAATCTGGGTCGCCGGGCGGAAGGCGGCCCCTTCGGCGAGGCGCTCTCCGCGTGCCCCTCTGGCCTAGCAGAGGGCACAGCGCGAGAGTAGGCCCACGACGCCGGTCACGGGGATGATCGGCGTCTGAATCCTGGGCGGAGTGGTTGAGACATGCTGGGTGGCCTGGCATGTCTCGACGCGCGCGCGTGCTCGGTGCTGTGCATCCGACGACTGTTGTCGTGGGCTGCACAGCATCGACCACCGCCGCGCGAGGTGGGCCGCGTAGCGCGGCACGCGCATCACCGGAGGAGCTGTCGTATAGTCCCGACAGTGGGGATACAGCTCCGGGACTGCGCCGCTGGAGGCCACGTTGGGGTTTTAGTCGGTTCGAGTCCGACACACCGCCCTCTGCTTCCCCGAGTAGAGGGTGACGGCTCGTGGGAGTTTCCCCAACTAAAAAAAAAAAAAAAAAAAGGTCTCAGTACCTTATATCCCATAATATAATATTAATTTCAAAGTAAATGATTATTTCGACACATTTTTTTATTACTAGCTTTTACCTGCGGCTTCACCCGCAATTCAGCCTGTTACGTAGAGACTATTTTTATTATTGGCTGAATGTAGGTAGTTAAAAGGGCCTGCTGCCCCTTTGACTCTGCCTACCCCTTAGGTGATTATGGGCGTGATGTTGGTATGTATGCATGTACACAGAGACTATCGTGCTTTAAACAGGATTTTTCATTGTTTATCAATACTTAATCAGTAAATTTTATACATTTTTTATGTTAACTTTCAGAAAGCAAAATGGCGGCCAGCGGAGTGTTTGGAGTATGGGACTATATCATAATGGCTGCTACTATGATAGCTTCAGCCGCCATAGGATTATACTTCAGATTCAGCGGGGGAAAGCAAAAGACTAACGAGGTAATATGAAAACCAAATTCAATCATTAACATGTTTAACTACTCAACTGATCGTCAATAAATTTTGCATATACGTCTTATTTACGTATATGTACTTACCATATTAGATACCTATTCTTTAGTTTTCATTTATATATTTAACATTTTAAAATTCATTAAGTCAAAAATGTAAAAATGTGTCCGTAAGTTAGATTAAAAAAAAATTTGAATAGGTATCTATTATATTCAAAATTTTTGTAAGCAAAAAATATGTAGTACATATTTTTTTCTTTATTTAATACTTGATTAATAACAAAGATACAGCGCTACAAAGATCTGAAATGGGCTTTAGGTCACTTGGACGGTGAAATTTTACACACCTAGTGACGTCACGCGGTACTTTAACGCGCTGTAACTTCATTATTTTTCAATTTATTTAATACCTAGTCAATAAAAGCGTTAATTACACATGTTCCTATGTCCCACTCTAAAATTAACGAGCTAGCCACTAGCCCGAAGCATGATATTGGTGGTACAATAAGTACCACCTATGGGGGCGATGACATGATTTGAAGTCTCTCAGACTTCATATGGCTTTTGTTAACTTATCATACTGTCTAATTTTTTTTAACTTATGTAGAAATTGTCCAACCGATAAATACATGTGATGTTAATCATGTCCGATTGCAATGATCATTTCGGAACGATGTTCCTTATCGGAAGTTGTACGCAGACACTTGGACAGAGCCATTTTATTAGCATACATATTTAACAATTAAAATTAATCCGGTAATGTTATTGCCCTGTTATTCTATGTTCAAAATTTCGTTCATTCATACCACACGGTTATTCCACGAGACTTAATTTTATTCTAAAGAGGGAATTTTCCTTTCCAATGAGAAGTACCTCAAGAATAATGTTTTGTTTCGGAGCATATATACATATATTTAGGAGCATAAATCATTATATCTGGAAAATTATCAAAGACTTTGCTAAGTTAAAATTGCTTGTGATTTAAGTTTTACGTGTAAAATGAGATTTAAAATATGTTTATTATATAAAATATATATTTTTTTTCTTTCAGGAATACCTTCTCGCCGACCGCAACATGTCGATCCTGCCCGTCGCTGTCTCATTGATGGCGTCATTCATGTCCGCCATCACATTACTCGGGGTCTCCGCCGAAAATTACTACCACGGCCTTCAGTTCGTGGTCATCAACATATCCTACGGGATAGCCACTCCTATTGCAAGCAATCTTTACCTGCCAGTATTCTTTGGATTACAAAAGACCAGTACTTACGAGTATTTAGAACTGCGGTTCGGTCCGAACATACGTATGCTGGCATCCCTGACGTATACTCTTCAAATGGTTCTATACAACGGAATAGTGTTGTACGCCCCTGCAATAGTGCTGGAATCTGTGACGGGGTTGGACCGACTGATCTCAATCTTAGTTGTGGGACTGGTGTGCACTGTATACTCAACCCTGGGGGGCATGAAGGCTGTTCTGTTTACTGATCTTCTGCAGTCAGCACTGATGTTCGGAGCTGTGTTTAGCGTGGTCGTGTTCAGTTCAGTGCAGCTTGGAGGATTCCACCAGATTTTCATCAAGGCCTACGAAGATGGCCGCTTGAACTTCAATCAGTAAGTGTTCATGTTTCATTAAAATAAAAAATAAATAAAATCGCGCTTGTAATCCCTAAAGGGGAAGGCCGAGTCAAAGGGGTAGCAAGCCCCTGTAACTAAATTTCAGCTAAGAATAGAACTCGGTGGATTAGATGGAAAATTGTGAAAAAGCAATAATAAGTGGCTAACTCGTCGCCTACAAAATCACATACCCAACACCCGAAATACCATTAGTCGCCTTTTACGACATGCTAGGCAAGGAACACAGTTGGCGAATTCTTTTTAAGTTCTAGACTAACATGTTTATTCATTAAGGTTTCTACATTGTCTGTTTTCAAAATTATCGACATATAAATCTGCCTAAATACTCAATATAAATACATGAGAAGAACTCATAAACCTTTAACTTGTCTTTACTTTTTTTTTACAGCTTCTCTCTAGATCCTACGGAAAGACACACATGGTGGTCATTGATATTTGGGGGACTAATCACCTATTTATCACTGTACGCTGTCAACCATACGCAGGTATTAAAAATGATAAATTCATTTAAAAACAATTTATTGGTAATAATTATTTCATAATAGATTATATACTTTCTTGTAATGAACTATCTAATCATTATGGGTTTGGTAAGCCTTGTAATTATACTTTCTTTATTGATCTGATCCCGTACATGTGAAATAACCTCTACAATACACTACTACAGCAGGTCTTAAATGGGCGATGGGTTCAAACAGAGCACGTATCTGGATTTCGATATTCTAAGTATATTCTATCTTAAATCACTAGTTTGGTTGTAGGGGAAGATATTGATAATACCCTTGGAACCTGTATCCATTTGCAGGAAGTCAAACTTCTAGCCATTATAATTTCATAAAGTCCAACTTTACAGACGAACCCTAATAATAATAATTAGAAAATCTAAAATTATAACGAACTTGGGAAAAAAAAAAATACCCTTGGATCAAAATAACTAAAAAACTCGATAACTAAAGACTAGTTATGTGACATGTGGCTTGGCAATAGTTACTTAACTGTCTTACTGCTTGTAGTAAACACAGAGTAAACAAGTTCGCTATTTCTTCGACGATACAAAGAAGTTAAGCCGGTTTGGTTCTTTATCAATTACCCCTAAGCTAGGTTTATAATGAGCATTGGCTGTAGCAAATAAGTTCATAGTCAAGGCTAACATTTCATCATATTACACCACTACATATAGACATAGAATATTCTATGTCTACATTTGTAGTAGGTATAGTAGAACAAACAATTGAAAACATCCTTAAACATACGAGTATCATAATATTATAATTTACGGTGGCGATTCCTTATAATTATTAAATTAGCTACATTTTAATATTGTATAATCCCATACACAAATAATGCCCTCTTGCTTCTTGTCATAATTTAATTTTTTTTTTTCATATCGAAACACCCCACCGTAGTCTTCATTTTTAACTGTCTGATAACTAGAAGTCTTCACAAGGATGTCATTTGCACTTTAATTAAGGCTTAGTGTGTAATTCTCGATATTATTTGAATTATCATTTACATAAATGTAAAATGACATCATACATAATGCAATAATATTCACTGTACAATTAAAAAAAATATTTACATAAAAGCTTATTTAAAAAGAGAGCGAAGTGGTTATCAAGCGGTAAAAATTACTTCAGACCTCAATAAAAGAATATTGTAGGTATCCTAAACACGTTAATAACATCATCGTTGCTTTACAAAACATACTTACAGCGAATATCTGTTTTTAAATCTAACAATTAAACGCAATATTTTCATGAAACAATGTGACCATAACACAATTAAGTAGGTACATAAGCCGGCGTACGAATCGAAACACGGCAAGTGATTACAAATTGAGAGTGATTGCTAGTTTATCGATCGTTTAGTAACGCTTATATTGCCCGGATCTGCAAGTCATTCGAAAATTATTATTTTTTTCAAAACGGTAAACGTCTAATACTATCCAAACTATAATTTGCAAAATTTTTCAGCAGTGGTATCTCTTATCTAAGCATAGGTACATAGGTCATCGTCATCATTCTTAGTCTCGGTCGAAGTAAGGATCCGTGTTTATAATTTACCTGGATTGGGTATTTGAGGACATTGAAGCGACTGCCTTATGAAAATTAATGGACCTCAAAGAAAAAGGGGATCAGAAAAAAACAGGTTTCTTCACCAAACAGTACAACATGTGATGTGTAAATTCGTAGTTATAAAAAAAAATTAAGGGGTACTAACTGACATAGGTTTGTGTCTTAACCTTTGAGCTACCAGAGTGCTCGTAAAATCGCTTAACATACTTAATCATGCATATAAAACCTCTTAGGGGATTTAACTTAAAACGATAAAGCAATCAATATTATGATATTGATACATTGAACATACTATGGTATGTTTAATACCAATTGCCATATTATCGCTTTATTGGTTACATACATAAAGGTCAGCGACGTCAGTAGGCAACAACCGTATATAATAGACTACAGGCCCATGGCCAAAATGGATGGGTCATATGAACCACCAGCTGACGTATAAGTATAGGACGATATAAGAGCATAAAATAATAAGATTCAGCACTATGCCGTCACTTGTAAGCTGTCCAACTGAGTGCTGGTGAGAATTCAAAAGTGCCGGTAGAGTGAGTACATTTTGGTCATATATTTTTGTACGGCATTTTTACCATCGATAGATACATGAAAAGCAATTGTTACCGTCTTGTAGTCGATTAAAGTTGCCCATAGCCGCTGGTTTAATGCGTTTTCCTGTCGCTAGTATATAAACTCTTTAGGTACTTTACTCATGTCGCTGATATCGTCTTTGACCTTGCCGCCTAATAAAATGTATTCACAATTGGAAATGTTTTCGTATTGTAAGACGCGATCGCTCTTGAATATGCTTAATATCGGTCTCTCTCTAACCTATCGCGAGTAAAGTCCGATTTTCCGACAGACATAAGTATTTTTATTTTCCAACAAAATACTACATTTTGTGTTTTCAGTCAGTCACTGCCATTACGAATTTCACGATGTTTTCTCGGATGCCGCCTACAATTGGCGAAAGAAATTGAACTCGCCAGGCGAGTCATCGACCCTGTAATAATATTTAAGTAAACTCTCCAGGCGAGTCGGTGGCACTGAATGTGTTAAGAAAAAGACAAAATAAAGACTATTTTTTCAACTATCAATATTTATATACTTCATCATCCTCTTGCCCTTCTCCCAGTTCATCTGGGGTCGGCGCAGCATGTCTCACTTTATATTATGAGGTATAAAACCTCATAATAGAGTTAGTTAATATAGTTAGTTCTTAAGAACAAGTCAAAATTAAGACAAAGTAAAGACTATTTTTAACAGGTAATTTATCTAAATGTTTAGAAACATGTTTTATTTGAAAAGATAACTTGTCATTGCTATTTTTATCTAAGTACATATAAAGTAATTAATTAATGTCAACTTCTCAAGGTTACGATATAAAAATACTAGTATTAACTACTTTTCAAATTGTTTAGTCAATGCTATCTCAGAATTATATTTAATTTGACTTTCGAATACGTAGCGAGATAATTTTTTTGTAAGTAATAAAAAAAAGGGCTTATATTAAAAAATATATGAAAGTTTAAGAAAATATTTTTCTCAATCATATGGTACAAGAAAATACTTTAGCAGCATTTTTAGTTGATCTCCATGATCGATCAAACAAGTAGGGATATTCAGTACTATGTATGTAAGTAGGTAGGTATGTATATCCTTAGCTGTATAAAATATTTTCTTAAACTTACATATATTTTTTTAATATACGCCACTTTTTTTTATTATGTACATACAAAAAAAAACTCGCTACGTATCCGGAAGTCAAATTTAATATAATTCTGAGATAGCAGTGACTAAACAATTAGAAATGTAGATAGGTAATACCTGTATTTTTATATCGTAACCTTAAGAAGTTGACATTAATTAATTACTTTATAGATAAAAATAGCAATGACAAGCTATCTTTTAAAATAAAACATGTTTCTAAACATTTAGATAAATTACCTGTTGAAAAATAGTCTTTATTTTGTCTTAATTTTCACTTGAACTTAAGAACTAACTCTATTATGAGGTTCTATACCTCATAATATAAAGTGATAAATTACTCATAAGAGTAGGTAGAAAAATACATGTCGTTACTTATTTTTGTAGTTTGCTGATTGTTCCAGCAGACATAGTTATTATTGCAAATTGAACATTCATCGGAATATAATGAAGTGGGTTTTCTCAAAAAGTAGGTGCACTCATAAATGAAGAAACATGTAATTCAGTAAGTTTTTGATAAAGGAGATAACTGAACTGGAAATATAATTAGATATTATCCAAAGCAAAATACCGTGCAACTGATAAGAATATCCTTTATTATTAACCTATTAACTTGTGTAAATATTATGAAGGGCTAGGTGTACCTAGACAGTTACACTTGCGTTTGTTAAACAAAGACAAAGTATGTCATTTTCATACATAGCGACACCTTTGATCCGAGCAACGCTAGTATGGGTAATAGCGATTAAATTACAATGACAAAGAGAAGAGCAGGGTTGACCTTTGCCTTACAAGTAAACCTCGATACATCCGCACTGTTCGTTAGTAGGTTAAATGGACTATATCACCTATATGTAATACTATATTAGGTTATTTATTTTGTACGCATTAATATAATAAATTTTAAGAAATTAATAGTGATTTCTTAAATTAAATACTACAGTTTTATAGTACTACTTACTTATGTAGGATACTTCAAATACTTTTTTTAAGTGCGTATGGTATAGATCCCAGATCGGGCCCAAATCGGGCCCTTGGGAATATCTAATCAGGGCCCTTTTACTTTCACAAGTCAAGACTCAAAGTCTTGAGTTTGCGGGCCCCTATAGAACTCATCGCCCCTCGTCGGTAGTTGCATACTTTGCCTAACATATAAAGTGGCCCTGCACATAATATAAGTATAAAAGTTAAGAGAAGTTAAGTATCAGCTTAATACTTAATAGCGAGATAATGATATTAGATACACTGTTAATCGTAGTTGTTGACCCTGTGGCATGACATTGGCCTGTTTATAGGTATTTATCACATCTTTGAACATGTTACACCATAAAGTCCATAAGATTTTTATATTAACTAAGGCTCTCTTTTCTCTCTAATGGTTCTTGCGTAGGTAGGTTTAATATCTATCTAGTCAAGTCATGAGGGTTTTAACATATACTTATATAATTGTTGTTTATTAATGTTTTATTTGACGAACGATACCTGTCTGTTTATTGAAATTTCTTTAGCTTTTCTTATTTTATGTTTTCAGGTACAACGGCTGTTGACAGTGAGCACCCTCAGCCGGTCTCAGCAATGCCTGTGGTGGAGTTGGCCGGTCCTCTCGGTCCTCAGTGTGCTGACTTGTATCAGTGGTTTGGGCATCTACGCGACTTATATGCATTGCGATCCGGTCCTTGACAAGAAGATCACCGCGGTAAGTTGACCATTGATACATCCCTGATTTATGTTGGAGTTTTATAAATTAATTACATAAATACACAGAACGGGCTGTGTATTTAATAGAATCTAAATTATAATTCTGTCGACTTAACACAAAGATTAATATTTATGTCAATGATGATTAATAATATTTTAAGTCATAGCTTCCTAAACAAATATAGCGTAGTTATATTATGTGAACGGCAAATAGAACTCGATGCATATTTATATAACGGCCCATTGCCCGTCGCCTATAATAATTACGTACCTATAAATCTATTGACAAGAAAATACTTTTTATTGCATTTTAATATTAATACTGACTGTGTCCCACAAGTCTTGACGTCAGGTTTTTAGATACAAGTGTGAAACTGTTGTTGTAATAATTTAGACTGGCCCGATGGTCGAGTGGTCAGAGACCCTGCCCACGAAACCGAGGGTCGCGGGTTCGAATCCCGCTAGGGGCAAATGTTTCGTGTGATGAACATGGGCATTTGTACTCGAGTCATGGATGTTTATAAACGTATTTAATTATGTCTATCCGTTCACCTAGTATCCATAGCACAAGCATAAGCTTATTTTGGGACTAGGGAATTGGTGTCAGTCTTAAGAAAAAATAAAAAAACAAAATAATAATAATAACCGATAAAAATATATTGCTAAGAAAATGAGTAGCGATAGATGCCAATAAGCAAGCTATTTTTGCTGTCAAAACGCAAACACTTCATAGATTTTGTATGGGCTTGTCAACATATGACGTCACTGGGTCGTGGTTATAATCGACTGACTAAATATTAAGCAGTTTTTGTTGAATTTAAAATCGTAGACTTTTTATATTTGAAAATCAATAAGGTTTTACAACATACTACGATACTTTCTTTTACGGAATCGATATTACAAAATTAAATATAAATGGTGTCAACATCCCAATTGCAGGCGGATCAATTGATGCCTTACTACGTGGTGGACGCCATGCGGATGGTGCCTGGCCTGGCCGGTCTGTTCGTGGCGGGTATCTTTAGCGCCTCGCTGTCTACCATATCAGCATCCTGCAACGCGCTCGCGGCAGTCACCCTCACCGACTACATGGGCAGGTGAGAAGTCCATGTTTGACTCAAGGGTTCCTGCAACTATAAAATAGTCTGTCTTTGCAACGAGCCCGGAACGTCCAGTTTACCAGTATCTAATTCGACTCGGCTAAATGTTGTCTCAAAATAGTAAAGGTCTTTCTGCTCCTTGGATTCTGTCCACCTTTTCAATGGTTGAGGTCGTGATAGTGATATGCTTGTGTGTAAGCTTTTGCCTGCAGCTCCGCCCGCGTAGATTAAATTCTGCAACAGAGACTCTATCATGGCTATATGATTTTATTAATTATCGCGGGTTCAATATTTTTTTACTGGTAAAAAGTAATCTTTAAATTTTCTTTTTTAAATAGTTGGTTGCTATCGTAGAAGTGATTTTAACGTAAAGTGACGTAAGATACCATTTAATTATGGGGTTCCAGATGGTTCTCAATCCGCGAGTCTTACGTGCCATGGCTGACGAAGCTGGTTGCGTGCTTGTACGGTCTAGTCTTCCTGGCGCTGGCCTTCCTTGCAGAGCACCTGGGTGGTGTACTGCAGGCCGCGCTCACCATCTTCGGCGCTGTGGGGGGGCCACTCTTTGGCGTCTTCACTTTGGGGATGTTTACCACTTATGCTAATGAAATGGTAATGCTTTAATGTTGCATGTAAATACGGCTAACGAAACGGTATTGCGCTTCTAATTTAGGATGTAAATACCCTAAATTTCCTATTTTGAAACTCCATATTTCGATGGCCAGGGTATTAAAAGTATTTAATCTCCATGTTCACTATAAATAATTATAACTGATTTTCTAAGTTAGTGTATAATACTGAGGGCTATGGTTTAAGTAACCTAAATATAGGAGCAGTTATTTCATCACATTAAAAAAAACAAATTTAATAAATAATGTTGACGACTCCATAACTGTTTCAGGGCGTGTCAGGAGGTCTGCTCAGCGGAATGGCCCTGACCCTTTGGATGAGCTTCGGCTCGCCTCGACCTTCACCAGTCAAACTCCCCGTTGATGTATCCGGGTGTGGGCATAACATCACCATCCCTATGGATAATATAAACACAGACTATTTCTACCTCTACAGAATCTCATATTTATGGATTAGCCCGGTAAGTTAGATATAGATAGTTTAATAAAATCTAAATATCGTCATTTTCAGGACTATCGGAATCTGGTCACGGGCCTGGCGCTCGTAGCCAGTGGTACTTAAAGCCCAATTAGTTTCAACATTGCTTGACTGGAGTAATACTCTTGTTCCATCCAAAGATTCCCTTATCTCAAGGAGAACGAGGGTCATCATCTTTCTACAGTTATGTCCTATGCTTAGACGGGGTCCACTTAGACCATGATCCAGGATTAAGCGAGTCTGGTAATTACATTGAAGCGACTGCCGATCTAGCCTTCGTAACCCTAAGATAGGGGAACCAGATAATTTTTGGATTTTCAAAGGGTCGTCGAAGAACTTCAGTTACTTCTTGTAGCGCAACCGCTAATAGGCTATGGTGATCGCCTACCATCTTGTTCCAGACCGGCCCCTTGTTTGACACTTTCCTGGTATAAAAAAACTGTATATGTTGTGTTCAGATCGGGTTCGTATGGGTAATGATAATTGGTACGGCGCTATCACTTGCGTGGCGGCACCAACAGCCGTGGGAGCGTCAGGGGCGGATGCACCCCGACCCTGCTCTCTTCACGCCGCCTCTTGCCAAGCGCCTCAGGCAAAGACAGGAGGAGGAGAAACCAGCTGTACAGGTATAGGTCCACCCATTAAATATGTTTGGTTTCTATTGGGTATCTAAAGGATATTGCTTGCACTCATAGTAGTTAGGCTAAGAACCAATAGGATTAAGAAAGTACCTACTTGTTCTAATAATGCCTATATTTGTGAGAAATTATTCTCATTCGAGTTACGGACACAAAAATAAAAATGGTTCCAGGTCTGGAAAATAATATTTGAGATCAGCAGTCATGTTCGTCGCCATTTAATAAATTTCCCGCTTTTAAACGTTCAAAAAGGTCTCTGTCCTTTCTGTATATTTGTATATAAAGGCATGCCTAACTGTGATAGTGTTCAAAGGAATATACATAATATTATTTAGATATTATGTATATGTAAATCCAATTACTTCATATTATGTTAAAATTGTCTTTGGGTCTTATGCTAACTACGGCAATGTCTTTCGAGAACTTTATAATACAGCTATAGTGTAACTAGCTGTATATTTTATTTCTATTGCATGCATGCATGCATGATTGCTGCAAATATTCACGGAGGTTTGCATAGATGTCATCTTCATGTAGAGGTTCATACAGGGTTATTGGAAATACGTAGCGATCCATTTAAGGTGTGATAGTTGAGATCAATAGCTAAATGTACCGACTTTGTAAAAAAAATGTTTTTTTTTAAGAAAATTGGGTCACTTTACTTCAAAGTGGACTTAAAAAAAGCTATTTATAGCTGATTTTTAATGTGCGAGCCCCTATGTCTAATTCAAGCACGCATTCTTGTCCTTAATTCAGTTTTTACAACTTTAGATTCTCTAAATTATCATTCACAAACGGTAGGATATTTCTGTTCTTTATTGTATTATTATTACATATTAAGGTGTTAGGAAACTTAAAACACAAAAAACCACAATTAAATATGTAAGTTTTTTTTCTAAGTCCACTTTGAAGTAGCACATTGTAAATCAGTAATAAATTTAATTTTAAAACAATAACAGCAAAGACCACTATTAAATATTTTTTTCTGTCAGTGCACTTTAAAGTAACGTGACCCAATTTTCTTTGAAAAAAAAATTTTTTTTTTTTTAAATCGGTTTGAAGTCGTTTTTATGTTGCTCATAGATATCATTACATTTTGCAGCAAATCTCCATGTTTCCATTACCTCATGTGCTTAATACGGTCTAGTTTTGCATGTACTAGTTTTATTTCTAGACGCACGAGAGCTGTTTGTAAATTGCTTCAGCCTGCATGTAAATAGCCGTTTCAGTTAAATGTTGGTACGTATATTTTTTTTGGTTTGTATGTGTGATCATTATGGTTAGGCATCCATAGATGTGTTTTATATTAGGGATGCGACAATATCTTTATTACGTATGACAAGTGCATAAATACAAAGATAATAAGCACATATATACCGAATGTGTTAGTGATCACTTATACATTCGGAGACATATATGTAACACTGAGATAAAAACAGAAATAACTACTCTTAGTAGGGCAATGAGAACATGTTTTTAATAATTACATATATTTTGATTGTACAAAGTCAAAGTCAAATATTCTTTATTTATATAAGTTTCAAAGAAACACTTATAAATCGTCAAATACAGGTAAAGCTATATGATTCTACCACCGGTTCGGAAGGTCTCTACCGATAAGAATCCGGTAAGAAACTCGGTAGTTACTCTTTTCAATACAATTGCTTGGGGAAAGTGTTTTATATTTTTTGCTTATGTCTGTTATGATTAAACACATAAAACATCAAGCTACCTATTTAAAAGCTATTTTTATTTGGTGTTTATTTCAAATAAGCATCTTATTTTTTGTTTGGTACCTTTAATAAGGATGTATTGTCGTAAAAATTATAATGTCAAGTTATTGAACCTATAATATCGTTATTGTTGCATCGCTAGGAATACCTAATTGATTTTAAGTTGTAGTGTTTTATGGGTGCATGATTTTTTTTCTATGTGTGCTAACGGGGCGGGAGGGGGGGAGACACCCTTATAATACAAACATACATATGTAGATATCTGTTTGTGTCCCAGACCGACATAAGGTTAGCCGTTTTACAAAATCATTTTTAAAACTGACTATTATTTTTCTTAATATTTAACAAATAATTACTAACACCGACAAAATAAGTAGAGATTATAAAAAATACAAATCTTATTCTTTAAGACTGAATCAGATTATTAGTGATCAAGGACTTTCAAATGTGCGCCTAATTTTATTTAAAATGCCTTAGTAGTTAACTGCTAACTTATATAACTAAAGAATTGATATAAAAACGAGTTGACTTCTAATCATTCTTATTGTTTTTTTTAATTGTATATAATATTGTAGATACCATTAAACGACAAAACTAATTTCTTTGTGAATATTTCTTACAGTGCCAACTACTCAAGCGAAACGGATATCAAGAGTAAGGATCTGCACAAATGTTACTGTTTAATATATTATAGGTATAGGTTGTTATTATATAGATAATGACGTTAGCACACGGAATATATTCCGACAATAGAGTATTAAAATTGTTGTTTTGATATTTAGCATTCCTGACACCGAATGGACAATATTTTAGTAGGTTATCAAAGTTATATTTTGATATCGTGTTTTAATACTAGGTATAACTTAAATTCACAGTCATATTTAAAGGGATTGTTAGTTAATAAGAAAGTCTAGGGACTTTCTAAATATTTATATTAGTGGTATTTATGGAAAATTAGTCTTGAAAAGTAAATTCAGTATGGTATAAGTAAATAATAACTGAAGCGACTATTTTGTGACCTCAACTACTTTGACTAGTACTAAATAAGTTCAAATAAAATCTCGATAAATACTGACTGCTATAATGGTATTTTATCTACTGATCATTCTATGGTGGTAACTTTAAATAGCTACATAGGTACTTAAAACTGTTGGGTTCTTAGAATTGGCAGGAAACTTTATCCCAGATATTTTTATTATTCCGTCTAAGACAATATATAGTGGACACAGGGTAATCGCATATTTTTGTTATATCCCCATTAGGTATTACTAAAAAAACCTCTTTTTCCAATCTGATTTGTATAAGCATCCTTTTTAATATTCAGATGCAATTCTGATGTTGTTGGTTGTTGTTGTTGCAACTACCATGCTAAATGATAACAATGTACCATGGTACATTGACTTTGACTATCATGATAGTCATTGACAGAAATTGAATCACATTTCTATATAGCCACAGGGTGAGAACTTCGATGGAATATGAACTATTTTATATCATCTATCTTAGCATGGCAAACCTCGATTTATTAGTAATACCATCAGATGGGTGACAAGGATTATTTTCTTATATGTATATGGTAAATAGATAGAGGCAATATGTTAAATAAAAATACTACAAATAGCCTTACAAAATTATATAATCGGTTTTCTAGAATAGTAAAAATAGACTAAAGTAAAAAAGTTTTCCTAATTACTTATTATTTTATGCTATGTCATGTAAGCATACAATATCTGCTACTATTACAGTGACTGAGTATTTTGACCATTTTACAAGTATTAGGTATTATGTAAGGTACCTAGCACCTACTGCGAATACTATAGGAGCAATTTGGTTGTGTGTGCGTGCACGCATATTTCATCATAGTATCAACTCAAAGCATTGCGTACTTTATTTAGACCAGGTGCTTATTTTTGCTGATCTGATTGTACTTATATTTTATAGTTTTAAGAAAATAAATACGAATATCATATGTAGAGCTTGCCTGTGATAGCGCAAATGTTCTTCCATTAATGATAAATCATAATAAATTATTACTAAAAGTATATATATCATAATTATATCTTAAGTTAGTAGTTCCTATACAAGCTATTCAACGGGTCAAAGTGTGTGTGTACTGTGTCCATGTATCGCATAATTTTCTTGATTATATTAATGACGTATATAATTGTTTTCATCTTCAAATAATAATGAATTATAAGGTGAAAAAATATGACAGTTATATCTTATATCCCCTATCATGTATCGTATCGTCAACATTTTAATTTATTTGCACATAGCGTTCCATAAAAAAAATCTTAAAAACAATGAGAGTATGAATCTGTTGTGTATCTTGTAAATTCAATATCATTATCTACCTAAGGAATAGAGGGCATACTTTTACATCTATCTATATACGTACCCTGTACACATAATAGAAAAACTGTATGGTTGTTTGGCGGTCATACACTCAAAGGGATACAATACCAGTTCTGTAGAATGCCGTTCAAAATTCTTCTAGGCCTATTGGAATTAACATAATCCTCTAATATAGTTTAGAAACCAACTAAATAAGTCAAGTCAAGTCAAAAATATCTTTATTTACGTAAGTAGGCCTCAAAAAAGCACTTGTAAATCGTCAAGTAATAACAAATTGTTCTACTTTGTTAGAACAATTTGAATCTACCACCGGTTTGGAATGTCGCATCTACCGAGAAGAAACCGGCAAGAAACTCGGTAGTAAGTCTTTTCATTGCCAGATTGAATATAAAAATTAAAATTTACAGATTAAGTGAAACAGACAGTAATAGTTTCAAATAAGGCATGTATGTGTTGGATTATATAAGTTGATGTTATTTTATAAAAAGCAACATTCTGATGCGAAGGGTGCAAGGATCGCATTGATTCGAGAAACCTGTCTACCTATAACATAACATAATTTTTATCTTTATAAACAGGCCAAATATTAATATATAACCTAAATATTTTATCATAATATCCGTACTCACTAAGTACCTTCTGTAGGTATATTATAGAGTTACAGTCATACAGTATGCTAAAAAATAATATACCTCATAAAACCCGTTAGTTTTCTTCACATGTTACAAACTAAATCATATTTCAAGTGAATACCTGTAAGTAACGCAAATATACTAATAATATTAGATTCAACTTTACTAATTAGCATGCTTACTTCTTGTACTTACAGAACAATGTGTTTTACTGTCAAAAATGTATAAGAACTGTACTTAAAGGATAAATTGCAATAGATTGTCGTTTTAAATTGTTTTATTTGATTTCTGTTAGATATATTTTAGACGTAGCATATGCTTTTTGTATATGTACCTATCCTAAATGTTTTTATTCCTTTGTTGTTGACACTTTTATTTAGAAATGGATGCATTTGTTGTTAGTTATTAGTTAGTTTTTACTTTAAAAAGGGGGTAATTAATATAGAATGTTTAAAGTGCATCTTCTATTTTATGCTTATACACTTTTATCATAGCTTGAGATAATACTTTGTAGGTAGTAGGTGTACACTTACAATCATCAGTGTCTCAATAATCATTCATATATGTAATACAAATTGAACTTAACATAAGATATACCTATATGTAATTGAGAGTAATCTTGGAATTTAAAATTCTAAAAAAAAAGTTCTGTGTAGTTATTTAACTGTGAGTTTAATTAAAAAGGATCCGATATGCTTTATCATAACTAAAACTCAAAACCAAGAAAAATCTAAATTATTGTAAACTATGTACACAAATGTTTTGTTATTAAAAAAAACAAAACAAATAAGTATTGTTATTTAATTATTAAAATGTATTTTTAAGACACAAATTTTTCATTATTTTTATCTTGAGCTCTTTCTCATGAATTGGCTGTGCACTTTTTAATATTTATGTTAAGTAAAGGAATGTATATGGTATTTCAATAAATGGTTGGATTCAATCACTGTGTACGGACGTACATATACTTATATATTTATTTAAAGCAATTTTTTTACAATTTCGTCATTATAAATTTAATTTCTACTTTAGTAGGCTTTTGTATTTTTTTTGTGAAATACCCTTATTAAAATGTTAAAAAGTAATATGTGGTTTCATTTACCCAAATATTTCCCAACATATTCTCTCTTCTATATTGTACTTACATCATACGTAATCGATGGCAAAATTAATACTATTTTATTTAACGTAATACTTAGTGAACTTAGTTTGTCATCGAGAAAACAATTAACAGTATAATTCATTACGTCAAGTAAAAAAAATTGTTAAGGAAAAAAAACATTGAATAATATTGACAATTAATAAAACCCTAATCACATTAAGCGTAGGTACTTAGAATTCACTTAAACTTTCAAAGTTTCATTTTATTATGTAAAAGCTAAGCTGTAACTTCCTTTTATATTAACACCTACTATTTCACTTAATAAACAAATAAAGATTTGATTTGATTTGATGGTAACATACACAATAATACAATATAACATAAACAACTAAATTTACAAAAGTGCAAAAATAAATTATTATTTACTTAGTTATTAAAAAAAAATCGAGCCTAGTACAGTTTACTAGGTTTACTAATAAGATGAAACATTTGAAATATAGTCAATTTGTTTTTAAACTATGCAACGCTTACGATGCTTAACATCGTTTGATGACGTCAGCACTGACAAACCTTGCAAGTAGTTTTACCTCAATAATTGTATAAGCAGCAAGCAGTAGGTATATCAATTATGTAATCTTACGACATCTGACTGTCAACTGGCTATCAGCATTTTAACAAGTGCGAGAGCACGCACTGGACGCATTGTAAACGTAAAAAAAAACATTAGAAATTAATTCGGGGTTACCAAGGGTCAAATTGTACTTCTATTATTAAATAAGTAGTAGTAGTCTCTTGAACAATGCTGTCAAGGAAAACAAAAGAGTGAATGAGTTGGAAATAACGGCATTCACGAGTCTCACTGAGGAATAAATTGATGGTAAGCATTTTTGTTAGATACTTTATATTACCAGATTTATTATCTAATTTAAGTATAATAATACTTGAATACATTATATTTAATTGTCTGTTTCGTGATTTGAATTTAATTACCACCAAATTGTAGTTGTTATCTTAGATGATTTATATAAACGGTTTGTATATATTTATGTATATTCTATAATAACATATTGAGATAAAAAGAAGGTCTGTTGGTTTTAGATGTTTACAAGTATAGTGGACAAGCCGCACTCATATTGCGGTGATAAATTGAAATTGATTGGGTTATTAATCTGATAGTATTGTGTGTGCTCCAGTTGCAGAATGATTGAGATCGTTGCTACGTACTTATTAACAAGATGAACGTCTGAACAGTTTAAACCTATTACTATATAGGTACCTAGTTCTATCCCTAAAGAATATGACTTGAAAAATTTATTTCGGTTAGCTAGACTAAAACTTTTTTGGGTAGCATTTGAGAATAATAAGGTCAAACTTATGTAGAGAGAACCTTGTAGAGAAATTACATTTTCAGGTAAAACTGTAGCTGCGCAATTTTAATGCAGCAAGTAAGTACTGGATTTTTATAAATTTATTGTTAAAATATAATATAATTTTAATTTTTTCATTCATGATAAGTAATTTTTTTACAACGGCGATATGAATGCATACAGAGTAATAAAAACCGATAAAGAACGAAACAACTTAAGATGTCAAGTGAGACAAAGATTAATATTTATCTATACTTACTGACAAAAACGAGGGGGAAATTGCTGTAGGTACTCAAATATACTTATAGGAACCAAAATTAAAAACAACTGATGCAATTAGGACTATATAACATTCGAAAATATGTTTTCGAAGCAACGTTAACGTGGTCTGGATGTATTATGTACCTAAATCTACAATTATTTACATAGATGGTTCTGTGGTTCTTGCCTAGCATGTCGTAAAAGGCGACTAATGGTATATCGGGTTTTGGGTGTGTGATTGTGTAGGCGACACGTTCGCCGCTTGTCACTGCTTTTTCACAGTTTTCCAGCTAGCCCAGCCCGGCTTTGTTTTTTGCTGAATGTGGTTGAAGGGGTTGCTGCCCCTTCGACTCTGCCTACCCCTTCGGGGATTATGGGCGTGATGTTATGTATGTGTATACATAAGTAGATATCGTTTAAGGGAGTGTCTGCTGTAAAGGTATAGATAGATAATAAAATATATTACATGAAGCTGTTCTCTGGAGTTCAATGATATGTTAAATATAATTTAATTCATAATATGCACTAAATTGGCTTAGGTATTTATAGTTGCATTTATATGCTTGTTGATAAGATTGATATCGTGACATTCTAATGACATTGCAGAATTCAGTTAAAGTGGGTAGAAAGAGTTTGCTTCGGTTTACACAATGTAACCAATTTAAACAAACTATTTTCGAGTGTGCATCATCGGTAGAAAGTATATTGTCCTACTAATACTTTGAATCCGATCGTTTATGACGTTTGGTTATAAATATTTGATATATTAACGTAATAACTACACAAGATTTATACAGAAAAATCTAACTGATGACTGACCTACATTATTAATTGGTTAGTTATATCGTGAAATAAAAAAGGATGCGCATTTTTTCAGATTGTTTTGAAGCTGCGCTTGTATGTTGGTAACGTTTTAAAGAAACGATGCTACTACTAGGGAATGCAATAAAGCGGAATTTTTTGCTTGATCTAGCACAAGACGTAGGATCCAGTAGAGCTAAAATTGCACCGGACCCAGCTGAATTGCTTTATTCAGCATTCCAATCCCTAGTAGGGATTGGGATCCAGCAGAAATGAATCCCCACATGTCGCTGAATCCAGCACAGCTATAATTGTGCTGAGATCCAGCATTGCAATCCCTAGATACTACCAAATTTATACTCCCTATATTTTATGGTCTCTTTTTCTAGGTGTTCTATAAAAATGGACCCGGTTTTTGGAGTATGGGATTACATCATAATGGCTGCCACCATGGTGGCCTCAGTGGTTATAGGACTCTATTTCCGTTTTAGCGGCGGTAAACAAAAAACAAACGAGGTAATTTTCAGTTCGTTTATGATTTTTTTTTGCTTTTATTACGAATACATATAATCGTTAAGCGACAGGTTTCATGCTATGAATATGTTCGTCAAAAAATACATTAAATCTGATGTTTAATCTATTATCTACAAGTATATAACTCATATTGTTATTTATAAACTAGCACTAAAATAATAGATTAGACATTTTTGAGCCAATGACAGTATATAATAATTCGATTAGTAGATCATTGAAGTACAGTATTTATTTTAATGACTATATTAACACGTCTCAGGTGATACACAAAAGGATACGTAGTACTTATGTTAATTTTTAAGGAAATAAAATTCTGATGTTTACCTTTAGGGGGTTAAAAGCATAAGTAATCACAAAATATTATTCTACAGGAATACCTCCTCGCGGATCGTAACTTGTCAATCATGCCAGTCGCCGTGTCGCTGATGGCATCGTTCATGTCTGCGATCACCCTCCTCGGTGTCTCCGCAGAGAACTACTACTACGGCATGATATTCACAGTCGTCAACTTGGGCTACGGACTGGGCACACCCATCGCCACAAGATTCTACCTGCCAGTATTCTTCGGATTGCAAAAGACTAGTGCATACGAGTATCTGGAACTGCGATTTGGCCCGAGAATACGAATACTTGCCTCCCTGACGTACACTTTACAAATGGTTCTATATAATGGTATAGTTCTTTATGCTCCTGCGATAGTACTTGAATCAGTCACGGGATTAGATAGAGCTATATCGATTCTTGTGGTAGGACTAGCTTGCACGCTATACGCTACGTTAGGAGGCATGAAGGCAGTTGTGTTTACTGATCTTCTGCAGTCAGCACTAATGTTCATAGCTGTCTTAAGTATTGTTATATTCTGTTCAATTGAACTGGGAGGATTCGATCAGATATTCAAAATAGCATATGAAGGAGGGAGGATAAACTTTAATAAGTATGTTTACACAATTTTTTATTATCTAGTACTATTAAAGTAAAGTAAACTTAAAGATTCATTATTAATATAAATATTTTGATTTCAGTTTCAGCCTAGATCCAACAGAAAGACATACGTGGTGGTCGTTATTGGCTGGAGGCATCGTAACGTATTTATCTCTCTATGCAGTTAATCAAACACAGGTTATTTTTATCTGGTTACAGAAATCTATTGTGACATGTTGAAAGCTGGATTTAGCCGTCACTAATTACAAAATTTAACAGACATTTTCTGTCTTTAATTAGCAGCAATAAACTTCAGTAGATTTTTTAAATCGGAATGTCGTATATGCACACTGTTTGTATCTGTTTCGATTCGAAATATCTCTTTTTTATCGAATCGATAACGTATCTATCTGTCTGTCTACCTACGCTAATTTCAATATCACAACACCAATGCTCATTCCTATAAGCATAAGGTAACACAGTCAACAGATTTTGAATCTGAACTTATTTACTGTAGATACGAACCATTACAGTAAACTGGACGGTAAAATTTTAGGTTCAACGCCTCCTGACCGTAAGCACCCTGGAAAAGTCTCGAGCTTGTCTGTGGTGGAGCTGGCCAGTCCTGTTGCTACTCAGCACATTCACCTGCATCAGCGGGCTTGGCATCTACGCTGTTTATCGGGATTGCGATCCGCTCTCTGATGGCAAGATTACTGCTGTAAGATTAGAATCTGACAATTGCTTGATAGGGTTCTTAGTTTTCAAATGAAAACTTGACATGAATGAGTGAGACTCCACCATAACAAACTAAGTAACTTAACATGAGTGTTCAATCACACACGAGTGTTTAAACTTATGTTTGGTTATGACATTAATTAAGTCTTAAGGCGTGAAGATTACACTTCAAAAGTTAAAGTTAGGACTACTTATACTACAGTTTAAGTGCTCCGTCTGCTACTATCTGGGACGTAGCTCCGGGAAGTTTTGTTTCAAAGAACGTTGAGAATTTGATATAATATCCATTAGTATAACGGTGTGTAAACCGATCAAATACAATTATTGGGCCATCATAAAAAGGCTGGGAGGGCACAGAAGTCCCTAAACATCAGTCGTACAGTTGATTCTCAAAGAGCATGCTCATAATTAGAGCTTATAATTCATAAGTTCATGCATATACAGCTTTTATGTACAAATATTTCGTTGACAGACGGACCAGTTAATGGCCTTTTACGTAGTGGACGCCATGCGATCGGTGCCAGGCCTGACCGGTCTGTTCGTGGCGGGTATCTTCAGTGCTTCATTGTCCACTGTATCATCGGCCTGCAATGCGCTCGCTGCAGTCACATTATCGGATTATACCAGCAGGTAGGTCTTTCCTTCAGTCAAAAATAATGGCTAAACGCTTCTAACCTTTATTTGATATTGATATAGTACGGCAATCTGTAAAAAAATCTACTCATGGCCTACAATATCACGTCAACACGAAGATTTTAATCTCATACTACTTATATCCACCATATCGCTACGACTATTTGTGGCCGTGGTGTTAGAAAATCAATTGGAAATTGCGAAATGACGAAATAAGTAGGTACATAACTAGTTTCGATTTGCTGCCACCATTGCTATTAAAGAGGAGAAATGCGTGCTGGCAACAGGAGGAGCAGCAGTAAATATTGTCAAACTTTCACATTGCTGTTTTTCAGTAACTAAGTCATATTGGAATTTTAGGAGTGGGTAAAGTTTCGGCACTTTTGAAACCTTAGCGTAACATTAGTAGCGCCAGCGTCTAGTAGCATAGTAGAGCCAGCAACAAAGGTAATACGACCAAGCTTTTGTTTTATGTAACTATCATCCTCTTGCCCTCCTCCCAGGTCATCTGGGGTCAGCGTATGTCTTCCTCATCATGCGTCCCGGTCAGCCGTCATCAAGCTATCCATGCATATTATCTTTCACACAATCCATCCATTTGTTTTTTGGCCTTCTTTTTCTTTCCATCCACTAACATCCATACTCATCACTCTCTTTGTCACGTGTCCTTCCTCTCTTCTCATCACACATTTGAAGTAACTGTAAACAACAATAATCTAATCACAAACGGCCTAATACCATTTTCACGTTTAATGCAATGCATTTTACAGATGGTGCACTATTCGTCCAGCTTATGTCCCGTGGTTGACAAAACTTGCGGCTTGTGCATTTGGCCTTTTGTTCCTGGCTCTCGCCTACCTCGCCGAGCACCTAGGTGGGGTGTTGCAGGCTGCACTTACTATTTTCGCGGCTGTAGGGGGACCGCTGCTTGGCGTATTCACTCTTGGCATGTTCACCACATATGCCAATGAGAGGGTGAGTATTTTTAGAAGGCAACTTTCTCGATATGATTTTACACAAATATGTATATCACCTAATAGTTGGGATTAGGTAAAAATCGTATGATCATTTTTATTTTACTTAGTTTCCCAACAAAGATAAATGTCAAGCTCAATATTCCATTAAATTTAGTAATTTGTGTACATGCCAAAACAATACTTTCCAGCTACAGAATCAAAATCTGTTTAGAGTCACAATAAAGATTAGATTTTTCAGTTTTGTTATTGTCGTATGTCGATAAATTTGTCATTAAATTTAAATTACAAATTATATTTTAGGGTGTCTGCGTGGGTTTGCTAACCGGTTTAGCATTCACCTTCTGGATAAGTTTCGGCACCCCGCGCCCCGCACCGGTCAAACTGCCTGTGAGCGTGGCTGGGTGCGCCAGTAACATTACTTTGCCGGTGGCTCCTGCTGTGAACCCATCAGACTATTTATACCCCTACAGACTCTCTTACCAGTTGTGCAGTCCGGTGGGTATCTTTTATTCTTATTTGTTTCGATATAGTTCAGAATTTCAGCTGTACAAAAATGATATAATTACAAGTAAGTACGACAGGGTATAGCAAAACTTAGGAAAAGGAAAGCCACACATTGCTTCTTTATGTATCATACTCTTTCACCACCCTTTCACAAAAAACGGCACTTGTGCTTCTCTTTATTCCGAATGGTGAGAGAGGGTGGCAACGCATCAGCAATTCCTCTAGTGTTCCATTTATCATATGGCGGCGGAGATTACTTACCACCAATTGCACCAAGCTAACCCATTAGACGCCTTTACTTTAAAGTAAATCCTACGTAGGCAATATTAATCTTCATCAATAAAAAAAACGGGTGTTTATTTTTTTCCCAACATAAAAAGATCAATCCATTTCAGATCGGATTCGTGTGGGTTCTACTAGTGGGTACGATATTGTCATTAGCTTGGAGACAAAAACAGCCATGGGAACGCGCAGGGAAGACTCACCCAGACCCCGCGCTCTTCACACCTCCTCTCGCAAGACGATTAAGAGCCAAGTATAATAAAGAAGAGCCCACTGCGCAGGTACTTCATAAGCTATGATGGGTTTACGCTGTAGAAACTGCAGGATATTCGCAAATGGGTAAACACTGACTAGTTGCATGTAGGGGTGTTTCAAATCAATTTCGGTTGGCTCTTCTGGAATCAGCAAGAACGTTTTAGTCGCTGGGAGTGATATTAGATGATGTAACAATTAATTTTGGAAAATAATGACGTTGCCCAGCTATTAAATATTGCCTAATACAAAAAGATCTCTACCGCGCATTTGAACGTTTTGTGGAAGCATTTTGCATTCTATAATTATACCTAAAATTATTCCTTAGTATTTATTGAGGTATTAAATCTTAGTTGGTTAAGGACACTGTAGTTGGTGGGAAGTTACAAATGGGATCCTTTGGATCCCAATCCCAAGGGATGGAAAGCTAACTATTATCAATCGGGATTTAGGCGCAACGAAAACGAGACATTCGCTTCCAGCTTCTATTATTCTTGAGCATGGGATATTTGGGCTACTTTTTACCTTTTCTTTAACTCTGACTTTTGGAACACAATTTAATAGTTCATACAGTTGAAATTCATTTAGACTCCATAGGACTAGAAATCATATAAATTATTCATTCAATTCTTTCAATGGATTCATGACAAGACATTTGATTCTGGTGATTCATATCCATATAAGGTTTGCTTTTAGATCTAGCTTGCAAAGTTTTGTTTCTAGAAGGCCGAAGACTGCAGTTAACGCGACGATACCTCTCCGGGAAAAGCGACAGTCTGCAGGTTTGTACAATGTGGTTCTTATTGCACAAAACAATAAACAATAGAGACTGCTTCTTGTGTGAGTCTTTTAATAAGATATTTTTATTCTAAATCTTTTAGTTTTAAAAGGGAAAGTTACGTATATTTAGCAGTAATTATTGATTACATATTATTAAGCATGAACAAGATTTTTTAATAAAATTATGACTAAATCGATTTAAAAGACTCGGGCCGCTATACTTCTTAACGTTTTATGTTGTGTGATTAAGTAGAGGGTAGTATTAGATATTACCGCTCTAGAAATATTATTTTAGATTAAAATAATTTATGGATTTCAATGGTCTGTTAATAAAACATAACCAATTAATACTAAAGAACTATATACGCACTACAAAAAGTCACTCTAAAATTCTGTAATTATGGAAACGACGATGTAATTTAAAAATCAGTCGCACTGTCTAACGAACATTAAATACTTGTTTACAAATTATATCTTATGAATAGAAATAAAAGTTCCCATTGGTTTTGAAACGTTAGCAAAAAAGGACTTAAATATTTCAATGACTTAAATAATATATTATTCTCTCTAAAATATATATAATACCTACTCATTTTTCCAGTGTCAGCTGTTGAAGGAATATTAAGGGAGTCAATATTAACAATGCTGCATGCCATAACTTAAAATTAGGCATGTGTACCAAAACGCAAGATAATCTTTGTAAAGTTATGAATTGACTGCTAATTATAAGACAATAAGGTAAGTATTGAATATTTTAAATTTATTCTTAAGTTGGTAAACTTGTTATTAGATAGTACTTACACTAGAAAAAATATAACTCGGCCATTAACTTATTGACGTAAAAATTATTGTAAGAATCATATGATTAATTAATTACATATAAATGTATGATAATTATTTTACACAAATGTTATATTGTAAGTAAATACACATTCAAAAAATTGAGTGTTCGGCTATACATTATGTAGGTAAGTCGTTTCTCAATGCCGAACAATGGTATTTTTTTTATTTTAGTTTAATGAGCCTGCAACTCAATTTGACTGGATGCATCTCAATTGTTTAGGAAATGTAGTTAATTTTCATCAAGGCTGTGAAAAATAATTTATATTTTTTGTTGAGAAATCTTATTGAATAAAATATAGACCAGTTCTTTTAGCAAAGATAGTCTGATAGGATTAAGTTTTGACGGTTTAAATTTGAATTTATTTAAACTGCCGAACACATTGTTAACTTGTAGACTCAATTTTAAAAATGTTATCAATTTATTTTAAGAAACTATTTAGCTTTTGTACTATGTGGACAAATAAAAACAAAACTTCGATGATATTATTTTATTTATACCAACACAACATAAAATCACGCCCATAATCCTCGAAAGGGTAGGCAGGGTCAAAGGGGCAACTTTTATTTATGGTTTTTAATATCGAAAGCATACTCAAAGCAATTACTTAGATAATATTTTGCAATAGGCATCTTAAATCTAAAAAGTAGTTAGTAGATTAGACAAATAAATACTGCACTTCACGCTGACAAGAATCCTCCTTTAGGACTAGTTAACTCGTCGATGCGGCGATGCAGATAGGCGTTCTAAGAATAAAAAATGAATAGGTGTACAATAAACATGAAAAGTAACTAAACGCAGGTTAACTGTATAGTTCAATAGAAGCTAGCAGGTACCTACACATTCACATATTGCACTTATATCTTCGAATATTTGCAGTTTGTGTGCATACGCAACACAAACAGTTCTGTCTCTCTCCACGAGTCAAAACTCAAGAGCGTGACAGAAAACGTTTATGTTTTGTTCTTTGTATTACATAACTAAATAATAATAAATTCTCCAGACTGACACACCAATTGCCTAGTTCCAAACTTAGCTTATAGGTAAGCTTGTGCTTTGCATACTAGGTGAACGGATAGACATACTTAAATATGTTTATAAACATCTATGATTCGAGTGCAAATGTCTATGTTCATCACACGAAACATTTGCCCCTAGCGGGATTCAAACCCGCGACCCTTGGTTAAGGGTCTCTGATCACTGGAACAAAGGGCTTATCAAAATATAGCGTGACGTATTATTTGTTCGTTTGTTTGTCAAAATCGACATAGTATTTTCATGATAATAATATAATCTGAAGAGCTATTTTTTAACACGGTTAAATAAAATTTAAATGACGTTACTAGGAACGTGCTAGCTTTTGGTGACTAACTTTTATAGACTCATTTTCCTTTTTCCTGAAGAAAATAACAACTGAGTCCATTTGTATAACACATTTTTTAAACAGCAATATAAAGTAAAAACAGGACCATTCCTAGAATACGTAGAACTTGGGTGCTACTATTTCTAACCCTTAGGGGTTTTGATGTTGATGTTGTTTGAGTGATGCGATTGAACATTGATCCTACTATAAATACAGTGACTTTTTAATGAACCCATTAATAAAATATTTCACAAATGTGACAATAGAACAGATTAATAATAAAACATCTTTACCTCTCTCAAGAGCTCGTCTTCTCGTTCCGCAGCAATTTTGAGCATCTCCTTAGATTTTTCAAGCAGTAAGTCCTTGTCCTGAAGGCTGCGCTTCAGATTCGCTATCTCGATACGGTGAGACTCTACTTGCTTACGACCCTGGAAGTTATTGACATTAAAGGCTATTGCGAACTGTTTTATCTTTAAGTACACATATAATGTTATTTAATAAATATTCCCTACTACATATTAGGAGACAAAGAAACTTAAGTCCTATTTCTAAAAGAACTTATTCTTATCTCTTTAAGAATAAAATTTTATTTCTTAAAATCTGTCTCGATGGACCATTGTTGGGGTTAGCTATTATGTTGCAATGTTCCCTTTAGTGATATTTTTTTACGGCAGTAGCTTTTCGTTATTGTTCGAATACACATATATAAAAACACTAATAATAACATATATGTATACATATATTTACTTTAAATATATACTTATTTTTATAATTTAAATATATAATAATAATATATATCTATATATTTACTTTTAAAATAAAAAGAGTTATATTAATTCCCACATACAGTAGACCTAGAGATTTTAACAATATTTCAGTTCTTACTTTTTCAGTGCTGCTTCTACCGCTACTGGGTCTAGAATCAGGTCGTTTCTGAACTGCCGAAGACTTTTGTTCTGCTTGCAACTTACTCACAAGACCTGATGGATAAAATTTTGTAATTTAATTTTTCAGTCCATTACATGTAAAAGGGTAGAAGACAAAAAAAAATTAACTGCGACTTAATTTTATGAGTTGTTAAGACGCGATGGTTTCATACATTTTGTATGAAAACACTTTCATATTTTTACATATAAAGCAATTACAATCAAAAAGGACAGAATAATTGTATTTGAAGATATTTTTCCTGCTTCAAATAATCTGCCCTGTTAATTAAATTATTTGTGTATGGTGTCACCATCACAATTAGATCTATCGCATAGTCGTTTAATACAAATCCATGCTGTTTTATGACGATTCTAAAATTGCTTCACAATGACGATACAAATCATAAAAATGTTTGTGTTGATCTCCGGAACATGTCTAGATCATTGAGGGCGATAAGTAAATCCCATTATTGGTACATGATACATCTATCAGATATGCTTATGAGTGGGTATGTAACAGACATGATAGCATATAGTTATCTTATATCTTATATTATAATATAGAGCTGAAGAGTTTTTTTGTTTGTTTGCTTGAACGCGCTCATTTCAGAAACTCTCAGTTCTGAATTAAAAATATTTGTTTGTTGTATAGTTCATTTACGAGGGAAGGCTTTATACCATAACCATAAACACGAGTGAAACCGCGGGCACAGCTAGAATGATATAGTCGCGAAATATTTAATGTTTATAAGATGATTTTAGAAGCGTCCAAGCCACGGAAATGTTTTAACGTATATATATACCTAATACGAAATGCATCTTGCTAGCGTTATTTATGTCCCGTTCCATATGGGAAGTTCACTTAGATGATTCTGGATTAACGAGTTTAGTTATTACATTGAAGCGACTGTCATTTAAATGTGCTTAATAATCGCTGGGTAATCCTCGAATATGGCAATCAGACAAATTGGAGCACATATTCATTAATAAATTGGATAATTGAATGTGCAGGTTTTCTCACGCTGTTTTCTCTAATGCCGAGCTGGGGTAAAAATATGTACTTAGATTTAACTTTGAAAATCCAGGACTACATGCTCACGCAGTTAGGCGCGTGTCCTTACTGTTAAGCTGCCTATGTTCACTACACATATAAAATGCATATCAATGGTGTACCTAAATAAACATACACAACATATGTTGTGTATACATACCTCTAAGCGTAAGTACCGTCTGCTCGAGGTCGTTGACCCGGTGCTGGTTAGCAGTCGTGGGGACCGTCTCAAACGCGTTCACTCTCATGTTCAGCTGAACGTTCTCTTCTTTCAGCATCTCACAGTAGCTAAACCAAACGTTTTAAAATAACCGATACAGTTATGTATCATTTATACTTTTTAACAATAACAACTATTAACATATGTAATTGAGCTCAAGTTTATATCACAGTCACATATAAAAATATACTTTTTTAAGGCCGACCTCATAACTGATTCTATTTGACACTGAATCTAGCGGTCAAATGATAGCTTACGAACGAAGAGCGAGCCGTTGCAAAGTATATAAGTAGGTACGGTTGATAAGTAGTTGAAGATATTTGCTCTTATGTCCTCAGTATGAATGGTTAAAAATTCAGCCATTCCTATAGCCGATTGTACATAAAACGAAAATAAAACCTTTTCCAGTAGTCAACTTCAGGTTGGGGATCTTGCGTAGCGTTGATCGGAGTACGAATCTGTGACTCTAACAAAGTGGATTCGAGCTTTATTACTTGGCCCTTCAAAGACGTGATTTCTGCAAGCGCCCTTTCGTATTCCGATACAAGCAGCTCGTTGCCCTGCAAATTTGCATAAAACCATTTTTATTAATACATACCAACACGCCTGCAATCCCCGAAAGGCAGTGTATTAGGAGCTTAAACTACATTCAGCCAAAAATAAGTGGAAGAAGAGTTGGGTTAGATGGAATATTGTGAGAAAGTAATGGCAAGTAGCACGTAAGCTCATACAACGCCCAATATTTTAGTCCAAGCAGTCGTCTTTTACAAGCGCGAGGAACACTGTTGATACATTATTATTTTATAAGTCTCAGAGCATCATAGCACAATGTTAAACAATTTTATATCAATCGAATCAGTAAAAAGTTAAGACATTTATTAAAGCCAATCAAGCTTACTTTCTCAGCTACTTCAAGCGCTGCAATCCTTCTTTGCTGTGCCTGCACCCTATCTAGGAGTGCTCTGTTGGAGACCGGTGGAGGCGAACAAATGCTGTCCCGCTCATTCTGTCGAAATGACTTCTCTAAAGCTTCATTGTCTTGTTTTTCGTACGTAAGTTGCTTTTCATCTGGAATTTTCGTATAATTTAATTTTAATATTGCAGCCAAAAATAATACCTATTGATTTGAGTTAGATGGAAAATTATGTAAAAATAGTGACAAGTGGCTTGCTAGGCAATGATTTGCCTACACCATGAGTCACCTTTTACATCACGCAAGTTAGGCAAGTTACATAGTTTGTACATTCATTTTAGTCTCACACCAACACGGTACCATCAAATGATTAAAATGAATGAATGAATTTAATTACGTCCTATAATAATCCCTTTGAAAGTTATACACTGAAACTTACTCTTTACTTCAGCCAGCCTGGAGAGCAGTAAGCGTTTTTCCTTTTCTAGCCTAACAACTGCCGATTTGGCCAGGGTCAGACTTCCTTCCACTTTTTTCACCTCTTGACACTTCTCTTCATATCGTGCCTGCCAACGATCGGCTGTTTGTTGCGCCCTGGATATAAAAAATACATTTACTAGATTTACTTACATATTATTTTAACAACATTGTCATAGATTGCACTTAGGTATATATTTTATTTCCCGAATAGAACAAGACAAACTTCAAAAGCAAGGTTTGGACCGAAAGCACATTTTACACAATAAAGGTGCAGTTATTCTCGCAGCGTCTACGTCATTTAGAAAGATGGTAGATATTTATGGGCAACCCTAATAACATTTTAAGTCCAATAGCAGTGACAGGGATTTGTACCTCTTCCACTTATCCCAAAGTGCTATAGAAGAATGTGCGTCACGCCGTGCGCTAGTCAGTTGAGCTTGTAGAGACGCAATCTTGCTCTGCAACGCAGCTGATTCAGCTGTCACGACTTTGTTTCCAGATGTGCTTCTGCAGAAATATCCAGTCTTATTACAAAAGCATAAGAAGTCAAAATTAGATTCTAGTCTCTAATAGTTATATGATGTGAAAATGTGTTATGCATGTATTACCTACTTATATTATCTTGGCTAGCCATCTAGATAGCGACGATGAAAATAGCTACGTCTATTTTGGTCTAAAATACACTGTTTGAAGCAACGATTTCAATGAAGATCTAGCTGCTGATAAACCTTCGTTCGCGTGCTTTCATATCACAGTCATCTATATGTGATCGTATCTACGAAGTACCAAATATTTCATACCTTCTTATCCAGAATGAACTACTGTGATACGAACGAATATACATATAAAATATTTTATAAATCTATCAATTTATTGATTTATGCACACTGTGTCAAATGAGTCGATAATACAATATTTACATTCTAAACACTTGGTTCTTAAGATTCTGCGCGTCAAGGCGCGCTCGCCTCTCCCTCGCCGCTAAAGCCTTAATCTGCCTTCGAAGTATCGCATTTTGTTTGCTCGCTTGTTGTTTTTCTTGACGTAATCTTTCAATAATCGGTTCTTGCCTATAAATAAAAGGTATATAAAGAACTGTAAGTCTTTAACAACTTTTTATTCGTGGACTCAACTAAATTATCATATCATCACGGCCGCAATCCCCGAAGGGGTTGGCAAAAAAATAGGCAGCGACACCCTCTAACAACTTTTAACCAAATTAAATTTAATACTTAATTAGCTAATTGTAAATTTTATTCATAGGAGAAATTATGAAGGAATAAATGAACGTTTATTTGGTACTAAAATACAATGATTAACAAAAAACAAAATAGTCAAACATCAAGTCATAAAACATGAACAATTAAGATTATTTAAATAACCGCATTTGTATAGTTTTAGTTTGTAAGCAAATTTTGTAATGTGCCAAATAAACATTTATTCTATTCTATTCTATTCTATTCTAATAAGAAATCACATAGTTACCTACCATAAAAGTTTTTGTAATTGATATTCTTCAATTATATAAATCTTACCAAATTGCGGTAGAGCTAGCTGGCATTCTCACGACGTCATCCACATCCGCAAATTCGATAGCCGAATCAAATTTTAGCTCTAATCTGTCAGAACCATGATGAGAAATCACGTCACTGCTTTCGTTTACTTCCACAATGGCAGAAAGATCAAAACTGGGATCATTTACGGAAATCATAGTCTGCATACTTATAATTTGCGTCTGAAATAAACATAGGTGGATACCCTTTTAGTAATGGTTTAGTGTTTGCTTTAATAATAGCAATTTCATATCATGTATCATGTATCAGTATCATGGTATAAGACAATCTGGTGGTTAATTGATGAATTAGGAAAAATAATATTCCTTTTATATTATATATGTATTTGTATTTTAAAATATTAAATATCTAATCTCACCTTTAGATTGTGAACTGCAGAACGCAACTGCTCAATTATTGCATCTTTATCTGACAACTGTTTGATGTACGAAGCTTTTTGTTCCGATAGTTTCGAACGCAGCTCTAAATGTTCCCTTTGTGTATCACTCAATTGGGATAACCAGTGCTGATTCTCTGCTTTATAAGATTCCACCTAAAATGGTAAATTAATTAATTGTTTTCATGTATTATTTTGATAAATTTTTGCGCTAGATTAAATTTCATCAAACCTCATGATTATGTCTTGCTTCTAGCTGTGAGTTCAAATGTTCCATTTTCGTGAGTCTTTCTCTAGCCAAATCTTTCCAGCGGTCTACTTCACTCTGATAGGTAATTCTGAAACCAATACACACTTAATATTATTTTCCTCTGTATTATTAAAGAAAAAACATGAAAAGTTTAATGTATACTCACAACTCAGTTCTGCACCCATCCAGCTCACTTTGGGCTTTAAAATATTTATCTTCAAGGTTAGCTATTTTTGCAGTATATTTACCAATTACTTCTTTGTGTGCCTCTGCACTGGAAGAGTTCATGTCGCTCTCTTTACTGTAATGTGGTAATGGGATATTACGTCATTTTAGAGATAACCTTATCTACAAAACACTACAATGATTGATTATGTTCGAGATGCTCTGAGAACTTAAATTACTTTTTCGAAAGAAGTTACACAATCACTTATTCACAAAAATTTTTACTAAAATTCGATTTCATATTGATTTCAGATGTACGTTTTATTAGTTTTACATACATACATAACATCACGCCCATAATCCCTGAAGGGGTAGGCAGAGTCAAAGGGGCAGCATGCCCCTTCAACCACATTCAGCCAAAGCCGGGCTGGGTTAGATGGAAAATTGTGAAAAAGCAGTGACAAGCGGCCAACCTGTCGCCTACACAATCACACACCCAAAACCCGATATACCATTAGTCGCCTTTGCTAGGCAAGAACCAACATATTCTTTTTAAGTCACAGACCAACATGGGACAGTGGACTGGGTTGGATGAAAAGCTGTGAAAAAGGAGTGACAAGGGGCTAGCTCGTCGCCTACTTAGTCACATACCCAAAAGCCCGTAAACCATTAGTCGCTTTTTACGACATGCTAGGCAAGAGCCACAGTTGGCACATTATTTTTTTTTTGTCCCAGATCAACAGGGCCATGTCCCAGACCAACATGGGATGAAGTAAATAATTATTAGTTTTAATATAATATTATTATCTACATATTTTGAAGAAATCTATCTGTTACTTACCTATCCAACTTAGTTTGTAGCTCTAGTATTTTAGTGTTCAGTTCTTTCACAGATTTTAAGTATTCGTTTCTTTCAATTATTAAAAGCTGCTGATATTCCGAAACTATGCTATTTTTGTCATTTTCCAATTGTTTTAATGCCAGTAGTAAGGATTTGTTTTCCTCGTTAGCCGCATCTCTTAGTTTGTTTCTTTGGGCTATTTGCATAGACCTGAAGTCATCGTTCTGTTTTTTTAGTTCTTCCATACTGATGCGAAGTCTTTCATTTACTTCCTCTTTCTGATTATAGGAATCCCTTAGGTTTTCGATCGTATTTTCCAATTTAAATTTTTGTGAGTTTAATATTTTTATGTCATTACACCTTTGATTAATTAAACTATTTAAATCAATCAAGTCTTTTCTGATTTTATCATTTTTAGATTTAAGGGATATTACTTTATTGTTAAGAGTAACACTTTCTTGATCTACATCGGTTTGTGTAAATTTGAATTCTTTCTTTATTTCCAATAATGTGGTTTGTATAGAAATATTAGATTTCTCAACCCGCTGTATTGTTTCATTGGTTTGATTTATCCTATCACACGTTTTTCTATTATCATTTCTTTTTTCAGCTTGGGATGCTGGTTTTAACACTTTAGGTTTATCTAATATAATAGTTTCACTTTCTGAAATAAAATTATATTTTAGAGAATGATCAGATATTTTCATAATGACATTTATAGAAATTTTCTAATATCATCGAAATAAACTTGGAACAGAAAATCTCTTGTATAAAAACTTACTTCTTGTATTGGATTCATTATCTGATTGTATATCTTCTATTTCCAAAACATGACCATTTCCGTTAATATTTTGTTTAATATTTAGTTTGGATCTCTCAAAGCCCTGATTTACGAGTACTAAAGTACTTTCTAATTCATTACAATATTTTCGAAGCTCTTCTCTGGACTGTTCTAAAGTTTTCAACTGTTTATTGTAATAATCTTCTTCCCGAGAATGTATTCCTTCCTAAAATCATTATAACTCATATATTAGTTTACTATATGTTATAAACATTTTTCGTTTCCACAAATATGAATGTAGTGAAAAATGTATAAGTATAAAACATTGAAATTACTTACAATAACAATGTTTTTTAATTTATGCGAACAGCCATCTTCTTCTTCAAGACACTTATTTTTAGAAAGATCTAGAACTTGGTCAAATACAGAATGTTTTGTCATCAAACTGTACTGCAGTTCCTCAATATCTTCAAGTTTCTCATTAGCCGCATGAGTTTTTCTATTAAGTTCTTCCATCTTGTTTAAATAATTTTCAATGGATGCTAAAGGCAGGCTGCCATGATATTGTTGACGCAAAACTTGCATTACTTCGTACATATACCTAAAACAATATTATAGGTTTAACGATGGTTGTAAAAACAGCATAGGATTCACATGTGTAAGATTTTTTCTATTACCCACATCTTTTACATGTTTTTTTTTATTTATATGACTAAAGATCAGTTTTAGATTATTTTCAGGAAAATGTTTCAAAATATCACCATAAAAAATCGTAAAAACTTGCCTGAATTTGGATTCATATCGCAATGCATAAATGTCGAAAATCTTTTGTCTCGCCTTAAGCATTTCTTCGGCTTCGGCTCTCGATTGCTTTTCTTTATTTAACTGAGAACTTAGTCGATCAATCTTTTTATGACTTTCTGATGCCTGTAAATGCGCTACTAATACTTCTCCACTCAACCTAAATAAAAATAATGAAAATCAATAAAATATCAAACCAATAAAATGTCTGTATTAAAAAAAATATTCTTACCTTGCTATAATAGCCTTATTGTCTCCAGAAGACTGGAGGTCCAAGATTTGATGTCGTAGCATGTTTATTTCCATATCATTGCTCAGTTGTCTCTGCTGACCATCTTGCAACTAATCAAAATGTTAAATGTACAACTCGGATGGCTAGGCTAAGACTATAACTATTTATAACTTATTTATTTATCTTAACAGGTACACCAACAGCATATATAATATAACACTCGTAATAAATTGTATATGGTCATAAAATAGGTTATTTGACTAGTTTCTGAAAACCATCGCATATTATTTATTGTGCTGGTAGGATAAAAAATATCTGACGTGCAAAAGAATTTGTTATGAATCCATTTGCAGAAATAAATTATTTCATTTCATTGATGTATAGGGACTCAAGAAATAACATTTAGTTTTATTTATTTTAAGTATGTATTTCATATAAAAAAAATATTTAAAAAATACACTGATTATTTGAGTATTCAAAACGCCTACTTCGGCAATATGGCGTCGATGACGTCACACGTTTGTACAGAAACATTGGAAGAAGGTGGAATCGTTCACATTCTTTTTCTTTTCTTTATATGAGTTTACACCTGTAATTTACTTGAAAAAATTAGCTATAAATGGTGCGCAGTGCCAAAGAGTACAAATACGACAATCTCCATAAGATTTTCTTCCTGCACTGCAAAGGAAAAAATGTAAGTACCTATTAGGAAAAATTGTGCCATTGCAGTTGTGTTGTGTTCCTAACCGACAAATGATAGTTTAAAATGTTGTAATAATGCAATCAAACCACCCTAAAGATTATTTAAGGTGCGGTATTATTTTGGTATTGTTTTTACATGCCTGAGTTCAGGTGAGTAAAAGTCGGAATTTTTTTAATGAAAATTCCGAATTTATTGGCATCAACTTTCGGCAAGTTTCCGCTATCTGCATTCACAAAATCATTGTCCATGATCACACACACAAGTGAATAGTACTGATCAAACAAATAAGTACAACACAAGGAACTGAAAACAAGGAACTCGAGCCTAAAGCAATGGCAGATGTAGTTATTTACAGACGTGAGACGTCACAATACATGCAGCCAATCACAACCGTTCACATGGTTCCTACTCAAAATAAATTTATTTTATTTTGGGTTATTTGGTGAAAATAATCAATATTTTTTATATTTCTTAATGCAAATTGCTTTTAAAATTCGTAATTAACGCAGATGACAATAAGTATTTATTATCATCTGCGTTAAATTATTTTTTAAACTGTCAAATAGCCTATTCTTATACATATGCCTATTACAGGCATAAACAACATGGAAGGTAACTACATACGCATACTTAAAATTAAGAATTAGAATCTGAAATAACAGTTAAATAATAATTCAATAGATAATTAACAATTAAAATAATCATCAAATGGATAATGTGAAAATATAATAAATTTGGGATTCATTCATAATTTAGCTGATTCCCTGGTTCCCATGTACCTGCAGCAGTGCGATGTCCAATTGGCTTCCTATATGTTGACACTGCTCTTTGAGTAATTTATTGTCTTCAGCTAGCTTTTGCAATTGATCCTTCATAAGGTTTATTTCGTCTTTGGTAATTGATGCCATACTGTCATCTCTAAAAAAATATTTATTTAATTTCTGTTAATGATTTATATTACAAAAAAAAAATACAATATATTAATAATCTTACATTAATTTCGCTTGTGTTTCTTGTATTGAAAGATTAATTTCTTGAAAATTTTGAATTTGCTTCTCTTTTTCTTCTAATTGTAAACAAATTTCTTTTAATTGTTTTTGAAGTATTGCTTGTTCCGTATTTTTTAAAAGATCTTTAACACCGTTGTCATTATTTTTACCTGTAAGATAATCAATTTAACTTGAAGTTAAGGAACCTTAGATGCTGTATATTATTTTCAAATTATATTAATAAAAAATTCTATACCTATATCGTAACGTCTTAAATCTTGCTTAAAACTGTCAATTATATCCAATTTAATTTCTTCTAAACGATTGAATAAATCATTAGTTTCATCTTTTTTGACATTGGTGTCTAATAATTTTCTATGATTAATTACAGCTTTATTTAAGGCAGCATTTTGTTTCCAAAACAAATCAATAGGTATCGAAGATCTCAGTTTATCAAAAAGATTCGCTATTATAAGCATTAAACTTTGTGTTTGAGTTTCGTAATCAAGAGTCGTAAGCATTGACTCTTTTTTACTTTCCAATATCTCATTCTTCATGTTTTCATTTAAAGTTCTAATATATCTGTAGGATTCCTCAAGGTAAGCACATTTTCTTTCTAATGAGCTTGTCGAAGGTAAAGCTATCAAGCCCGGGGAGTCTTCACTAATATCTTCCTCTTCTTTTTGATAAAGCTGGGCTTTAAGGTTTTCTATTTGCGCTTTGTACTGTTCTTCTTGTATCGACCATTTATTTTGTTGGTCCGCAGTTTGTACCACTATTGATGTAATTTTTTCGAATAAGGCTTTAAATTTCTCATGAAAATAGCCTAATCCTTTTTTTAGGTAACTTTCATAAGATGAGTTTCGTCGTGCGATACAATTTTCTATTTGTTCTTTATTATTAAGATTGATCTTGTCATCTGATTCAAAGGACATCCAGGAACCAAATTCTCCTAAACTTAGGTTTGAAGTTGGTTGTAAATCTTCTTTTTGATTTTCGTTCTCGAGGTTAGCTTCATCACTCTTTTGTTTCGTCTCCATTTCTTGTATTTTGTGTTCAAGTTCCAATGATTTTTGCGATTCTTTAGAGAGCTGTGCCATGACATTAAATGTTTCCTTCCTAGTAAATAAGTTTTAATTTTTTTATTACAACATTTCAATTGCTTAAATTCTTGGAAAATTTGTAAATTATGTAGACTTACCTAGCGTCATGTAAAGCAGTTAATAGAGCATCTCTTCCACCAATAACTGCTCGGAGTTCCATAACTGTAGACATGTGAGGTGCAAACCAACCTGCTGAGTGGCGAGCTTCCATGGAATGCAAAATAGCATCTAAACTAGGACACTCCAACGATAAAACTCCTGATGTTGTGGTGCCTACGGTTAAAAATGTTTAAAATTTTTGAACATACAATGATCATAATTTATTGTTAAAACCATTTTGTAACTACAAACAAGTCTTTGAGATTTTTGACAAAAAGTCTATACTAACTGTTGTCTTTAAGGAAATTCAGAATTTCCTGAAGGCCTTTTCTTAAGCCCTCATTTTCATCTATTATTTCTTGCATTTCCAATTCAGAATAGCAGGTTTTTGATTTATCCGATGATAACTGTTTTGATTTAGCTGGTAACCTAAAATAAGTGGCTAGTTAATGTATATCGTAAAAATGAAAAAATACAACGCTTAACATTAAAATGCTTACGTCGGAGTTTCATCCTCACAATCATTTGTATAATATTCACATTCTTTATTTATCTCGTCTATTTTGTCCATCGAACATCCTAACTCTGTTAATAGTTCTGTCATTTTTATAGCCTTCGTTTTCAAAATACGGCTATCTAACTCAGCTTGTGTGAGCTTATTTTCTATTTTCTTAAAATATTTATCTGATTTCTTTAATTTATCTTCCATTTCATAATATTTTTTCAGGATTCCTTTAGTCGGGATTTTTTCTTCAGATGGTATATTAAATTTTTGCCTTAAAAGATACATGCAACTCAAACATCTTGGATCACATTTTCAAATTATGTCAATATTGATAAGATATAAAACAATTTTTACCTGAATGTTTCATTTTCGAGCTGTAGCTCATCTACAATCTGATTTAATGTGTTGACTTCTTGAACTAATGATTTAATGCCTTCGTCCTTAAACTTTATCTGTCTTTTTTTGTTTTTCAATCCTTCTAGCAATGCTCGGATACCTTCATCTGATTGTATAAGTTGCAATTGTGACGTGATATCAGCTAACTAAAAAAACAACGATCGTGTTAATTTCTTTTAAGGTTTATAAAATACTTATAATAATAAGAATTACTTCTCAAACATGCCTCTTTGTCTCTGGTGGTAATCATCTCTTCTGCCTCTTGTAGAGCAACACTTAAAGATTTAACTTTCTTTTTTAGTTTGTTTATCATACTTCTTTCTTTATTGTCGTCACTCTCATTTTTAGATTCGGATACAGGTATTTCGACAGACTCTTCTAGAAGTGATTTTAACTGTCTAATTTCGGTCTTTAATTGTTCGATTAATTCAGCTGATTGTTCTATTTCTTTAGAAGCTTCAGATAATTTTACCTGCAACTCTCTAATTTTACGTTCTTCAGCAAGACGATTCTGTAAGATAGATTAACTAACTAAACTTCACGCCACTTCCCTAGCGGGGTTTAGATTATATGTATTGAAAAGGTTTTGATTAGATATCTATTTATGTGTATTTTACTAGCATTACCTTAGATGGTGTAGTTGGCTGTGGTTGAGAGGCTCGAATAAGATTTTCTTTCAACTTCGTATTCTCGTTGGACAATGCTTCAATTTCTGCCTTCTTTGATCTCGCTATAGTCTTAAAAGTAATCGAGATACAAATTGATCGGTTAGATAGAAAAAAGTAATTGCTATGGGTTAAAATCCCGACAGGGCATATTTTCGTGTGACAAACATAGTAATTTGTACTCGAGAAATGTTTGTAAATGCATTTAAAAACAACTGATAGACCATTGTCTAATGCTTATGACGGAATACTTATTGTTGCATTTTTACGCAATAAATGTATGATAAAGTTTAAGCCAAAACTATAAAAAATATATCTTAAATAATTACTTTCCAATGATGAGCTTTTACTCTTATATCGTTGTAAATACTTTCCTTATTGGTATCTCTAACAGATAACTCTTTTTTTAGTGATTCTATTGTCATTGTGAGGTGTGCCTTAGATTCTTCTGATTTTCCTAATGTCTCTGTAAACCATAAATTACTTATAAGCCGATTTATTCGTTATTATAAAATTACTATTATATTACTACGATACTGACCTTTTAATTGTGATGATTCATTATTTAGCGTAAATAATTGTTCAGTTAAATTCTCTATCAGATTGGTGGCTTCTGTAAGCTTATCCTTAAACACTGCAAGCTTTTCCTTCAGCTTTGTATTTTCCTCTTCTAATGTCTATTAAGAAATAATGATTATTTTAATGATTTCATGTTCTGTTAAATTGTTTTCCAAATATCTAATAGTACCTAATATTTAATTTATTTAACTGCCTCGTTGGTCTAGTAGTAGCATGCGCCGCCTAAGGACCAAGAGGTCCCGTGTTCAAACCGGGTCAGACCAAAAATTGGTGGCTGGTTAATTCAACATTGAAATTACTCAGTGACTGTCCGGAGTCAGGAAGACGATGGTATAATCACCGTGCCTCGGAAAGCACGTTAAGCCGTTGTTCCTGCGCCTGACCTCTCTCCGGTCATGTCGAATTACCGTCTCACTGGACTATGAGAGTGAAGGAATAGAGAGTGCACCTGTGTTTGCGCACACACTTATTGTGCACTATAATATCGCTTGCGCAGATGGTTAATCCTCCTTGAGATTGGCCGCCGTGACCGATATCGGTTAGGAGGACATTTTATTGTAGTACCTAATAATAAAAATCAAGTATGATTTTGATGGGAGAGCATTTTAAAAGCAAGACTTACTTTAACGTCGCTCAACAATTTTCTAATATGTCTGTTTTTTAACGTAATCTGGTTTTCAAGTTGAGCAACTTCATTGATTTCCGAAAGTACGTCACGACTGGATTCGCTATCCTTGTCTATGTTATCTCGGTCTTCTTCTAACTTATTCTTTCTGCTTTCCAGTTCAGCGATATCAGCGTACAGTTGCTCTAATATTTCTTTGTTTGCTTTGATTACCTCTTCCTGGTGAGTGATAGTATCCAGGACGCTTTCTGAACTTTTTGTTGGTGGTTCTGGATAATTGTTGATTGTATTAATTAAAAATAATATATTTATATGACCCATCGTAGTAGAAAAAACGCTCTTATTTCTCATTTCACAAATCTTATTCCGAAAAGGAAAATGAAAGCAGTTTAAGATCTTCACTGGTATTGTTGTTTACAAATAAATACAAGGATTAGGAATGATAGGCTATGGGCACATTGGCGCACAATTGGATACCTATTAACAATAAGTGCGTGGAATATTAAAAGACAGTCTTCGTGACAAAAATCATAAGTGCGCGCATAGGCCTAAGATTACATTAAAAGTGTAGAAATTTACTAATATTAATCAGATGTAAGAGTCGTTTTGTCAATATTATAAATCTCATAAATTTTTTGTGGTAATAAACTATATTTATATTTACCAATAATTGATCCTTTTGTTTTCGATTTGCTACCTTTTCTTCCGACTGTTTCGAGCTGCCCTTGTAAATTGTTTACCTACAAAATTTATATATTAATACGTGAAGCAAAAACTTTGTACCTACCCTTTTTACAAAAATTGCGCGGACGGAGGAGTAGGCGATTTGGCTCAGTTAATGTTTATATGGAGAAGGAGTGCAGAAAGGTAATGTTTTAATAATGCGTTAGAAATACTTAGGTAAATTAAATTTATAAAAAATTTTAACAAATTTATGGTCGAATTTCGACCAGTGGGCGACCACTATCTTGTATTTATTATTATGCTTAAAATGTATGTGTAATAATGTATCACGCGAGCAACGCCTCGGGCCGAAGCTAGTTTGTAATATTATTTCAAAACTAGAGTAAGGGCAAATAGAGAGTATTCGTTTTGAATGTCGCAATGCGTCATGCATCATTGCGTCTGCAGCTATGTTATATTTGTTCTGACCCTCTAGGGTTGAAAATTGAACTAATCTAAAATAAATGTAGGAAAAAATCCATACCTGTTCACTTTTATATTTTAAAATGTCTTGGGCGAGCCGAAACAGTGTTTTGAGGTCGCTGAAATTTAATTCTATGTCGTCCGCCTCCATCCACGACAAACTTTCACAAAGTTTTTCTTTGTCGGCTTGGATCAGTTCTCTCTGGGAGAAACTCAGTATTTCCCGCCAATCGGTTTCAGACATTGTTTTTTATTACAATTAACTGCACCACCAAAAAACCAAGCTCTGCTCAAGCTGATGAGTTTAAATGACTCATTGCCGTCACCAACAAGTCAATCTTTGTTTGTTTTGTATTTCGTTGCTAAGCAACCATTTTATAGACTTTGTATCTATGGTGCCACTGTGATGCAATTGGATGGAATACAATCAAAATCCTGGAACCTATGTACACTTGGAACTTGGAATCAAATTATATATCGAATACTTACACTTCTTGCTTTTCACCTTACGGTACGAATTCGATAAGTCCTGGTTTCGCATAGTGTCGAAAATAGGTATCTTGTATGTTTTCGTGAATAAAGGTTTGATATGTTTGTTTGTAGACCTTAGGAATTTCTATCTTTTATCTACAAGTCGTACATAGTTTAAGGGATTTTATTGTTGACTGTTTAAATAAAACCCAGTTTAAATAGAAAGATTATTTTATTAGGTGTGATGATTTTGAACAATAGCAGTTAATGTTATCGTATGTCGAGGTGTCAACAACAAAATAAAACATTTGTGCTTTTAATTAAAAATAAATTAACAAAAGTAAATACAACAATACAATGGGTTAAAAAAATAATGAAAGCTTCTGCTACTACACAAATCAAGCTTCACATAGGGCGAGGGATACATTTCTTTGGGAATATAGGCACAGTACCTATTCAACTTATACCAATGCATGCATACAAAATTGAATTTAACCCTAATAAATCAGCTACAAATTGTATATAATGTAAAACATGTAAGATTGTATAAATTATAGACATCATAATGATAAAGGGCTCTCTATATAACGATGTAAAAATGTACAAAATTTGATCATGACTAGACAATAATTAAAATCATTTTCATATAACAATAAGCCTTGGTCTGGAGGATAACAAATAGGAAGGAGGTTCCAGATTGAGAGGTTACGTTTAAATATAGAATAAGCAGATAAAAACAAATGATATACCTAATGTAACATTTACCTACGGGTATATGTGCTTACATCATACATATTTAGGGTTACTTACGGAATCCGTTCTTTGATATAGACATAGTATTACCAGTACATACACGTTTTACTAATATTTCTGAGGTTATATTTAGATACTATCCTCGTGTTCCATTCGATATCTTCCAGAGTACGCCACATGATGGTTGAACCAACTGATTTTCTTTGGGTACGTGACACAGGATTACTTAGCTCATCTATTTACCGTCCACCTAATTTTAAATTAAGCATACAGTAATGTATTGTCAACGGTTGCCGAAATAACTCGCCCTATTTACAAAATCGCATAGTCGCCTGAGTATTACAATTATTACACGATTATAATAACTATGTTAATGTGGTAACTAATACTTATACTCGGTAATCATTATCAGTTTTACATTAGAGGTGTGTGGAATAATAAAAAGTGCTGAAGGACTTTTATGCGTAAGAAATAGGGATGTTAAGCGTATTTTACACAGATATGCGTAACTGAAGATAGGAAGAAATACAGTTTTTAAAACTAAGAATATAACGTATTACTACTTCATACACTTTTTATTATTCGGTGGTAATAGCCGATCATTACAAACAGTCGAAACTTTGTTAACTTCCAAAATGCTTCAAGTGTTAAAATTTCAAAGTTTGACCTTTGCCACAAGATATAAATCGTTAATCATAAGAATTAGTAAACCCACGTGCTTGGCTGCTATCTTTTAAAACCAACTTTTAAAAGACGAGCCCTAATCTCCTTTCCTACATTTAAATAAATAACTATACTAAACAATTGTACAGGTATATAAGTATTTTTATTATTTTTTATACAATTATACAACATCGTAATAATTATTAACCGATAAACATACTCTTTGGGACGCATAAAACAACTTTGGATTAATTATACTGACACAAACGATTCAGGTTAGGTAAATCTCACGATTAGGAGAAACTAATATGAAAGTGACAAATTATTTATGTAAGAAATCGGAATTGATTATTATAACTGTGAATATTGTAGTTACAGATATAAAATAAGTGACATAGGTAAGAATTATCCGTTAATATAGCGACGGAGCGAACGCTGCTCTGTACAAAATGTATATAAAAGTCATGGATCATTTTGGTATGTTAGGCCGTCCGTGTCGGCACCTATAGCCAAGTGGAGGTCGAGATGCGTTAACATCGATCTACGTCTAAAGTTAAAGGAGTCTTCGGTTATACATGATATAAAAGTGTTTACACTGGCTTACGCATACATAGTTGACACTGTGGCTACCGACGAACCTACTCGAATGTACTGACGTTTATCAGTGAGGCATCTTATGCGTCGAGATTACCCTATGGTTAAGTTTGGCAGCGGGTCTCATTGCATTTTATTAAGCAATAACAATATCTTTGATACAATCCTAAACACACGTCAATTGTGTGTTGGTTAGCAAAGAAATGGTTAGCCGCCAGATGTTGTATTGAAATTAACAAGCTTCATGACAAAGGGCTGTCCTCTATCGCTTTACAATTGGAAAGATTCATTGAAACCTTTATTCGGTTTCATGTCAGTATAGAAAACGACCTTCAACATTATATCTCCTAAACTCATACTCGACGGAATGAGACCCGCTGCCATGCAGACTACCATTATTCAGCACGTTTCCTACACATAGTGACGTTAACAAGGCTTTAACGCGTTTGCATCAGCTGTTTAACGGGGTTTTCACTGCAAGTTACGACGGTCCATTGACCTGAACTATGTAATAGCATTTCAATCAATATTCAATTGTTTAACTTCGCATGCATAGTTCTGGTTTCAGGTGATTTTGCAGTGGAAAGCCCGGTACTGCTGAGCAGAGCGAGCGCGTACGGCCGGCGCGGTCAGCGCGTGCGGCGCGCGCAGAGCGTGGCGCGGCGCAGGCGCCGCAGCAGCGACCACTCGCGCTATCAGATGCGCTCCACGTAGTTACCTGGAAACAATTTTTTTTGTTTAGGTGAAAATTTATTCTGACAGAAAGAAAGAAAATAAAATTTATTTGGTGCAATACTTAACCTAATATAACAAAATCATATATAGTAATTGTACTTATAAATTAAAAGGTAAGATGTGCAGCCAAAATTATTGCCTGGCGCTGATTTTCAATGACGCCGTATAAATGACAGGTGGGGCCTCGTGTGCAGATAAAATATAATATTATAATAGTGCAGTTTAAAAATGAATAAAAACGAGTGACATATGTACTAACTATAAATTGACATATAATCATATATTTAATACTGGAAGAATATCCACAAATGTACAAAAAAATATAAAGACAAATAAAATCTAAAGCTGACTAATTGATAAATCAACGCACGGCCCAATATCACAACATTATTGAACTAAGGAACTTAAAACTTTGCACAGATGTCAGCTATATCAAGCCAGTGCAAGTAAGCAGGTACGGGGTTTTGGGAACTCAACTTCATAGGGGTTGAAATCGTTTTTTTTTAAGTCAATATTTTTTTAATTTTGAGGCTCTTTCATTTTATTAGATACTGAAATATCGTTGACGGCGATGAAAGCGACTTCTAGGTAAATAAAACATCACATGCGATCCGAGTCTTAAAGTCTTAGATGGACATGTGCAATCCGGATGTTACCTGGGAAGGTGCCGAAGCGGCCCGTGCGCTGGCTGGAGCCGACGTACCAGCCGTCGTCGCATTTCTCCAACACGTACACCGTGTCGCCCTCGTTCAACTCCAGCTCATCAGGGTTCTGCGGCCTGTATTTGTACATGGCTCGGTACCTGAAAGTGAGGGATCACCTTGAGTATTCACATGTTTAAACAATCAAGAATAAATATCTATCCGGCGGCATTTATTTTTGGATCCAGCAGAGCTAATATTGTACTGGACCCAGCAGGATTGCTTGATCTAGCATTCCATTCTCTAGTAGGTAGGGATTAAAATCTAGCGGCAATGAATTAGCACATGTCGCTGGATTTAGCACAGCTAAAATTGTACAGGGCCCGGATGGATTGCTGGATCCGGCATTAAAATCCCTAGATCCGCTAAAAGATGACGTTTCGTGTAATGGGTATTGGGTTTCGGATTGAGTTGAATATAAGTAAATAGAAATTCATTGCAAATTGTACCTACCGCAAAAAAGAGTAATCATATCGTAAAAAAATCTTATCTATGTATCTTAATTGTTTAAATAATGATATTGAAAATAATGATTGCATTCAGTTCAATTAGATAATTTTTTTATAATCACATGAAAAGGTCTTCACAATAAATATTGTGCATTCATTCGCAAACTACTAAAACAGTCGTATTGTACATTACAAAAGTTTTGACAAAAGTAAATTGGTCCTGTAAACACTCTCATTGTTCATTTTCTAAAATTACCGTTCGTTGTAATTATCAATATTATTGTTTCTGATGTAACCTGTACCGATAAACAATATTTATAATGAAGATCTGTATACATAAAACTGAATCAATATTGGTTGTTATTTTAAAAATTATATGTCACCAAAAAGATTTATTATTAGAAAGATTTACCTACTTTATTTAAACTAAACAAAATATTTTTTATCTCAAGCACACTTAAAAATTAAAGTGATCTGACACAAAGTATCTTTTAAACTTAATATTTTTACGTTTCGAGATTTATGCTTATTGTCATCAAATTTAACCATTTGAGATGTTACTCTTATTCTGTAGGCGCAGTCGCAGCATATACAAGATGTCGAAAACCTGATGTCTGTAGACCAGACATCAGCTTTTTGACATCTGTTTATTGGATTAATATGAGTAACGTGATTATTTTTATATATGTATAAATGCACTTCCGAAACGGAACAACATCTCTGTTAGGCAACAATCCTTAGTAGTAATAACTCTTTGGTATTAGAAACTCATTAGAATAAATAGACAAAATTCAAAATTTATTTTGGAACATAGAACGATACTATACACCCACGGAGCTATGTAAGCTCTGTGGCGAGCCGAATAACATTAGTCACTCCTTAAGCAGTATTTTATTAAGATCAAACAGTTCAACAGTTCAACCCCTAAATAATCTCAATACTCACGGCACAGCCTCCGCATTAGTGTCGACGTAGAGGGGTTCGGTGTTGTTGAGGTCGACGCCGGCGCCGGTCGGCGGGCCGTACCCGCGCTCCGACGGCGTCAGCGTCGCTTGCGCAGGTTTCGCTACGTAACCTGCAAAGTTATGATAACACCGTTTGTTGATGTTTATTTTGGTACACTTTTTAAATTACGGTGCCACTTTCGTAATCGGTACGAAGTGGAAGGTTTTAAGAGTAATTTCATAAAATAGTCTGTAAATGCGATAATAGCTATTTAGAGGCTGATTTAGTATTGTGAAACTGGAACGACTTTCTTATCTATATGTTAGAATAATCTTAAATAGATAGTGTTTCTCATAACTCCACGGGCAGAGATATCTGCTCAAAAAAAGTGAGTATTAGGTATGAAAAGTGACAACTGATGTATTTTATTTAAAAAATTGAGGCTTATTCGTTTTACCATATGCCTTGATTAGTTATATTTTAAAGAATAAAATCGATATTCCTAATAAAAATAAAAAAGATATCAAGTACCAGTATAGATATGAACAGGAGAGATCCCGTTTAGCAAATAAGTGAAATTAAATTATAATTTTATGAGAAACTCTTTTTTTGTCTACCACTCCTAGTTTAAAAGGCATTGCTCAAATAATTGGCGTAGTCACTTGTTTAGCGTTCATTGCTGTTTATCTTCTATGCAAACCTGGAGTACTCGATAAGATACTAAACTTAAGTCATCCACTTACTTCGTAAATAGGCATCCTCAATAACAAGTACCATAGATAAGCAGCTAGCTAAAGTACTTTTCCATGCCAGTTTCGTTAAAATACTACTGAGCGTGCGATAAATAATACAATGACTTTTACCATGAATAAAGCGAAATTAATAGGGGCTGTATCGTATCCCCATATCTGTTTTTTTTTTTAACAAAGTTCTTTGTACGCAATCAACGATATTATAATATCGTCAATTTCTTCGGCTTGGTAAATGAGTGATATGCCAAAAGAAATGTAAGATTTGAAGCATTACGACATTTTTGCTACCTACGGGTACTATATGTATATAATTCAAATCAAACCATGGCTATATAAATGCTACTCATATTTACAATTTTGCAAACATTTTGATACGGAAGTATACGGAAGTATTAGTTTCTCTCCTGATATCAAACATTTTGATATGAACTGATAATGAACACTTGATTGCAGTGTTCACTGCAGCTCTAACTATTAATGTTAGCTACCTAAATAGTAAATAAGTACTACTAATTGAATTTATAGTCGTAAAAAAGTGTAAATAATTTTCTTTATATACAGATGACATAAACGGGAGCCTACTATATACTGGAGTCCATTAAACTGACCTGGAAGTGGCTGAGTGGCGGGCGGCGCATTCGACAGAGCGGGGTTATTCGGCTGCGGCATGTAGCTGTGGGCACCCATGCTCCTCTTAGCAGTTCCGTTCAGGAGTCCATGCGCGGCTGGGGAGGCAACTGGCTTATCAGTGGTCAACGTTGGGTGCACCTCTGAAAACAAGCGTCCAACAGTGTCACATGTGTTGGTAGTCTCCATGTTCCACAAGAGATGTGCGTGAGTGTTTCAGATTGTCTTTCATTTAAAAACTGTAATATTATAGATTTTGTGTAATGAAATGTTATAAAGATTTCTCAAGCGATGTGGAAACCTGCATGTTTAGGTTATTCTTGATGTTTAGGCGTGTTCAAATTGTGATTTGATAGAGAGAAATCACTTCATGTATTAATTAGATTTGTAGTTAGGTTAAGTAAAGAAGGTCACAGTCAAAGAGGACCCTGATTAAGAACGAGACGTTAAACGAGCAAAATAAGAGAAATAAGATTTAAAAAGTCAGTGGAATTAAAACGTTAAAGTGTTTCTGTCAATTGAATCATTGAGTTAAGAACGATTCCCTAAGATACACCTATAAGCATTGTGTTATATTTATTACCTGGCTTATTTGGACTGGGTTCCTGCAAAATAGTGACGTAGCTATCCGGGAAGATGCCGGTCTTGCTGCCGTTTCTGCCCTCCCACCAATTTTGGTCGATCCGCCTGGTTAGTACCACCACCTCGCCCTTCTTCAGAGGCAGCTCCAGGTTTGTCTGCGCCGTGAAGTCGAACTTCGCTCGAGCCCGACCTTCAATCACTGTCGGCTTTTTGGGTGAATGTGCCACTTCCCCTTTTATTATCTGTAAGTTATTATAACGAATAAATAAAAATAAAAAAGGTTATTTATCTCTTTCGGACTGTTAGTTAGTTATGAAATATCGAGATACTTCCTAAAACATAAATAAAAACTAATTAGTATGCCCTGATATAAATAATAGAGATGTTAAACGAAGCCTATTTAAATGGTAGGTAATGTAATAACGTTCGATATGTAATTATTTATTACAATCATACCAGAAATACACATAATCGCAGCTAGCGTGGCGTGTTGGCAATTTACGATTGAAATGATGGAAATTACTAACAGTCTAATTGAAATGAATATGTAAAGCGTTACATTGTTGTCTGAGAATAGTGGAAAGAAACGCATACCTCGACATAATTATACGGGAACAGGCCTATTCTCCCATGGATTTCACCCTCGTACCAATTCGAGTCGATTTGTCGTCTGACATTGATAAGGTCTCCCTTTCTGAAGCTCAGCTCCCTCGCGGTTTGCCCGTTAAAAGCATACAAGGCCCTGGCGACCACTCTTTCAGCTTCGTCATACCGATTCAGTGGTAGAATGTTCTTCTGAGACGGGGTAAAGTTATCTTGGTGACGCCTGTTTTGCATGTCTTGCAATTCCTGCAACATTCGAATTACGTTGTTAAAATTTTGCAGCACGATTTATGATTCCTTGATGTCTGATTTTGATAACGTATTTCGTCATAAAGCAAGTTCATCGATTGAAATACCGGTAGATATTAAGCGAAATTGTTATTACCAAACAATGATCGGTCAGTAAAAAAAAAACAATTTTGAATTTTGTAAACTTTGATAGTAAGTTGTTGATGGTAATTATTGGTAGGTATGATGTAGAGCTAATGTTAGTTAATAGCATGGTGTCATAGTAAGTATAAGTTGTATAGAACATTTTCGAATAGTAGGTACACAATTAGACAATAAATTTACAATCACACATCAATCACGCGGATCACAACTCGCAAATATCACCTTCATTGATGCATCAAACGCTTCTATATCTGCTGGGTGTATCTCATTATCCTGTAATTTTATATTATGAAGCATAAAGTTGGTTTGTTAATGTATGTATGTATTAATAATAATCTATTTTATTTGCTACATAAATTTACACGCAAGAAATTAAGCTAGTTTACATTTATAAATCGTCTAGACAAACGCTCTTCAAAATTCAGATCACAATTGGGGTTTCGTTTACGGCAATTGAATGGGGAAATAATCGTTACATAAGAAAATAATGGATACTTTCACAGATTTCTATCTATTCATTGATTATTCAATTCAAGTCCATGGTTTCGCACAACGATATTCACGCACCGACACAATACTATCATGATCTTTTCTCGCGCACGCTCTGTTTGGACTGTGACGTTCAGCGTTTTGCTATGCCTCACGCACATAGGTACAACTGTTGGATAACCATACCCGCACTAGCTTTCGATGCTAAACAGGCGGCCTTATGCCCCCGCGATTAGAGCGAAATTTACAATAATATGATTAGCGACAGCGGCAAAGGAAATAAGTAATGCGCCGGTCATTTTGTTAACGGACTTTTGTATTTGTTATTCACGTTCCGCGAGGCATGCGCGAGAGCAAGGTCGACAGTTTCCGCATTTTTGAGCGCGTCCACAACGTGTTCCACTGGTTCTACCATATAATTATTTTGGAATTCGGACCATCATAATAAACGTATAATAAATTGAAACAGATTTCAAGGTTTAAAGTTACGCTGTCTATTTTTATTTATGCGTGGGGTTGGTATTTGTTTTATTACTTCATTATATGAATTTAGTGTTATTGTTACGCTCTCCAATTTTAATTAAGACGTTTATGCTTGAGATGGTCTAAAGAACTTTTCCCTTTTTTTATTTCAATTAGTGAGATGTAAGCCAACAGAAATAAAAAGTTCAAAAAATATTACGTTCAATAAAAATAAAAATGTCTATACCTTTCCAATGTCGGTGCAAATCTTGTTCATAGTAAAAGCGGTGGAACTCGTAATGCGAATGAAAATCAAAGTGCGGATAGAAACCGACAAGAGATTTCTCTTTAAGGGCCCGCAGCTGGTAATCACGTGTTTACGCGACGGTGGATAATTTGCGGATAATTTCACCGCACCTCGGACGCGGTGAAACGCACTGAACAGACATTTTCTAACAGATCTCGGTGAAAACAAGTGGCAAGTGGCACGTATGCAAACGTGCGTCCGCCAATGTCACCGCGCTATCATCATGAGATCTGATCACAATGTTAAATGAATTCTGATTCATTATTCAAACATCAGACGTTTATTTACAGCGCATATTGTGTCAACGGTACCTACTTACTCGAGTTCTATAAATTAATGTATCTTCGATTGTCTCAATATAACCGAGTTGATTTGATATTTAATACTACTAAAGTTTTTAGAACCATGTAAATATAGCAAGTAAATCACCATAATACCCAAATCAATTTAACCGTAGCCCAATTTGATACACCGCGAACGTAGTACTGCCACAAAAAGTAGAATAATCGATGTAGCCAAACCCAAACAAACGGTAGTAAATACCGCAATGTTGATACCAACGACTTGCCGAAATGCTTAGTAACTCACACACAATGTAACGTGACAGCGATGCCGTGAACAGCGCTCATGTAAATACTACTGTTCCGATTGTGGAAACTAGAATGGAAATAAACAGCCGACGACAGGGCAGAGAAACCGCAGGAAGATAATGTTACTAGTGGTCGTTACAATACGAAACCTCAAGCTAAGCTCTTTAATGAATGTGATACTTGTCACTTGCTTAACCAGTATGCAAAACTATATTGCAATGAAAAAAGAACTACTATGTTATTACATATTACGAAACTTTTAGGCTTGTTTATTGAAGCGTGTCTGTTACAATTACTGGTAAGTGAGCAGTTCCCAATGTGCACAATAAGATCGTGGGATAATTATCGCTTGATATTGATCAAACTGCAGTCGCGTGATAGCAACTGTTTAACTGGATTAAACAATCGTTGTCGAGCCTTGACTGACACGCTAATCGCATTCGATATTGCGTTCTCTTGCGAATAATCGATACTTATGTGTTACGAATCGATCGCGACTGCTGCTTCTTCGGTCTAAGGAGAAAATTGATTAGGCATGGATAAGGCAATGGAAAGCGTTTTCTTGATCGAATAATCATGAATTCATTTTCTTGTAATCACATTAGATCAATTATCGACAATCTCTTAATCCATATCTAAGGCATAGCTCACAGAATACTGTGAATTTGTCGTTCAATAAGTAAACTTATTATACCAGCCCATATAATCAGTAAACAAGTAAAGGTCAGATTGTTTATGAAATACGATATTGCAATTAAACGGTCAAAGTTTATCATTGCAATTTAATTAATTCCTTTGATGTAGTTCATAGTTAAAGCCATAGAACGGATAATAATGACGAGATAACTAAGTGAAATAAATACATAAGTATTATAGAATTTTATGAATTATTTATTATATTACTACTGTATTTTAACTAAATTGATCGTGGAAAAGGTGTAAGGTTTATGTAAGGTAATCATTGTACAAATAAACACAGATTTCCTGCAAACATAGCAGTTATGAGAATTTCTGTGGGGGTGGAATTATAAAGGATTGTGGTCATGTGGTAAATGTCTAATCTGGTAAAATGAGACATCCCATTTATTTACTATTATAAATGCGAATATTAGTTTGAATAGACTACTAAACCGATTTAAAAATTTTTTTGATTACGAAAGGCTTTTATATTCTTTGTCAAAATAGTCGTTAATATCGAATGCGATTATTCCCTCGGGAACGGGAACTACGCTGATGAAACGATATGAGTCTTTGTGTAGCAGACCCAATCCCACGCGGGCGGCGCTAAGTAAGAGGTAGTTTTTTCTATTCTTAAGAGTATCGAAACACACCTGCAAGTACTTGTTCCTCCTCTGCTCCCTGTAGAGTTTCTTCATGTGCTCGGCTTGCTGCCGGGCCAGCTCCCTCTCGGGGACCAGCGGGAGGGGGTCATGTCTCACCGGACATCTGTAGTGGATATTCACGTCGCTCTCCAAGTAACGCCGGGGGGATTCTGCAGAAGAGCCGAAAGTCACTACCAAAGGTCATTTAATGGATAGCTGAAGTGGAAACTTGAGGTCTATGTTAGTTCCAAGGTCAACTTATTAGCAAATGAAGACTATCGAACTCTTAGGTCTTGGTTAGGTCTAAGGTCATTTGACGGATAATAATCGAAGACTGTCTGTGACAATAACCTTGATACATAGGTTGACGGTGAACTTGGATATTATCTCCAAGCATTAATCAAGACGGGGCACGTCTTACGTACGAGTTAAATAGCCATTTATAAAGTTTATTTTTCAATTGTCAGATCAAATTAACAGATTAATACTGTAAGTAGTTAGATGAAATAGGTAGGTAACGAGATTTTGAGATTAGTCAAATTGTTACTTGATACACCTGTTAACTGACATTTGAGAAGCTCACAGTAAAGGCCATGAGAGAAGATAAATCTGTTACCCTCTATAGAATTTTACATCCTTGCTAGTGGATATTGCTATTGATTATTTTTACCTACAAAGTAGATAAATATTTTAAACGAATAATGAAATAAAATCTTGCCTTAAAAATAGTTGTTTTAGTTAATTTCGAACGTAAAAAAATAATAATGACGAATATAGCGCACCAAGATTAGTTCATACAGTTGTAAAGCATTTACAACGTTCTCTTCCTAAAAATGTTGCCTATCAGATCATTTAGCAGACTGTTTATTGACTAAAAAGTAGGTTGCGAGTATGTTTATGTAACTGATGGTTTCGTTCCGGTTTTGAGCAAATAAGTTTACAGCTATAGAAGTATGTGTATTTTCGAGATCGCCATAACTTTGATGCCATATTTCGCAAGTAGGTTTAGCAAATAAACGATGCATGCACAAAAAACTATGTGGCAGTCAAAAGATTTTAAAAATCCATTTGTTTTTTACGACAAGGATAAGTAGACTTTAAAAGATCTTTCCGGATGTAACTGATTATCATAACAACGCACATAAGTGCGTAGGAGCAATCCAGCACATTTCTTCACGTAATGATCATAATACACTAATTACTTTCAAACTTTCACGTAATGTTTTAATTACGTTTTTGGAGTATTAGGTGTGAATTTGGAGAGGCGAAAGTGGTGCGAATGAAGTAAAAGATGGCGATAGCGATTTATCGCTATGGGATGAGGTAACAGTGGCCATCGGCATCGATTATGTGCTGACACGTAACTTCGTCTCGCGTCTCGCAAGAGACCGGTTTGTAATTCGGCATTATGTATGAACGGAAGTATTACATACACGAATAAGAATGAAGTGTGTAAAGGTGCAATTATTTAAATATAATGCTGGTACTTATGGTTTCGCTCTTGTCCGCAATTCACTTGCTGGATTGAATGTATGTGTTCCGATAGAAAATAGCTTATGGGCACGTCAAATTATACTTTTGAACGTAAACAGAACTTTCTTACTTGTTAAACGTAAATACAGTTATTATAAAATTTCAGAATTTTGTTCAATAGATAAACAATAATAACTAATTTAAAAAAAAATTTGGTAAATGAAACGTTTTTAGCCCGCAACTTCAGTATATCTTAGGAATTCACTTTTTCTATATTTTATCTGTTGAACTATGATAACATATAAACACGTTATCGGACAACTCAATTGACATACATACGTTTTAATCTATGTATGTAGTTAACGTAAAAAATATTTATAAAATAATTTTGTCAGATTGTGACGTCCCTAACTTTTCTAGTCGAAAAATAATATAAGTACATCATTAACTTTTTATTTGTTTTATAATCAAAGTTTTAAAATCTTTAAATGTACATAGAAGCAAGAGTTTCATTTATAACTCGCGGTAAAAATCGGCATTACAGTCGGCAAGACTTCTTATCAAGATTTTAAGTGAGATCTAAGATGGCGCGTGCCCTTATTGGCAAGCCCTTGTTTGCGTAGCTGCTACTACCTACTAAAGTACTCAGGTGCAGATGAAATCGAAAGCCCTTCGGCACAAATGAGTGGCAGCCACCTCGTTAGTCGTCACAAACAACTTTCTCGTGATAGTAATTCCAGACACGCTTACGACACACATGGTTATTTCGTACGCGACGAAGATAACGATACAGCTATGGTTTTCTTTGCGATTGTATATCTTAACAGGCTTTAAAGTTAGCTTATCGAAGTGAAAATGCACTTAGCGCGTGTTTACTCGTTTAAAGTTTAATAAAGTATTTGTACCTGTTACCGTATGATGTACTGTAATAAGTAGACTTTAATGGCAATAAATAAATATATCAGTCTGTATTTATTTTATACCTTATTCTAATAGCAAAATCTTGATTAACCGACATGAATAAAGTATACAACGAATGTTATCTGTCTGTAATAGTGCATTAAATCAATATAATATTTTTACTCTATTGAACATTATTTATTGATTAAATAATTAGAGAGAAAAATATTTACGTTAAAAGCCAATAAAATATTATATTCTTATTGAATATAATTTTTATTGGATTTTCTAGTACGTATACTATGTATTTTCGTTTCTACCAACAAAAATATTGAAACGCATTGAGAGTATAAATACTTTTTATCGAGAATTTCATGAGTGAAATCTTTAATTTGGCCAAAAAATATAATAAAATTGTTTATCTAACGGATTTAGTTATAATTTGGAAAATACATTTTTTTTTGGTAAATGCTATGCATAATCTTTTTTCTTATGAGAACTGCCTGCCATAATACAATAGAATAATCTTAATGTAGGTTGTATACAAACGGTATCGACAATTTATACAAATCAAGATCTAAATATATTACAAAAATAGTATGAAGTAAATAAATAAAAGTTTGTTTGCTCATTGTGGGAATTTTAATGAACGAACTTAATACATAAAGCTCATAAATCTACCTGCAATACTTTCATATCGGGCAGGAACATTAAAATGATTACAGATATACAAACATAACTAACTAACTAACTAACTAAACTTCACGCCACTTCCCTAGCGGGGTAGGCAGAGAGAACCGAACGCCATATGGCACGATCCTTACACACCTCACTCGCCTCTTCAACATTCATAATCCTTTTCATACAAGCTCTACGATTTTTATGACTCCTAACATCACCTTCTTTTAATACACGACCAATCTGGTCGTGGTAGGTGAGCCTGGGCCTTTATACAAACATGGGTATTAAAACTAAATGTTGTTTAAAGTAAGCCGTAAATAACGGGAAGCTATATTATATATAGAAAATCAATTTCCTGTGGAGTTTATAAAGGGCTATGTGTAAGGAAAAATGCATAAGAGAGCATATTTGGACTGCCTTAAACTTTATTCGGGTTACAAAAGCATTTTTTGAATATTATAAGTAGATTTGTAGGTAAACGGGAAATATTTTTAGAATTTTTTTGAAATCTTTTGTACAATGATATAATAAATGCAACTAGATTACATGTTGTAATTGGCATACTTTTTTTTATTATTAACTCAACTACGCTGCGTTTTTTGCAGAAAATTCTTATTTTTTATTTTAAATGTACTTGCATTTTGACGTCTTTTTGCGCCGTGGTCACGTCGGTTGAATTAAAAGAAAAAAGAAATACTTATCTCGACACTTTCACTGCTTAGAAACGTTTAAAATGCAGTGATCGCTTTGATGTTTATAATTAAATTAAATTAAATTAATTGTTTAAAATGTAAAAAGGTAGACAAAGTATTTTACGAAAAAATAAAATCTGTTCAATATTTGGTTATCGGTGAAAAATTATAGTTCTTCTTACTACATAGAATTTCTATAAGTTTTATAGTTCGCTACTTTACTATGACTAATTTATTCTTCATTCCTATAAATCATGCTCAATATAGAGCGTTGTATTTCTATTATATTTCTATAGTTAATATAATTTCACCAGTTAATCAAATATACTAACTATTTAAAAGTGATTTTAGATATTACTGATGTCTTGAAATTTGTAAGTACTTCCTTACTACTTTAGTGTCGGTTATAAAATGTAATTTGCAGTTAAAACTTAGTGTAAACCAGTAAAATAAAACAAGACGTAAAGATTTGTTTCCTTACACTTAGACAAGACGGTTTACGCACGAACTGTCTTGCAGACATTTCACAAAATTACTAGATAATAGTCACATGACTATTTTTAAATAACTACATAATTATTGAAGAAAACTGATGTTTTCTCCATTGATGAATGAGAAATGCAATGAAATACAATTTGTACTGTCAATTTGTACGTTCTTTTATTTCCTATTTTGAAATTGTTACAGATTTAACTTCTTAAGCCAGTATTGATTTCACTTGTACTAAAATTCGATACTGCATTGGTACATCAGTTAAGCAAGATGGTGTTTATTACAGCACGACCTTCCTCGTTATTTCATAATTTGTCACTCAACCATAGCAGAGTTGATGAAGGCGAATTCTTGAACTAGATTTCTAACTACTTCTTCTCTTAACTAACTTCATTATTTAGTATTAGTTGTTACTCAAGCTCTCTATAACACACATAGACATTGTCTCGAATGTCAGTCGCCTGCATAATTTATATATTGTTGTTTTTTGAAACATTGCATTTAGTATTTTAAAAGTAATCAATACCCAAAAATACGATATTGTTATGAGTTTGATGAGTATATTGCAAGGTTTTGACTGGGAAAATATATTCTTTTGGTTGGGTCCAAACTCCAAACCAACAACCATTTTTTTTAAATTTCTTTGCTAATTGAAAAAGCTTTTATATAATGTAGGTAATTTTAATAGTATATTGAAATAGTTTAAAATGTATAAACAAAATTCTATCTTTGACATTACGAAGACCTTATCAATTTATGTTTACAAGAATCATAGTATAAAAATGAAAATGTGGAGTAATCGATACGTAAATATATCGAAAAATATTTTCTTTGTCTTTCGCAAAACATACACAGCTTATAAAACGACACCAATTAAACAATTAGGCACAATAGAACCAACCGTGAACAGTCATCCTCTTAATCTGCTTCAATATGCCCATCTTAACAAACACTCACAAACACAACAACACTTCAAAGAACGCGCGTTTTCCGTCGCGGGCGCAGGGACACCGGGCGCTCGGCGGCGGCTATCGAAATGCACTAAACTTTCGTCTCGACCGCCCCTACTAATTACTTCATCGACTCCCGCCTAAAACGTGCGCACGAGTGTTGCCAATGTTTATGGTATTGTTCGGAGATCTTAAGATTGGATGTATCATCTTATTGTGTCAATGGAAATTTTTAACATTGGCTTTTTTATGGACTATGACGGACAAGACAAGATACTAAAATCAAGAAGCCACGAGTATTATGACTGGCGATGGTTAATAAAAAAGATGAAAGGTTATCTACTTATATCTGATTAGGTGGATGATGAGCTCCTGTTAAAACATTTTTTTTAAAGTGAAAACTTTAAGGTCCCGTGTTGGTCTGGGACTTAAAAATAATTTGCCAACTGTGTTTCTTGCCTAGCATGTCGTAAAAGGCGACTAATGGTATATGGGGCTTTGGGTATGTGATTGTGTAGGCGACGAGCTAGCCACTTGTCACTGCTTTTCTTGAGAAAATAAATCAATGAAATAACTTATATTTGTAAAAAAAGGTATTTGTTCTAGGTAGGATGTAATACTAAATACTATAAAATATATATATGAACTATTTAACTACTAAGACTAAGAAATAATTAAATATCAGTCGTGCGTTGTTTTAATAAACATAAACCTCTGTCTAAAACACTAAATTATTTTTTGGCGCGCGCCCCCATTCTTATAGGGTTAAACCTTTTTGATACTTTTTTACAATGATCCGTACCAACCGCAGAGTAATAATATACTACGTACAAGTACCAACGGATTTCATATTAGTTTCTAAAGCGTAGCAGTATAAAATATCTTTCGTATCAAGACATACAAATATGTTTACGCACATAATTTTCGAGTCAACATTGCGTAGTGTCGTGATGACTAATGACTGATTTCAAAACAATGACAGCATTCCTTAACTGATAATCTACCTACGGATATTTGTGGAATTCCTTCGCGTTCAATATTATGACTCTACATATTTGATTTGCGAATCTATAGATGGTATTAATTAAAACAATCAATCAATTTATGTCGGGACCAATTTGGTAAAGTGTATTATCTTAAAGACCATTAAGTAATGGAATTGCACAATTAATTAAATTCCAATCGCATGAATACCTTTTAATATCTAGTTTTATAAATATACACTTGTCAAACAACTTGTTAAGTAGCAAATCATTTTGTATTTATAGTTAGATTACAATATGTATGTACCCTATTTATAAATTTGGTTTATATTCGTGAGAAACTCGAAATAGTTTAGATATTCATGTATGTCTGTTATATTGTATAGGTATTTTAAGATTAAACCACTGTATAGATTCACATCATTCGGCTTCTTTTAGTCAAAGAAAACGCAATGATTTAAATAAGATTTCTGGGACAAAAAGAGGTGGAACTTTGTACAGACTAATTAAATTACTTTATACTCACTGTACGGCAGTGGCGCGTACACGTCCGGATATATGTTTGTCCTATTCGACCATTCGGAAAAGTCATGCAACGTGTGACGCTTTTCCTCATTTTTCCCATCGACGGGTCGCTCTCGAAGCGTGACGACATCGTTGTCATTGCGGCTTTCCTTCCCATGTTGATCGATTACCGACAAATTAGCAAGTGATACTGAAATATTTTCCGGTGGTTTGCTTTCATTTCGGTTATTAGCAACCGGTATGACAGAATCATTAGCTTTGTCAAGAAGAGATTTAATTTTGTAATCGTCCGTTAATTCACTTGCATTTTCTATCTCACTCTCAGGATCGGTTGCAGGTTGTACAAAATTTACTGCTGTGTCCGATAAATTTGATAAGGATTGTTGTTTCTCAGTTGAATCATTACTTTTTAGACTGTCTGTGTCAAATTTCGACATTGAATCATTTGGACTATTTTCTTTTGTGAAATACGCTTTATCTTCCTCAGAGTCTTCATTATCATCGTAATAAAGATTTTTCTTTACATATTTATTTAACGCTTGTAGGGATTTTGACAAAGAACCCGATCTCGGGACATCACTAAAGAAACCATCATCTTCATACACGTCGTTGCCTAGCACACAGTTTTTGCGTATAATCTTAATAACGCCGATTTGTTCTTGATCACCATCCATATTCAATGCGAACCAGATTATAATTTACGACATCACTTTAGCACTTCACTCGTCCGCTTTAGGATTTGCACTAAGCTTAACTGACGACAGTAGATAAGAGCACTTTATCACAAGACCACCAGTGATAACATTCGTCAATATATTAATAATGTACTTCACTTTATATGTACGTATTCAGTAACATACTAGGTGACTCCACGCAATATATTTAATAAATAACAGCACGCGTACAAGTATCAACACAAACTATTTACGAAAAAAAACCAAACCGACGACTTTTGGCGAGCCAATCGCGAAGCATGACGCAAACTTATGTTGTGAGATAAAAACAATCAGATCTGAACTGTATTGAAAAACCGCGGAATCAATAAATGCAATAGTTTCAATAACTTTACAATGACATAACGCAACTTTGTTATGTGGTAATTTTTATATAATATTTTTAAATAATTTCTTTCTGACCCAAGACCGCGTGTGCCGACCGCGACGGTCAGAGGAATAAATTAAAGTGGTCGATTATTTTGAACAAAGGCCATTGTTTCTTTTTTATTCGCATAGATAATACAGACGTAATTGCAGCGCATGGTAGCTCCCACGTTAGCCAAACGGCTTACGGAAGGAAAGGTGCGAAAACTAGTTACCTAATGTAAGATTTAAGCTCATTGCCATAGTCATTCTGCTTCTGTACGATAACTATCGTTGTGTGTATTTATATTTAATTAGGACGAATGGAGACATACGAGGATTCACATATTGCTGCAGCTTTTTGTTCTTTTTTTTTTGGATGACTGTATTGTGCGACTTAAAAGTAAAGATGGGCACGTGACATGACGTTGATGTAAACAGCAATACTTGCCTGTATCTGAATAGCTCCCGTATGGCGTTCGTCGTGGAGGTTCTGGCGCCGAGTCCGTCTCTATCAGAGTATAAAAAAACTTTGTGAAAAACTATTTAAAAAATGCTGCATATAATATAAGTTAAAGTTATATTGAATATCGTTATGTATTACGCCCATTTTGGCGGAAAGATTTCATGTTAGTCAAGGTTATATTTAAACTGAAGACAGAAAACATTGAAGAAGGTATATACATAGTTTACGGAACCGATCATCACGCAACACAGACACGCGGGAAGCCACGGTGAACATAACGAGCATCAATAAAACTTTAACGAGTAAAGCACGTTTCTGTACAAGTTACTCCAAATTTAAATCAGGAACTTTAAGAAAAAAAAATAAGATGTAGAAATTAACCTTGAAATGTGACTGTATGTCGTGATGGGGTGACGTAGGGCGCTAGTCGGTAGGGCCACGCCGCTGGAGGAGGCCGAGGAGGAGCCCGCGGGGGCTCGTAGCGGCTGGCTGGCCGATGCAGCGAAGGGTCAAATTCTTGCTTGGTTAATATGTCACTCTTTAATATAGAGCTCAGTTTCACTGACTCCTTAGGCACTGGGCGTTTAATTTCCCTCTTAACAGGCGACAATCGACCACGAACATGTGTACTAGGATCTTCAATAGACCTATTATTGTCAGTTCGTTTTGGAAAGCGATGAGCGACCCACGGCCCTGCCAAATATGGGGCAATATCACGAAGCTCACTCATGTCAGGGGCAGATGCATAAATTTGCCCAAGTAACGACATAGCCTCGAACCTGCGGCGAATACGATCGACTTCGCCGGCACGACATTCTGACGCTTCTTCGGCTGACCTAGATCTAGGTGCTGTGCGTCTACGAAGAGCAGCCAGTTTGGATATGATATCAATGTGGGGCATAAAACGATTAGTTGGTCGCAATGGTACTCTCGCAACGGGAAGTATATTTCTGTCACGTCGGTTTGAGAACTTTTCAAAAGAGGACCAGTTCTTTTGAAGGACATTTCGAGCGATTTCGGGATCGCTGCGATGGCGGCGTAACACAGCTTCGGCAGCGGAAGGCGAGTCAAACCGCCGCGCGAGGCGGCGCACCTCTCCCGCCCGAGCCAGGTTTAAGTAGGCCCGCCAGTAACGCTCCGGGTCGGGCGACGGGCTCCGACTGCGCCACACTGTCTCCTCGCTAGAACACCGTAGCGTGTCGGGCGTCCGCCGATCCGTACCAGTAATTTGTATTTCGGAATAAGGCGAAGGCGATCTTGAATAAATTTCGGGATTGGATGGCAGCGACAGAAATTTATTCTTTTCACTTTCACCGAATAACTCTTTAAAATTTGTGCAAGACTGAGATTGGACGATAGGTTTATTTTGCGGTTCTTTTTCTTTGATTTCAACTGATTCAGACGGAGTGAACCTGATATTTCCTTGACTTAATTTCTCATCCGAATTTTCTCTAGCGTGGTGAATGGTGCTTATTTGCTCTGTTGCATTTTTTACTGATTCAAAATACTCCACCTTTTTCTGAACTTCCTTACTAGGACCTCTGTATATTACTGTTTTATTAGATACATCCGAGCTGGCAGTATCTGTTTCACTTGCGGATGAGACATACTGATTGTCAAGTTTTTCATTTGGGTAAATTAAATGTCTCTTTTTGTCTTTGTTTATATTTGAGTTGTCCGGGTTGTAATCAGAGTTATTATTGTCTAAAAACGTTTGTTTGGGTAATACACATTCTTCATCGTGCTTTTCCTTTTTACCGTTTAAAACTGAATTGTTTTCTGAGCTGGCTTTAAGTTCGTCTCTTAAAGAGAGGGGTACAGCACTATCAAACTTGTTGATCCTGTCTAAAATTTCTTTGCTAAGTGTCTGTGAAATCTTTCGTTTTTCATTTTCACTTAGCGACATTTGTATTTTATTAACGTTGTTTTTTAATTCTTTAACTGATGTTATAGGGCAAGAAATTGCAGCAATTGATTCAGATTTACTAAGTCGTGACTTCTGTTCTTCATCGGGCACATACTGGGGGGTAACCAATGAATTGCACCTGACATGCAATGAAGACGATTCTACGTCTTTAGTATCTTTAACATCTATAGAATATTTATCCAGGTCTTTATTTGATTTCGCTTCTAACTCTTTACTATAAATAGCATTAAGTTGATTTTTTAAGGCATTCACCTGTTCCATTGACAAACTACTCCATAACCGATTGCCTAGTCCAATTTTCTTACGAAGTTCACTTAATGAAGTATCTTGGTGTAGAGTAACTGTCGGTTTTACAGTGGTACGTTGATCAGTGTTATCACCATCGTTCTTTTTATTAATTTTGAAAGCAGTTTCAGCAACGCTAGTCCCCCGCCAAAGAGGTTTATATGTGTCTTTTGAAGGTAATTGTTCCAACTCATTGGAGTCAAAATATGCAGCTTGTTGAAAGTGATCTTTGAGATCTTCCACTGACTTTTCCTTTATTCTGAGACCCCAGTCCCTGTCGTAATTCCATCTATATTCTTTCAAATCCCTAGGATAAAACAAAACGTCATTTTCGTTTTGAGCTATTTTCAGTTTAAGATACAGATTACTTAATTCTTCCTCAGCTCTTTCTATAGCTCTTATTTTTTTCCATCTGTCGAAGTCAATAATCTCTTCATCCTTGCGTCTATGTCGAAGCTCGGAATTTGAAGTAGCTTTCTCTAATTCTGCCACTCTTTCTAAATATGTATAGTAACGGTTAAGTTCTCTAAAGCGTTCTGATCTAGCTTTTGAATTTTGCATATCTAAAACATATTCTTCATAATCAGGATCTTCAGCATTTAGATTTGAATCACTTTTAGTTTTGTAAGGAACATTGCTTTCTATTATTTTCTTATCAGCGTCACCAGCACTGCGTGTTCGTAATACGCTTTTAAGGGCAGTTTTCTCTCCAGTATGTTTAGTTGTTTGAAGTCTTGCGTTATGAATGCGTCGATATGAAGGTGACCTTATTGTTACAGGTGAGGTCGATTGACTTCTACTTTGTGATGTAGAAGATTGCTTTCTAGATATTTTAGGTGATACTGGTCTTGATGTTTGTGAGAAAAATATTGTAGAAGGGTATTTATCGCGATCTTCTTCAAGTTCCAACGTTACTGATTTTGAAATCCGTTTTGATACTGTCGGCGATATAGGACGCACAGTCTCAGTAAATATAATTTTATTCGGTGATTGGGAACGACTTAAAGTTTGGGGTGAGCGTTTAACATTTTTGTGGATAATCTTAGGAGAAATGGATCTCGTTGTTTGAGAAAAGTATAAGCGAGAAGGGGATTCTGATGTTCTGATTGGTGATGCTCTAGGCTTCTCTTTTTTATAAAATACAATGGTAGGTGATATTGGGCGGGACGTTTGTGAAAAATACATCTTGTTAACGGGTGGCTCGCTTTTGCTTCGCACAGTAGCTAAAGAAGAAGTAGACCCGAACTCGTCACATTTTGACAAACTATCAAATTTTCGCACTTCATTATGTATGCGTCCGGGCCAAGATATTGACCGTGGGCTTTGGGCACGCACCGGACTTGGATATCGGTCCCACATTTTAAATCTTGATAGTGAAACAGGTTTTCTATGTATCAGATATGTATTTAATGATTTCGATTCTTTATAATCTTGTGGAAACGATTGAAACATCTTTGCTTTCTGTAAAACCGTAGTGGTGGGTTCAAGCATAGGATAGGACGTGGTTGGTAAAAGAGATCCTCCAAGAAAGAGATGCTGGAAGAATGAATCTGACACAACAGCATCCCTTGTTTGTTTAATATCATTACTATTTATGAACTTTCTGTCTAAGTTTTCAAAAGAACCAAAATTCAACGCCTCACAGGATACATTGTCGCCAAACTGACTTTCAGTTTCTGATCCAGTTGGAGATTTAATAGTAGCCTTTTTACTTGATTTTGGTTTTATTCCTTTTTTGATATTTTTCACATCTTTTGGTTTTTTACTGCAAGATTCATGACACGGAACACTTCTTGGACGCATAATAATATTGTCAAATGACTTTTTCTTTTTTAAATTTGTGACGACTGCAGTTTTTATCTGATTTTGTCTTTTTGTAGGAGATGTAGAAATGTTTGACGATGACTTTGAAATCGCAAGTGATTTTTGAAGGGAACCGGACTTCACGGGCTTTGTTTCAGTTTTAGTTACCAAACATGGGTTCGATTTGGCATATACATTAGAAATTTTCAGTTTTTGAACTTTTTCTGCAGTTCTAATCATATCTCTACTCTTATGAGTTACACTTGGACTTGTTTTTACCGTAGCTGGTGTACTTGTCAAAGGTTTATTAATAACTTTCGGCGAAAAAGTATTATTTAATTTAATAGCCGATTTCGACCGTAGCTTACTTGGATCTATACGCTCGTTCCGTTTTTCTGCGCTCCACAGTTTGTCTAATGATGTCACTTTGTCTAATATGCTGGTTATAGGTGTTTTTCTTCCGGCACCACCCTCTATAACTACAGAGCCTTGAGAAGTTCCGTATTTACTTTGCAAAGAGTACTCCGTGGGTAATAAAGTTCTTCTCGAGGATCCAAAACTGCTGGTGCCGATAGATTTTCCCTCAGTAGACCCCTTTTTGACAGCACTAGATGTCATGCTTATCATACTTTTTCTGTTGATATCCGGAGGAGCAGAGGTTGACATAATTCTGCTTTTATTTGATGTCTTCTCACTATCCGTAGCCGATTCTCTTTTAGTTATGATGTGAGTGTTTTGTCTCGTCAATTTATGACTGATTTTGTCTTTCAGAAAATCCACATTCGATTGAGATTGCATAACGGACCGTTTAGGGGAAGCCGAAACAGGTCTCGTTGACGTCACTAATTTAAGCGTCCTGCTGTTTTTTGAGGAAATCCTTCTCGGCGGTGCTGGTGGATATTCAGGAACTTCACTCGGTACATTAACGCTTATAAAAGAGGGTGCTTGTTTCTTAAACTTCACCTCTGGTTCTATACTCGTAACAGGATAACAAATTACTTCATGGAACTTTGGCGTCTTCTTGTGAACTCTTATTTTCGTCAGTGTTGATGATATCGGTATGTATTCTATTTCCGATTCATCTGTGGAATGGAACTGCCGTTCAGTATATCTTCTTCCATAGCTCCATGTTAGATGTGAGACAAACGTGTTTCTTGTGCTCCTGCAATATATTGTGATTCTCAAAAGCGTTTGTATTTCTAATCGTGGAACTACAAAGTGCCGCATCAATAAAATATCGTGAATATACTAAATGGCATTAAAATCTACATCTGTGCCTGTTTAATTTTGGAGTATGCTTGTATCATGCAGCAAGAATTACCTTTGTTACGTAGCCGAAGTCCCAGCACCATATTATTGATAAATTTTTAGAATTCAAACATGCAGTAAACTTACCTCACGTGTGTTTAGATATGATGCGTGGTCGCCACTCGGCATCATCGAGTCATTACTATTTCATTACACTGCGGCCTTGATCTATGTCGTCCTACAGTGCATGGGTTTGTACGTAACCACATGACACGGTGTATGCACTAACCTTGATCGAATTACATACATAACAGTGACAATATTTCAGTCTATTTTAAAATAAATGAAAAGTGATTATTTATGATGTATGAGTAGTCAAATGATAAAATATTTCATTGTGTATGTGTTCAATAAAGTAATGTTTGTAGATTCTAGATCCCACTTTAAGTAAGTACCTCTGTCCGTATTTTTTCATTAGATTTTTTCCTAAATCGCAAACATCTTATCTATCATAATGTAAGTATAATATAACCGTGATATAACATTGTAATAATAAATTATAGAATATACATACTTAGAAGATAAAAATGTAATGTGTATTTTTTTTAAGAACAATGTTTTTTTTTTCTAAAGGTCGCAAATACACACGTTAGGTATGAACCGTCCATTGTAGATATTTTTATAAATATTTTGTTAATTAAATATTTGGTCTATTCACACTACAGATACTTTCTGTTGAGCAACATTACGCAACACGATGACATTAGTTAACATTATTCAACTATTGCAATTTGTTAGATGTACATAGTAGCATAACACGTCCATATTTCCAAAAAAAGAAAAAGAAATATATAACACAAAACTAACTGTCAGAAATAAACGTCACAAACTTGTTTATTTAAAGCTTAAGTTCATAGCCAGGTAATTATTTTTAAAAATTTGTTTCTTATAGTTTAGCGACGTGTCATCAAATGTTGCCCACTACAATTTGAAAACATTGCTCCTCAAAAAGGTACCACGGATGGATGCATTATTAATCCCCGACACCAAAATGTGATATAGAAACACCATGCACTTTTAATCATTAAAATAAAAAAAAATTAGTGTTAATTTATTTTATTGTTATGTCAATTTTAAACTTACCTACATTTACCATGCAATCACATTTATAAGACGGATAATAAACATTGTAGAACATTGTTTATGAAAGTACTACTTGAGCCAACTTTTACGAATGTGTTTATCGGGTTTAATGTAAAATCTTGTTGAAATAAATACTTTTAACTTTTATTACACCACAATTCTGTTTGGTTTTACTTATAAGAGCAACCGAATATGGCACCAGATAGTACTTTCAAAGTGTATATTTAATGAGTTATACATTTCTCTCTTTCACTTCATATCCCCACTTATTAAATCGCCTTCATACAATCTTTAGCGTTATTAGTAACTTCATTAAGACGACTGTCTTATTAGGATACAAAGAAATCGGCAACTGTATTACATCAATAATTTATATTTTGATTATGACATGGATGGGGTGACAAAAGTAATATTTGTTAGGTGTTTGAAATGTACACATATATTGTGAGAAATTATGAAAAATAACGCAAATGGATATTTCAGTATTTAACTTTTTCGGTAGGTAAGTAAGTAGGCATTAGACAAAACAGTTGACACCTACCTACAGTAATAAAGGTGACGTAATTGAACATTGAGCACATAACTAGTGGAGGTAATGTCATTACAGTTAGATAGTTTAAAAATAATATTGTAATATGACATTGTAGTCGATTTGACAGGTTTACAGCGATATGATTGGTCCAGAATCGTTTAAGCTGATTTCGATTAACAATCAGTTGACATTTTAATGACAAATCAGATAAAGTTTCACTTTTTTTTACTCATATCACCATTCTACAAGCTATATGCTCGAATGGTCAAAAGAAGTAAAATTATGTCACACTGTTCTGACCTGTGGCCTAACCTCACCACATAAATTGAATCCTAATCTCATCGGCATAAGGTATCATCTTACCTTGCCTAGGGGGCGCTGGGGAGCGGAACCCTCTCAGTGGCGGCTCTCCTCCCGCCTGCAGGTCTCTGTAGGCCGCGCGCCGCTCCGCAGGGGATAAGGGTCCGTCCGTCTCCTCCCTTCGCCGGAACACCAGAGTCGAGTCCGACTCGTACCCGGATTCTTTTAGCGCCCTGGTATAATATCAAACTTTGTTGTCTGACTTTGTATAACGTCGGTCATAAACCGAGACTATAAAGTAATGGTAATAATAAATTGTTTGTTATATGATAATTACTTATTAAGTATCATGCCTACCCCGCTAGGGAAGTGGCGTGAAGTTAAGTCAGTTTATACACATCGTACTAGATTTACTGAATCTTAAAGGGATAATCTTAAAGGCGTTTAAAATAACTCCAATACAAAATACCATATTAGCAGGGTCCGAGCGTCTTGAAAATTAGGTTGACCAATATGAAGACTTAAAGTAATATTTGTATTAGAGTGTATATTATAATAGAATTTACTAATTTTCTTACCTAGCCATGTTCGATTTTGATAAAATAGTTGCAGTGAGGTCCTTTTTCTCCTTGGGAGAAGCTTGAGGCAATGACGTCGTACTTGATATGTTTTGCTGTAAAACAAACACTATTGAAGAACTTATCCTTTATTATAATAACAGGCAAGAAGACAAAGGTTTAATGAAATTATTAAACACAAATCATGCCGAGAAAATATTGATCAAGCACTCTACTCTTATTTACAAACAAAGGCAAATGCAGCCAAAGTATCATGCTATATTATATTGTACAAATACATCGGTAGGAATAAAAGGTATTCGATAAATACTTTTTAATGTGCACACAGGTCGAAAGATTAAAAAATAAAGTAGGTACCAATAAAGTAAACATTTTGAGCAATATGTTTGTTTCATTTCTATAAGTAGGTAAATAAAACCCGTTATATTTGCGCTTGATATTTATACAGTTAACACGACATTATATTTAAAACTACTAATTTCCTTTGCATTTTTAAGCACATGTATGTAAAATAAATGTTAAGAGGAGTTTACGTACTAATAAGTAGGATATATGTATGTATAGAATAAAATACGCTAGCCAGCATGCGTATGATTCCCATGACCAAAGTTGCTTATAACGAATTAATTGAGAGCCTTATTTCGTCTTTTAAACATGGTAATCCAAAGTAACGATTGAGAAAACTGCAGAACTATGTACACATACTCAATTATGTACTCATAAAACGACTATGTATCTAGTATACTTGGAAATCTGTTTAATTAAATCTTTTGCTTCGCTCTTTAAATAAAGACAAGGATGGCTTGTCAATATTATGACAGCGGCATTTTTGAGTATAAAAAAGAGTCCTATAATAAAAATGACAAATATAGGCTCCCAGTTAAAACGAATACATCCAAAACCACAAACCAGACCCAGCAAACATTGAAGGCATCACACAAACAACGAGCAGACGAGACGTGTTAAGGAACCTTACACTCTTTTGTATGGCGCGAGCGAGCAACGTCGTGTAAGGGGGCAGGGGGGAGTTGTCGTCTAGCCACTGTTAGTGCCGCCACACCACCCGACACCGAGGGAAACACGGTTAGTGGATCAGTGAACGCGATCGCACGGGACATTGTCACAAACGTATATAATGTTATAAGACATCAATCGCCTGCCAAGTTCTGCTTTAAAGTTCTATGAATTCAGATTTAGAAAAAAACCCGTTGAGCACACTTTAAGTCGACAAACCCGAGTGCTTGACTAAATGAACATGAATGTTTCTTAACAGATACCCAGCTTACTCAGAAGTAAGTTTTTAATAATGTTTCATCAGCCTCCCAGTTAGGGATGGCATGTCGATATTTCTTACACTTTGTTCAGATTCAGTTGTAAATAATTAAAAGTTCTATTTTTCGGTACCCGCCCAAGCTTGTACTCATAAATCAGATGTGAACAAACATTGCTATCTGACCCAGCGACTATATGCGCTCAAGAGGATATGTGGGAAAAAATGGTTTAATAATTTATATATAGGTATTTGATTTTAGCCCAATCTAATTTTTTTCATAAGTATCCAATTATAATTTTTTTATAGTCAGGATTCAATGCTACAATTATTGCATAGGATGAATGGCAGGGTAGATGTTAAATTATTATGCTTTGCAAGATTAGAACATTGCAATGTAACAAGGCTTTTAGATATTTTAAAATGATTAAGACATACTCGTACTGTACATTTTAGGTACAGAGGCGTGAAAAATACTTAATAACATACTAGTAAATAATTATTTGTACCATTTTAAGCATCAAACTCAATGGACAGGAATATACAAATATTATTATTAGATATTGTACATGAATTTTAAAAGTAACGGTTATCACAAAGACACACATTAAATAGTAAAAAAGTTCGTACCCCATCAAAAATGTCCATGACCTCGTCCCACCACTAGAAAGGAAAAAAAAAACATATTTTGTTGTTGCTTTCTTGTGGGGTGTGAACAAACCGTTAGTTGATGAAGATGAATGGTGAGGTTGTCAAATATATTCAGACCATTTATTTTATTAAGGTGTTGCTGTTTTAAAGAAAAAAATGTAAGTATACATATTTTTTCTTTTGTCTAGCAAACTAAAAATGACAAATCTACAGTCCGTTAAAATTTCACATGACGTCACTAAATCCTTAAAATTTTATCATCTAGTGACGTCAAAGCGCCCAGCTCCAGAATTTTGATGCGTTGTATCTACGAATTTTTTGAGTATTAGATAAATCAAAAATTACGTGTTAAATATTTTTGGGTTATCTAACTGACAGACTTCTTACTTATTAAGCTATTTATTTTACCTAGGAAAGAACACTATTCATTATCTGAGCAAAGTTGACAACCTCCATGTATGCAAAATATGACATAAAAAATATACCATGGATTGTATGCGGGTGAATGATACCATTGATTAAACGAAGATGAAAAGTTGTGACCCTTTATATTTGTGTATTGATTTAATATGATTTGATAATATTGGTAAGACTAAGTACCTGCTTCGCTTCCTTGTCTACGACGGATGACTTTCCAGGGACGTAATCTTCTATTCTGCCGGGCTGGTTCTTATATACTTCTTGACTAGCTCTCGCCGATGCTAACGTGCTATATCTGTAAAAAAAGACATAAAATATTTTGAATGCCAAAAATATAGAACGGGTTAAGGCTGACGAGCCTCGAACTAACAGCTACTTTTAATTAAATAAAAATTATCTACTTCTGAGCCCAAATAGCATATATCTAAGCGTACTTCCGAATTACATCGTTAAAGTAGTATAAGCGTGAACAAATGTCTGTCAAAGTAGACACAGTTACTTTCACCTTCCTGAACTGAGCAGATTTTTATATCAGTGAGGTTGAATCTAAGAATGGTAAAATATCAATTTGTCTCGTGTTGGTCTGGGATTTGAAAATAATGTGTTCCTTGCCTAGCATATCGTAAAAGGCGACTAATTACGTATTGGTTTGGGATTATATAGGCGACGAGCTAGCCACTTGTCACTGCTTTCCACAATTTCCCATTTTAACCAAACTCGATTATTGGCTAAATGTTGTGTACTGTGTTTATTGCTCCTTGGTCACTGCCTACCCCTTCGGGGATTGCAGGCGATATGTATGTGTGTATGTATGTAAAAATGAAGTCAAGCTCTAAAATAGAAGGAAGATTTTCACTCACTTGTTACTAGGTAGGTAAGGCGACGAGGCATCGCTGATCCTCCTCTCCTCCTGGACGGAGGCGGTCCGGCGCCTCGGCCCGCTGGTGACGTCACTGTCGTACGCGTCGCTCCACGTGCTAGACCCCAGCCGACTGAGGCCCCCCTCGGGCTCGCTGAGGTACCCCGACCGGGGATCGAAGTATGCGTATTGAGATTTGTTGATCACCCGTTGGGGTGGTTGCCCTATAGAACAATATTACTTAAAATAGCATACTTTGACGTATTATTTCCTTCTAAGCTCGGTTGCCAGAATACAATTCGATGATTAGACTTTACAATACCAGTAGATAGATACACCATAATAATTTCAAATGATATTAGGTAAGTATACAAGATGAGACGTCAAAACACAAAACATAAATTTACTCTTGCTGCCTGAACGTATATAGTTACATCACAACAACACAATTCACATGATAATGACTGGATTTGTAATGTAAAATGTAAATTTACTAAGTCCTATAGGGTTTTATTAAGGCAATATCTTTTTAAAATAATTGGACTAACGCTAAAACGCTTAAATTCCAAAACGAATTGACGAAATTTATAAACCAGTAGAGAACATAATATGTATAAATGTCACAATATATACATATAGGTAGAAGTTTCTTGCTACATTCCAGGAATTTAACATTTATTTGTGTATTTGACTGTACAATATATGTAGGTACACAGGTATTATGTATCAAGTAATTCGATTTGTACGGGCAGCCACGCGTGAAAGTTGATCGAAAAGCTATAGATTAGATAATTAATGTAGTATTAGAAAACGTTATCAACTGCCGTAATGAGATATTATCGTAAGCCTTATTTTAAGTTGGTTAGGTTTTATATTAGTAAGTATCTATAATTTTTTTATGTAGGTAACTAGTGACATGGTCACTACTAAGATTACTCAGTTAGAAATGTATTTTTTATACATAACACCTAATGAAGCGTGTATTTACAATGGTAAATCGTATGAGAAGCGGCTTTGTAATACTGTTAATGAATTTAATATGCGTCTATGTGAAGTAATGCAGTCACCAATGTAAAAGAAATTTGGAAAAAAAAAACAATAATCACCTTTGCGATTTTTGTATCGAATAGTCACATAATCGTCTGAAAAAGAAAATTCGAGATATTGTTGGGTACTGCCTCTTATCATAATGCACAATCTTAATCTGCTAATATGAAGGTCACTCTGATATTTGCAATATCGGTGCATTTTATCACTAATATCACCGATCAGATTTTAGATATGCAATTTAAAAATAATATTGTTAATACTCACCGTCGTATTTGTTTTTATGAATTGTGTCGTACATTTTTTTGTACCACCTCGATGGGTCTTTAACTTCCTGAAAGTAAATAAATTGTGGTTTTAAAACGATAAATAAAGATATATGGTAAAGCAAAAGTTATTCTAAGTTGCGATTACAAAAGATAATTCAGGAATTATGTTGATCAAATAACTAGGACCAGAAATCTTTGCTGGTGCTTTCAGAACATTTCATACAAAGTTTCATCATGATTAGACAAATCGATAGAAGTCCAACATGCACACATTCATGTTTATTTATATAAGTAGGTATTAGGAAATAGACTAGTCACTTGTAATTACTTTGTACCATCTTTTCTGCTAATAAAACTGAACTTTATTTTTTGGCTAAATGCGGTCTATGGAATTATATTACGCTTAGATTCTACCTTACCCTATGGGGATTTTGTATGTAAACTAAAAACCAACTTCACGCCAACTCCTTAACGGGGTAGGCAGAGAGAACCGATATATATGTATGTATGTATTAGGATGTCCCCATGTTGATATAGGACTTAAAAAGAATGCGCCAACTGTGTTCCTTGCCTAGCATGTAGTAAAAGGTTAAAGGCGACTTATGGTAAATCAGGGTTTGGGTCTGTGAGCGCGTAGGCGACGAGCTAGCCACTTGTCACTACTATTTCACAATTATCCATCAACCAGCCCAGTTTTATTTTTGTCTGAATGTGGTTAATTGAGCTGGCTGCCTCATTTGGCTCTGTCTACCCCTTCGGGGATTACAGGCGTGATGTTATGTATGTATGTAGGTATGTATTAAGAAATAGTACTCACAGATCTAAGTGTGACCGGCATGCCTTCTTTGGTAGTGGGTCCTATTCCTTCGACTTTCCTATGGGCATCAGCCATCTTCCGGACGCCCCCACGTTCGTAGTCGCTGCGCTCAGCCTCGCTTTCACTCGCGTACTCCTTGCGTAAGACATGCACTGAAAGTTCATTTAATACAAGTAAGATACTGATTTTATATTTCAAGTTTAATGTCTCCATTGATGGTAGTCGAAAGCACTGATAAAGCGGTTCGGAATTAAATTAAATTAAGACAGCTGACAGGAAACAGTGGTTGTATTTATTTTTATTCGTTCTAAAGGATGAAAATTTATATGCTTCTTAAATATGCCCAGGATACGCTTTTACCAAAATACGAGTATACAATACAATGCGACTTGTCAAGTTTAACATTTATTATATAAGTACATATTTATATAAACCGTCTCACTGAACTTGAATTTTACACGATATTTTATTTTTTTTTTGTTTTTTGCTGCTCTACGAAACACATGAAATGACGCGTTCTTTTTAAATGAAGACCTTATTTGAATTAGAACTAAAAACCTACCTATTTTACAAGATTACTCAATAATTTGTTTCTTATAAAGGTTACGCAACAGTTTATGTCAAGGACTCGTTTAAATAAAAACTAAATTTTGGATATTACCTGGGTCTCCTACAGGCGGCGAGGGTCTATCTCGAGGAAGACGCGTGGTGTCCCTCTCTTGCTGAAGGTAACTGGCACCTCGAGGTATTTGTCCCTCTGGAAATCATAATGCAGTTTCTTAGAAAATTGGGCATTCATCAAGTCATACATTACTCTCGAATGTATAATAATATAGGGAAAACTTAGATTTATTGCCTGTTTCATTAGCAACAACTATGTTAATAAGTAGGTAAATTCTCGTTTGTACACGTAGTTCTTTACTACATTAAATTTTGTTCAGAGCTGAGTGCCTAAGACAACAAGCTGTACCTAACTGTTATTGTAATCTTTAAATGAGTGTATTAAACTACACACCTAAGAAGGTGCATATGAATATAACATATAAAATTAAAGAGATTAAATACTTCAATCGCATTAACATCTAGATTGCATTATTACTTTTGCATCAATTACTATCAGATAATGCATAACATAATAAGAGTCAAAGAGGCAGCAGGCCCCTTTAACCACATTCAGCCAGAAACAAAACTGGGCTGGGTTAGAAGGAAAATTGTGAAAAAGTGGTGACAAGTGGCTAGCCTGTAATGATAATGCATATTATCTATAAAGTATCTGCTCAAAGCCTACTGCAATAATATTTGCAAAAGACAATAAACGATGTAATGTTGCTCTTTACCTACACATCACATCTAATAAAAGCAACCTACTTAATAGCTCACGTTAGTTACTCAGGTAATTATGACACTCTGGATACCGTCCAATGTCCATTTCGCAACATCAACTCTCGTATCACGTATCGCCAGGTGTTGTGTGTTTGTAGAACCCGAGACCTCGCAGCCGGCTCACTGTCATCGGCACTCGTTAAACTTAAATGATTCCCAAGCCGACCCTCGTCATGCTCTTATTATGTGACAGTATTTTTACGTTCATATCTGCTCGGATCTAAATTGGCCCCAATCGTCTTTATAAAAACACTTTTTATTGCCCTAGCTTGAGTACTTGTGGTATACACGCATAGCGAAGTTATCCTCTTACGTTTTGATTTAAATTCCTATAACGCATACTTAATACCTTATAAAGGTATCTGATAATTACACAGTTATGTAACCATATACGTCGGTAAGCCTTTTTTAGCCTACAGCCTTCATTTTCCTGCGTTAAATATTGCACCATCATCGTTCGCTTGCAAAGGAAATTTAAGAAAACGAACTTCAATTGTCTTCCCGAGGTTTTATGGTATTTTCATCTCATTATTATTGCCTCCATTACTTAATAAGAATACGGCAAAAAGGGCAATTATAAGATTTCGAAGGATCTGTAATGCGGGGGCTGGGGCTTTTGTGTCTCAGCTAATTAATGGAACTTTGTCGGCAATTAGCCGTCATTCCGCCCGCGTGCCGCCCGAATAAATTATAAAGTTGACATTTGCGAGGCAACCTCAACAAAATGACACCTCTTTAGGCAAACGCTGCAGCCGAGGGGCAATTCTAGTAATGTGGCGGTTTATCTAAATGTTGACAGTGTAATGTTCGACGTCATTTCACACGAACGTGCAGAGATTGTACGCAACTTCCCATTACCCATCCCCGCAAACGAAAGATAGCGCCGAGACACAATTACGAATGGTACAACCAAGTAACCTACTTAGCGCCAGAATAATAAATGTAGTTTGCAGACTTGTGTAAATTAAAGTTCAAAAGGTAAATTACGAACTGCAAAGTTACCAGAATTCTGAAGTATTTCTGTGATCCAATTTATGAGGAGGTAAAAGTTATTTTCTGTTATACAACCCTTATTTCTATTCCACCCGGATACCTGTCCTGATTAATAAAATCCATATAGACGGTGATGGATGATACCTAAATAAAAATCTCATTTTGTAGTCAATTATAATCCTTTTAGCTTCGCTTCATGTTTATTAGTAAAATATGTATATTTTAAAGAATATCTAGAAATACAGATGAAAATTTCATTCTTTTATTGGAGAGGACTATCGGTAGTTGGCCCAAGGCGGTCTATACCACCCCTACTCACCCCTTAGTCCCCCAAAGCGTATGAAAGTTTGATACACTGTTGCTTTTCTTTATTATTCCTATATACGTAGTTTCTTTCAAGAAATTCATTGGTCCAAATACTTCCAATCGCCATCTTAAGTAAAAGAATGTCTATTGCTGCTGATTGATGGATTTATGTACTGTTGGGACTATATTATACAATATGATTATATAATTCGTCCTTTTGTTTTACAACTACACTACACTAACTTCACCTCATTTCCTTGGTGGGGAGACATTTTGTTTAATCTGAAGGTAAATTCTATTATATTAATATCCTCCTGACCGATCTCAGCCACGGCAGCTAATCTCAATAAGACTTTAGCCAACTACGCATAAGATGTTATAGTTCGTGTACTCTTGTTGTCCGGTGAGGCAACCCAACCAGACCGGAGAGAGTTTAGACGCATGACCAACGGCTTAACGTGCTCTCCGAGGCACGGGTGTAATTGAACTGCCAACTTCGTGACTCCAGGCTGGTACTGAGTAATTTATTTAAAAAAAGAACCCAGGACATCATGATTCTTAGGCGGCGCATGCTACCAACAAGGCTGTTTATAAATAAAATGTAATAACAATTGTCTGTTGGTACCTCGAGCTTTCTGCAGGAGGGTCACCGTGGGGTTTTGGGCCTTGGGCAGTCGGCTGGCGTTGGTGGCGCCACCCAGCGTGTTTAGCCCGGTGACCGGCGCGCTATGCGACGTGCGCAGGCGCCCCTCGCTCTCCGATCCGCTTGTGCAACCGTTCTGCTCTGAGTTCTGGAAGTTTGGAATAATAGCATTTGAAAATATAGCTAGGGTATAATATTGGCTTTAGCATAACTATGATAGATCTTTACGCAAAATAACCTTTGATCAATATATTTTCAAAGTTTCTAACTGTGTGATTGTCGGTACAAGGTACAACAAGGCCACGATCTATGCCTGTAATAAGCACTAAGTGCGAAAAACGTATCATAAAGTATCATATCCGCTGATTTTTATGCTATAATTCAGTGGTTTTATGACTTGAAAAAATGTCCTACTCAGACATAATATATATTTTTTCTATTTGGACTTCTGTTTGGGACATATATTTTTGTTTACAATAGTTGCATTAAATTTGATAAATCAAAACATCTTGGTATCAGATTATAAAGTCCTTAAAAGAATTCTGGATTGTTGATTGTATAGTAATGAAAAAAGTTGTACCCATTTTTCCAAACAACTTACCCGCTAATTTGTCAATAGGTCACTCAAAGCATTGTCGACATAATTGTTTCGAAAACGTAAACCTCGATGTTGCGAAATTATTTTGATGTCGGAATTTTCAAAACTTTGTCAGAGATTGCACGTTGTTAAAATATTTATTAAATAAGTAACTTTCGTCCGTTTTCAATATTTCGAGACGCTATAAAATTTTATGAGTTTAGCTTTGATGTTAGATACTTTGTTGTTCAGATATGCTGTTCTTTTTAACTTGCTAAGAACACTTAAGTAGTGGAGTTTTATTACTTTCATGGCCCATTTACGTATGATAATGTGCATTGAAAGTGATAAAATGGTCACTTATGATTTAGAAAAAGATAAGTTGTATATTGCTATGAAACCTAAAATTTTATTGTTTATATTGTCATAACGTACCATTAGGGTTAGTATTATGGGACAGCTTACATACTACTTCTAATATTCCCCATATTAAAAAAATATGAAAAACTGAAGTTTCAGGAAAAATAAAATAATACATCTGTTCCCATGAATTGCCTATTACTTATACACGATATTTAATAGTAATTAATCCTTAAAATCTGTAATAGATGATTGAACTAATAACTAGGTATGAGTAAAAAAGGCGCTTAAAAAATACTAAGTAAGTATTATCGACCTTAGTTTTATTGACCACAAAAAGTAAGGAAGAAATTAATAATTTTACTACCTTGAAACATTATACGAAGGGGTGAAATAAGATGCCAGAAATTAATCGGAGTTTACTTTTAACATGATTTTATTATAAAATCATGTTAAAAGTAAACTCTTATAAAATTTTTACATGAAGTGAGCAAGTCTGGTTACTGCATTTCGAACATATCCATAATTGTCCTTTATGATTTTAGCGTCGAGTTAGCGGTATAAATCCGTACTAAAAATTAACAACCCCTCAGGACTACGTACGAGTGTACGTCATTCAGTAATGAACTTTATTGCTACGGCGCACAAATAAAAGTGTACACATTTCACTGCTCGAGACTACACGTTCAGTTTTCATGTAAGGTTAATTACCGGGAATTTACGGCGGGCGGGCGGCGTCTCCTCGAAGTGCACTGGCCTGAAGGACTTGCGCGGCGCCTGGGGCGAAGGGCCCGCGCTGCCCGGCGCCCACACGGGCGGCGGGGGCGGCGGGGGCGGCGCGCCGGGGCTCCGGGCCGGCAGCGGCGCGGGCGGCGGCGTCGGCGCACCCGGCCTCCACACCGCTGTGAACGGGTAGATCATGTTAGAATATGGGCGAAGTTTTTTCCTATGGAAAGGCAATTATTGGTTATGATTTATTGTTTCCAAAGTTTTCGATATAAATATTTCACGAAATACTTCCCAAATAAAAAATCTGTTATTTATTTTATTTTTGCAAGCAATAATTACTTTACTATCTATTTTTTTTATAAAATCCTAAGTACTATAGCACCTCCTTTAATGAACCTGTACCACTTATGAAACTTACCAAATTAATTTACAAGATACATTAATATATGGCGGGCTGAAATTTACCTTAAATGTAATTCATATTATTCATAGACACCCCGCGATACTTAGGTACCAGTACTACATAGAAGTAATTGTGGCAGATGGTAATGGAGGTATAATATAAAACGAATATGTACCTATTTATAATTTTATTAATTTATGAACCATGTTACACAAGAACCTACTTACATAATTTTATTCACAACGTATTTTTTCCACGAATAGGTAGTCCATAATGCACATTTTGCGCGACTTAAAACAATCTATTGTCCTGCAAATGCGACAGACAAAGACGAACAATTCGTTAGAGAAAAGTCAATATTCTATCCAAACCGTTTGTTGAACAATGAGTTAGTGAATTCAGGTCACACAGAACTATACATTTTAAATACGACCATAAAACAAATCGTAACCGTAATTTTGTCTCGCAACACCGCCAACAATCTAAAACAATACGGCAGCAAATAAAACTGGTGCGTTCGAAGGTTGATTGATATACACTATTCAATTCGATCCTTTTCACACATCACGCCGTTTACGATATTGCAATAAATCTCGACGGAGCGTCAATTCGACGTATGTTTACGTTTACGTCGGTCATTTTGAACAAATTGGGTTAGTGGCGGCGCACCCTGCCACGTAATCGCTTAACCTATTAAGGCTCTGACATGATCACGCCCTGGTTGGATCTTCGTATATTTACCGTACCAACACCCCATCTCTCTACAGTACACACTCGCGCTTAATCAAAATGGAAACGGTTTGCGCTGTTGACATTGTAACATTTGCCCACATTCCTATCCGCGCGATGTGTGCCTCGTATGAGCCATCTGCTTTGTCTCTCGGATACAACTATTAACTCACGTAAGATCTGTCGTAAGGTGAATACAGCGTGTTTTTGCCTTTTTGGATTCAATTTATGTTGCAATGTAGGAAGAACCTTCAGAATGTATCCTTATCTTAGAATAACTGGGTAGTTACATACATTTATGAGCCGACAGTGCATAAATAAATCCGACTAGTGCATTGTGCAAAGTGCTGTATGTCGTGCAAATAGAACTCAATAGTCGACGTTTTGTGAATTTTCGAAAATACACAAAATGCTTTTTGTCACTTTCATCCTATGGCTGCAAAAAGTTTTTGGTTAAGTTTTAATCGCTATTACAAAATATTCTTTACTTAAATATGTTCGAGGGATGTGCTTGTTAAACGGAAGTTTATATATCTATCGCAAGCGCAACATTCGATTCAATACTTCTAACGTTAACACAATAAAACATCCTGCATTAAACATAACGTAGATATTTATGATAGTTACATTTCCGGACGGAGCGAAGTGCAATAATTCTCATCTGGACTAAAGGCTATGATTTAAATTCAATTCTAACCCCATTCGCGCTGAAACCTTTAGAATTTAGATTCCAGTAGCCATCCGCGATGCACGCTCTGAATTCCGGATCAGTGCTCCACCGCGGATGCCAGTTAATTGGTTATTTATCTAAAACTCTAGGGAGCTGTGCCGACATCAAAGTAATCGCGTGCAAATAAATTAAAAGTGAGCTAAAGCGAATTCAATTAAGGCGCAAGTGTGGAGTCCACGGTTTTTTGTGCTCCTGCGGGATTCCCGTGGCATTGTATCAGGTAGAGTGGAGGTGATACTGAATTACGTGGAGATCCAGACTAGCTCGCTTTTTTTAACATTTAAAGTGGAATAAAATTGCCAGTCTATTTTTAACATTATTGCCTCTACAAAAAGTTTTTAACTGTATGCAAGTTATATTGCGCAGTAGGTAGGCGTTGGTAAAGTTAATATTGATATGGATGTTAATTTATTAGCACTGTTAAGGATTCTTCTGCGTCATATTTCTCTCATAATTTTGTGTCAGTCAGTAATATTTTTATTTATTTAAAAAAAACAGCCTTTAGATATTTTTTTATATTATTTATTTGCAGTAATTTACTAATTTTAATATTATAGTTTATTGTTTAATCACAGTTGATATTGTGCACACATAATATAAACACTGATACAGGCTGGATAATGCATACATTTTTTGTAATGCAACGATCATATGGCATTGACTACGTACTTACATTTTCGTAGAAGCCTCAAGCAAAAGCCAGTCTACCTATTACTTATAGTCAAGTACTTCGATAATTTCTGTATTGTGCATAGGAATGTACTATGTGGCTAAGTTCGCGTATTTAATAGGCGCACAGCGCGATTGCCCACGTCATCCACTCGGAGTCGGCTCTAAGTGGAGTTATGCAAATAATTCACGCCACTACATAATTGAAGTAGTCCCACACTCAAGTAATCGCTAACTCACGACTGTCCCCAGAGAAATGAATATGTTTCGATGGAACCGAAGCAAGTGAGTTGGTTGTTTAGCGAAAGGCGAAATTTTCCGGGTTCTAGTAACGCAAATTATAGAAACAAATTATTAGTGAATTTATTGTGTTTGGGTTGGGTGCTAAGAATGGACGTTCACGTTATTTTTTTTTTGTCTCTTCTTTTTATTAGTGTTTTATCCCGTTCTTAGTTGTTGACAATGATCCGGCATTTAGCAAATCTAGCGGTTACTTACATTGGTGCGACTGCTGATCTGAAATTTTAATCCATAAAGAAGGAAATCAGATAATTTTGTATGATGGATATACATACACAGTTGGTTGAAATTATTTGTGTATGGAACCTTTCTGACAATTAAATTGTATTTTGAGTACATACATCCACAGCAATACGCTAAAGATAAGATACATAGTGATCATATTAAAAGGCTTTTAGGCTTTAAAGGTTATTAATTTTTCGTCACAAGTAACTAAAAACTAATGGTTTGCTAAAAGATTTTTCAACCGAATCAAATGAAATCCTTATTTTATTTTGCTAAAGTGGTGACTTAACCTTTACCTGTGCGTCCAATTTTCCGTAGGTAAATGAACATATTATTTATGTAGGACCACTTTGGACTCTGCTGGCTTTATGTGCCCAGCCGGGAATACTCTAAAATAACACGTCCTTTACTATTTCACATTATGACTAGAAAATATAGCTTTTTGTCACCCATCCGTCCTGAAGGTATAGATCCTCATTATTATTGACCAGTGAAATATTTTATTTGTCCTCGCATATTGCACATAATAATTTGCCAACATAAAACACATTCATATTAATTAAAGCCATTAACGATCAAACTGAAGATTTTGCATGTCATTAAAGTAAATGTTGGTGTTCCCATCGAATTAAAATCCTAGCAAAATACTTTTTGTTTACGCGTAACAGTAATACAGAACTACGAAAGTACTTAACCGTTATGATTACATCGCTCAAAAGCCAAGGTCTTAATTTTACTGCGTGCTAAGATATAAGGGAAAATGCAAACTATATTTACACAACATAAAAAAATATTACGACTGATACCTAAATACAGGTGATTATACTCGCAGTTAACCGGTTTTATACTACAATTCAAACGATTAAGGTACGCAATGTGCTACCCCAAGGGATTAATATAGGTTTATTACAGGGGAACATGTTTCAAGGTAAAAGTAATCCTATTAGCATGTGTGAAAACTTATTAACATCTATAGATATAAAAAGTTAAGTGTGAAATGAGAGTGATAGATATTATCTTTCCAGCGTTATGTTCCGTCTCTAGTCTGAATCAGTTTGAATAATCTTGATTCAGCTAGTCTGGTTATTGACCAATAAAATCCAACCTTTGTCACTCTTTAACATGAAAATCAGACCAATTATAATAAATAAATAATAATAAATAAATATTCGACTACATCACATACATTGATCTGACTCCGAGGTAAGTAGCTTAAGCACTTGTGTTATGGATATCAGAATCAACAGTGGTATTACAAATATATACTTAAATATTGGATAATAACACCCAGACACAGAACAAACACAAGTATTCATCATACGAATGTTTGTACTGGGTGGGGATCGAACCCACAACTCTTGGTGCATGGGGCAGGGTCACTACCGAATGCGCCATCGAGCTTGTCAAGCTCCAATTAAATCGTTGTAATATGAATGTCTCGGATTCTCCTACGGTCGAGATAGTGGCTTATATCCGTACTTAGATTTTAGACAAAGTAGAACTATTTGATCCGTTACACCTTGCATGAGATAATATGTCATTCTTATTTACTGAACAACATAACTTATCATAGCATAACATAACATCACGTCCCTAATCCCCGAAGGGGTAGGCAGAGTCAAAGGGTCAGCAGACCCTTTTAACCACATTAAGCCAAAAATAAAACTGGGCGGGGTTAAATGGAAATTTTGAAAAAGTAGTGACAAGAGGCTAACTCGTCGCCTACACAATCACATACCCAAAACCCCATATACCATTAGTCGCCGTTTACGACATCCTAGGCAAGGTTACAGGCGTAAAAATATGTTGTTTTTTTTTTGTAATATCAATAGTATTAACTACCGGAAAACCAGCGTGGAATGCGGCTTACCAAAAATTTTACAACGTGTCTTCAGGAATAGAATGTAATTTTAGTCCAATGCAATTCGGATAAAATGTCGCTGATCCATTTTTAAGAATAGCTAGCCATCAGCCAATGCTTTTTGGCCTTATTTTCACAGCTTTTACTATGTGTATTGAATCAATCAATAATCAGTGTAATGTGGTTGATTATGAAGTGTGGTGCAGTGTGGTCAGTACATTCGACAGGTAAAAAGGGATGTGCCTTTTTTCTGTAGCAAATAAAAAATGCAAACGTTATCATTATCTGTTGGTACCTTTAGGATAGGGAACCCAATAAAAGAGAATGCTCCATGCTCTTTACACGTTCTTCAACAAACGTCCATCGATCAGCTTCATCGCTATGCAAGCGCGCTGAAAACGTGTCAAAGTCTGGTTTTACAGGTACTAGCGTTATTGGAACGAAGATAGGGAAATCGCGTGGCTGTATGTGATTTAAAATCCTCGCCGTGGCGCTCTCAGCTCGCCTCGGTGGAGATTCGTTTTGTTTCTATTTCACTGTTAAGAGACATACCTCCCAATTTTAAAGTAATGTAGGTGGATTTGAATTTACGAAACATTTATTTGGTGGCTGGTATACCTAATAATACTACAAGTTCCCAATACAAGTATATTTTATGATAACACATTATTTATTTAAAGAAATCATATAATTCCCTCAATGCTCAAAACTCGATACCAACACCATTTATTTCTACGAAAACTTAACATTTGTATAGTAATTATACTGCACAATAAGCCCACAGATGCATTTACCTACGGAAACGTATGAAATTTCCAGAGAGAGAGAGCTCGATAACGACTTTAACGACTTCCACGCATACGTGGATATCACTTGAGCTCTTTATAGGTACTATCTGTATATATACATATATCCTGGTATGTGGTATTTTATTTCCTAGCGCTATACCCCTCGATTAAGCTGGGCTTCTCATTAAATTTAAATGACAGCCTTCGTAAATCATAAATATTAATAATAAGAAATAACATATTTCCAATCACCATGAGTTTTCCACAATACATGAGCAATTTTTGAGATATGAAAAAGCGGTACCTTACTAGGAGTCCCGAGTTACAGGCTTTCTCGTATGAGAGGAACTATACAATCGAGCTACCACCGCCCCACATTATACACATAAGCATGCAAATACCGTAGCATATACTAAGTATCCACGTAATAAAATCAATTTGAGTCCACCGAATGCGGGCTGGTTGCAGAGCGGCTCCAATATGTTTTTCACCGCCCAGCAACGATTATATAGGGATTCTCATTTCCCGGACGTGGTATTCAAGCGATACCAATCTAGTTATCGAACGAACTCGCCGCGATATTAAAATCCAATATTGTATACCTCCTGGCCTGTATATCATGCATTCCACTTCACAAAATTAAATTTCACTGCCCAGCCGCTCCGTGACGGGGAATTATTCGAGTATGAAACGTTATTAGCTCAAAAACTCCAGTTATCTCATTGTCTGTAATTCGATCTTCATGTTATGATGATAATTCGGACATTGTTATGATGGATCGATATCCAGTACGATTCTGTTTTGTGTTCCAGTAAAATGTAATTATATTACTACAGTTTCACGTAAAGTTAAACTCAACAGACTTTAACTTTACGTGAAACTGTAGTAAAAAAAAAGTATACCTAAAAATAAAATGGAACAGTAGTAATATTCGTAGGTATACACAAAAGCGAATCGAGTGTTCAAGTCTACTTAATTGTTTTGGTCCCTTAAGGAAACCGCTTGTTCATAGGCATCCATTTCACAAACATTACCCTTATTTCTGGGGTATTTGGAAGGAAACAGATGAGCAATGAGAAATATTACGCAAATTGAACCGTGAACGTCAAGAAAAACTTGCAAAGAGAAAAAGACGTCGGCATTTGCAAACGTTTTGCTGGGCCAAGGGGGATATTAAATTATTGTCTAAGAGATGCTAATAGGGCCATTAGTTAAAAGAAGGAAAACTGGCGAAACGGGGAGTGGAGTGATGCCTTATTATGCGTCGCGCGAGCCCGCCCCGGCTGGGCCGCACCATCGCCGCTGAGACACCTGCTTGAATTATTTCTGTCACAAACTTGACACAATAAAAATAGTCCTGCGAGGAATGATGTTGTCGCTAGTTAGGCGTCCCTAGACAGCATTTGCATGATCAAGATTAAATTATTTCGTTAGCAGTGATGGTAACAGCTCGTAAGCACAATCTTAATTGAGCTACACGTGCTACGGTTGTATATTGGATACGAAATAATTTCGGCCAAGCTACTTTTATATTAAACATCGTGCTTAGAAAGTTAGTGACATTAAACAGTTATTATATTTCGATTTGTATTCGCATTTTGTCGGTTACAAAGTAATGGTATAAATAACTAAAGATTCCATCCAGACATATATTGCTATACTTGCTCATAACAATTGCACAATATGTTTTTAATTTGGGGCGAAGATTTATGACTCAGTTGGCTGCCTGCGTAGATTTTGGATGTTTATTTATTGTAATCTCTTATGCATATGCATTATAAACTATACGAATAAAACATTAGAACTATATATACTTTTATAATTACAAAACAAGTGCTACAAATATATTTTACCTTCTGATGCATCAACTCTTACTGTGTCATAAATAAATCTTAATGTTTATTGTTAGCGAAATTTGCACTAACTACCGTTCATAATGCTGCCATTACTTAATTAATTATTTAGAATGATGCTTACTTTTATGTTGGTGAGTAAAATTGGCAGGCTTACGCTTATTTCTTCATTAATTAAAATGCTTCGAAGGGTCTTCCATTCAAAGTGCGGGAAAGTATTTAATTTGCAGATAATGTCGAAATCTCCACAAGCGATTTTGTTGCCAGCTGTCCGTTTTTTAAACAGCGTATTTGGTATAGTCTGGTAAGCAACCTTATTGTATGAGAAATTAATATCACTTGAGAAAATTTACATATTTTAATAACTGTTGTGTCAATGTACATTATAGAAAATGTCTAGATAAGATTAAAACATGTAAATGCACACTATGTTTAGAACTATATTCCTTAATCCACTTACTCAACTTATCAAGCATCACCAAAGATAAGTTTTATTCTTCTGTAACTTCAGCTCTGCACATAGTCAACTAGATTAGCTAACAGACAAAGACAGCATAACATAGCGAAACTTCTTCTATTCCATTACGGAGCTGACTGAGCGTGGACTGGTATTATCTAATCTTTATGTAGTAGTAACTTTGAAGTCGCTTTGAAACAAGCTTCGCCGATTAATTTAATTAGTTCGTTTGGCTTCTAGCCTTAGTAGCAGTTTGAGGTTAAATCCAGCTAAATAAAACTAAGAAGTTACTTTATTACGTTATTGTTTAGGACGCATGAATATTTAAGAATAGTTTTTCAATTACATCTATACTTATAATAAATCTGTAGATAGGTCAATTCTGTACATGAAATATATTTTCAAAATAACTATCAGGGGGTGATTAGTGATCGATACTGATGCCAAAAACGCAATCAGTAAATTTTTTTTCTGTCTGTCTGTCTGTCTGTATGTTCCTTATAGAAACAAAAACTACTCGACGGATTTTAACGAAACTTGGTACAATTATTTTTCATACTCCTGGGCAGGTTATAGTATACTTTTCATCACGCTACAATCAATAGGAGCAGAGTAGTGAAGGGAAATGTTGGGAAAACGGGAGAAGTTACTCCATTTTTTAAGCTTCCGTCGCGTGTACAGCCTTAATGGTTAAAGTTAAATAGAAATCATGTATGACGGAAATAGTCTATATAATATTAACCATAAAGGCGGATGACACCGCTGGCACAGCTAGTCAATAATAAAAAGCTAAAAGTTACCATCTAAGGTGGTATACCTTAGATAGTAAGCCCTTTATTAACTTGGGCTTGGTACATAAGTCGATAAGAAATAAAGATACTTATGTACGTTCGGTTAACCGGTACAACACCTATTCCATTGGAAATATCGGTTATAACTAATTTCGAAATTAATAGTTGAAAACAGAACAGTTGAAAATCAGACCATATTGTCAGTGAGGTTTTTATTATCTTCACCCTCAGATTACAGAATAAAAGGCAGATAGACTCGTCACGGGCACGAGAGTGCGGCCGGCAAAACAAAATCGAAAGCAAATACAAACTCAACACAGTTCAGAACAAAGCGTTGCGTTGACAGTACGTCACATCTGTGTTTTAAATTAATTATTAAAAATGCGGTCTTGTGTGTTTAAACATTGTAAAAATTGTTCCAAAAACTAAAACCTTTTATTCTGTAATCTGAGTCTTCCCCAATCATCTTTTTTTTGGATTCACCTAATTAAAGCAACCTATATTTAATTATTTTGTAATCACACCCTATGGAAGCCATAGCTGTTTCGTAGGAACGTTATTATAGTGATAAACCTTAATTTGAATGAAGCCATATATAAAGTATCCATATAATATCGTTCCGATATTCAATAATGTCTTTCACGGGTATAATAGAATATTCCTTGCAAGTGTTTACCGGACGAGATAATTAATTTTCCTCACCACACCGCTTTGTCTACCGTCTGCCTTTAGACATGGGAAAAGATCTTCCAACTTACCTGTAACAATATAGGATATAACATTAATCATTGTCAATATGATGGACTTATCGGGACTACGGTAAAGCATTTACATATTGCATTATCGCTCATGAAAATATAGCTATTATTTTTCATAACAATCACTCTTCGTCATCTTTGGTTTATTTAGGTGAGCAAACATAATTTAAAATTTTATTTTAATCACGAAAAAGTATGCTTATTTCTGACAGCTATTAAATGTTCACTAATTTTTAAGCGCATGTTTTGATTTAATCACATAATTTACATCAATATTGTACTCTTATTATTTTCTATATTTACCTTTAAATTCCTCAAATGTCATGATATTTTTTAGTTTATTTGATTAAATATGTATCAATAAAAAATATTAAATTATTCCTAAAATATTATCTTTAGGAATAATAAAACATCCGACATGAAAAAGCTGTCACTCGTTAAAATTACACTCTTCTAATTAAAAACTAATAAATGCAACGCGAAAGCGGCCAGTTTAAAATTTTTGTATATACCGCTTACCAGAATTTGATTTTTTCATGTGAAACGAACGGGAGCCTTTTTATCTATGGCCCTATTTTTGTGTGAACGGCGGAGACTCAAATAGTCGAGTTTCCTGTTTTCGCGGGTAACTGGTACCGTCCACAGATTATGCAACCTGTCACCGTGCCAACTGTTCAGGTGTTGCGACCTTTGTGGACGCTCATTTGTTGACACGACTCACCGTGGGTGATTCATAAACTACGTCTTCGTTTAGTTTTTATAGTAAGTTTTACGCGGGCTAAATATTAACATTGAGGTTTTTACACGGCCAAATTGACTGTTAATTTATTTTAAATATCACAAATTGCTGCTAAAATGGTTTAATTCTGAGAACACTTTTAAAATGTGCCATTTTATGTAGTATATGTTAACATTTCTTTATGAAATACATAATTTTATTCTATCGACCGGCATGTAAATTTACTCTATTTATATATTCCCAAGCAAATCTGACCCTTTATTTTTTAGTAGTGTAATTTCATCTAAAATAGCTCTGGTGTTGACACACATACGTGTCTCGAATAGAGACTGCTATTTCTGTCTGTCTGTGGGCTCTCTAATGACCAGAACTATCGTTCATATTAAATTTGGGGTATTATTACGTAACTTCGCAACATATCTAACATAACTTGTTTAATAAATAGAACAGAGTGTCCATCAACATGAAACTATAATGGGTTAAGTTATTTTTGATATAACTCAGATATGTAACTCAGGAATAACATTAATATAGATTACAAGTAATGATAATGTTATTATTTTATTAAGGAAATACTCGTAGCTTTTCTAAGGAAGAGAGATATTTATTTCTATGTACTTATAGAGATGTTACACTCCATTCTAAAGAAGGGACAAATCTGTTACAGCAAAAAATGTTTCGTTATAAAAAGGGGTTCCAATTTGTCGAATATTTTTATACATTCAGTCATAATTACTGGGTGGCTCTATTTCTTGATTAGTCGTTTGTCTTAAGAACGAACCTAATCTTCCTATAGATTCTGATTCATGCAAAAATTCTAAAAGTTGCTTTTGCTTTAATTGAATAATTCAATATTATATACTTTTCCTCAACATTAAACCTAGTCCTTGGGTGTGTAGTCCTAATGATTACTTAACCTAGGAAAACTCTTATTTAACAATATGGCCAAAAACAAGATGTACTATTACTACTACTAAAACTTCACGCCAAGATGTAGCATTTCTAATAAGCTCTCAGTAAAATCTACTCCGATATTCCATGTCGGGTTTATAATGAATATTACATAATTTAAACGGCTTAGATTAAATATGGCAGACGGGTAAATCTAATATATAAACCGCGTCAAAAATTTAATACCGATATCTGTCCTATGTAGACAAACTGTTTACAGAAAACGGGTGTTTAATACGTAGGTGTAAATACTAAATTTGTATGACGCGGTGCTCTCGTAAACACGCTAGATGGCTGCCCGCCGAAAGAAAAATGTGATGAATGAACTTATAAATAATCTCGCCGGCCTGAAAGACTTTAATCTTTTAATAATGCTAGACACACAAGTTACGTTCGCGTCATATTGTTGTTTGAAGAATGTTTATGTACTCCCTTCTTTAAACTGATGTGTTGTACTTTGTAATTGGCTATTGAAACTATTTTCACGTTACATGCTTTTAAGATCACACGACGCGGTAAAGTGGTGTAGTGATAAATGTCTACAGACTTTACAATCATTAAAAAATAGCACTTAAAGTTTTAGCGCCATTCAATCCAGACACCCTCTACCCCCTTTTCTAACCACTACGACAAAGTCACTTTTAGTATAGCGCATTCGCTATAAAAGTTTTAGTAACTACACAATACTATTTTTATGTACTAAAAATTTTTAATATTTATAACTTTTATAATTGTCTCAGTACGTATAGATACTAGTAAATTCTTTATTTTTTAACGGCCAAAGAATCAAACAATGGCTACATATTTTGACTGGTGTAACTAAAATATGTATTTAGATTTAAGATATCTCGTTTTATTATATGTAGATCGATTATATGGATTTACCTTTGGTCTTCCTACTATTTTTTTTTCCAAACCGTGAACTTTGAAAAACCCGTATCCAGCTAAAGAAAAATTGAAACAATGAAGCTATCGAGTGTTCAATATTCAACGTCTATGAATAATTAAGCTCTAGTTTGATAGAGGCCAGTTTGCGCTGAATGCACTGAAAACTGCGCCGGCCGGCGAAGCCGGAGCGTGTACCGAGCTAGTGCAGCTAAATGCAAGCCGCTTTATGTATCGATGAAAAGGGAGTTTAAAAGTGGAGGGTCATGCAAATATTGTAGTCTTTAAAACTGCGCATAGCTTTAAGAAACGAATCTAATTGTATTATAAAGTATCAGGTAATTAACAGTGATAGGGACTTTCTTGTCTTTATTAATTTTCCCGATACAATAATATTATCTACCGTAAAACAAAGGCGGAATCGTTTTTGATCAGAGGAAAGTATTTTAAATATTTGTGTACCTACTCTAAGTACAATTCGCATTATAAATGAAAGGAAAGGATAATCCTAAAAGGAATGTGGTCTGTTCGGAAAAACACGATGCTATAACGATATTTACAATGAACTTGTAACAGGGTTTAAGAGCGCGCGAGTAGAACTCGGTAATCAAGAAATTCCATTTCAAATAGGATAAACAATATGAGTCAGCAATGGTTTATGGTAAGGATTAAACAGTCTAATGATGTAGTAAACTGCAACTACACATTATATATAAAATATAGTTCATACAATATAATATGGATAGTATCTACATCTGATTCATCAGATGGACTAATTTGAACTATCGATAAGCACGCACCACTAGAACGCAGAACGATCAGAATTTCAATGTTATTCCTATTGTTCGGTATGGAGCCAAAGATGCTTGCACTGCGGATACATTTCGACTAAGCACGTCTAATATGCGGGTCAGACCAGCATCCTCCTACTAATTGCTATTACGAGTAAGAAGCTTACATAGCTGAGTAAACGGCATTTCATCGGGAGTGGCTTAACTATAGTGCATCTTGGTTTCAACTTAGAAAGCGTAGTTTCTTTTGGTCTGATGCTGTTTGCGTATAATTTGCATAAAGAGTGTCTTTGGTTGTCACTTTTCCGTCTTGCTAGCTGTACTATGAGACATCTGCTTTTAATTTGTATTCTACAAGGAATTTTCAACATTATAATTTGGTAGTCTGTTGATTCGCATAAAATTCGAGATATGTATGTATGTATAGTCGTCGAAAGATTTTTGGGTGGAGTTCGAGAAATTAATATGTAAATTATCTTTCTGTAAAGCGATTATGAGATATGTGTAGCGCCCGTTAAAAATGTCGTCATATTAAAGTTTTTTTTTTTAAATTTTGACCGAAGACTTTCTTTACTTAGAAATACGAGGTTTCCCTGCAATAGAACGTCACAACAGCAGTTCACTTTTACGGGCAGCATTTTGATAGCAAAAATCTCAATAAGGATAGCAATTCGGCGACAAATAACACAGTCCAAGGTTGCTTTAAAAGGATGAGACAATGGCTGTTTTATTTGCAATAAACGCTAATGTTGTGTGAAACGTAGCCGATTTTATGGGCAGCGTCGTACGGAGCGTTATAAAATGAAGCGACCGTAAGGTCGTGGGGCATCTGGTGCCGAACGAACATGTGTTCGCTATTTTTATCGCCACCATTCAGAGCACTGATATCGGGTCGGCTTTAAAATTATTTGAAGGAACAGCTCATATTGTTCTGCCTAACAGTTCACGTTCAAATGTAAAATACCTACCTAAATGGTAATGAAATTGTGGGTAGCTCTTTATGAAAGGTCTGTTAAGCATGTATCTCTTTTGTTATCAGATCTGAGTTCAATCTGCTTCTTGAAATCAACATTTAACTACAAAAACGAAATTTTACATACAATACATTATAGTAGCGACTACAGAGTATCGGAGTCACAATAAATAAAACAGTTTTTATAGTATTGAATTCCAATATCTTTGATAGTAAATGACGTTTTCTCTATAACTTATGTATTTGTATGTATGTGTATATAAAATACATATAGCGCACTCTATATATTATACCTTTTCTAAGCGTTGTATTAACTTGACCACGCGTCTTGTCTTGCGCCTCCATCCTAATAATCAAAGCTCAGTGATTAGTTAATCGGCACGTTTAAAATTATCTTTTTTTATCACGCTAATTGCTCCAACAGGAACTTTGTTTGTTTTTATGAATTGGATGTGTGGGTGAATCATCGTAATAGTGAGAGTAGGGACAGTTCTCAAGAAGTCTTATTCAACATAACATGTAGGTATGACAAGAAATTGTAGCTAAATCTTAATCAAGTTTAACATTTTTGATATTACTAAAATCTTTAAAAATTAGTATTAATCGCGTTATTCTTAATGATTTACTTATTACGGCAGATTGAATATTATATATCTATGCCATTTTGTATTGTGTGTAACTTTTTATTATAGACGTTGATATACTCGTTCTTTGATGAATCCCTAATCATACTTCACAAAAACCTCAAACAAACAATGAAAATTAGCTCTAAAATGTTTTTTACTCCTATGATTTATATGCGCTTTTCCCTTGGACTTTATTGAAAGTATTTTACATATAAACGTTCCAAAAATGGTAAAAAGGCCGCTCGGCTCTCGATTGCCTTTTAGTGAACTCGTGGCAAACAATAACAGTACAATAGGGCTTTTAGACAGACTGACGCTTTTGTCTGCGGCGGGCGGGTTCCTTGTGAGTGCATTATTGACTGCCCATCAACACTGTGTGGGATTCATACCAGTAGTGATGGGATTGATTATGGTAAATTACTTTTTATATTTCACATGGACTTTATTACGGCTAATAGGCTAGATGACAAAAAAATTCTATTTAGTCCGTCAGTTAGATTATAAAAAAATATTGAACACGTATTTTTTTATTTATTTGTCAAACAAACATCGACGAAGACACAATGCACTCAAGTTGCGCGTGACGTCACACTTTCGTACAATTTTTACTAAATAGTGACGTCGCAAGCCCCCACTCTATAACTTTGATGCTCTTTATCTTTGTGATTTTTTGTTAATTTGATAAAGCGAAAAATATGTGTCTAGTATTTTTGTATAATCTAACTGACGGACTAAATAGAATTATAGTTTTTTAATGCAGTCATCATCCCTATTGCGGTATGCGGGTGTGATGACGAATGAAACTTGAAATTGGGTCACAAAGGCAGGGTTTTCAAAGTTTCAACACAGTTACTTAGAATAAAGTAAGTGGTCAACCATTTACTAGCCTTTGATATTTCATACTGTTTACAAAAATATATTTAATCGAATTAATATTGCAATTATACCTAATACATAAAGTGCTCCGATGACATATACATAAACTGATACCGAAATTAGTGGTACAGCGATTTAATGATTTAAAGAAAGTTCTCATTATACCCATCCGTAAACCTTTACATCAGTATCAGATGCTACAGCAAATCAATAAGACCATTCTAAATCAAGCAGGTACTACATACAAATGTCACGGAACTAAATCAGTCACCTCCCATCCAATCCCGACAGTGGCACGAGCTCTCCTTATTAGACAGCGTAAAATGTATCCACGCAAATAACTCCGATGTTTCTCCAGACAACGTCTCTTGTTTACACAACAGAAATGTAAACGTGGATTACGCGACGCCAAAGGGAACTTTCATCGAGTTTCATTCAAGCGTTTTTCTTCGTCAAAGACATTTTTCTCGGTGCGAATCTGAGCGGCGTAATGGGAAAAGTTGTAACAAGTATTCAGAACGTAGTATATGCCATTAATATTCTGACGAGTCGCCGACGCGGCAACTCTATAAAAGTTCAGCGAATGCCACGCTCCACGCCGCTTATTATGTACAGCACAGATAATACGCCCTGTACAAGTATCTAATACTAAGTACAGACGTGCTCTGAGTCACGGTACATAATCGTTGTTCGTTTCATATCATCCCATGTTGGTTTGGGACTTAATGTATCAGCTTTATTCTTTGTCTTACATATCGCAAAAGGCTATGGTATTCATTGGGTATTGGGATGTGTATTGGGTATTGTCTTACTCTAATTAGGGCGTTATAGTATGCTTAAATAAATTCAGTGAAACTGAATAAAAATTAGACACCCAGGAAACATGATATTTTCTAAATTAAATATTAACGCTCCCACCCTTCGAATTGATTATTTTAAATAAATTAGTAATTTTTTTTAGAAAAGCTTAAAAATAACTTCATATTGCTTAATATCTTACGGAAACAAGGCTTTTTTGTTTTGTGTGACTTCTGTGCGACGACCATGTGATCGTTTTGGGCTAAACGCTGCAACTCAAAAAGTATTAAAAAAAAATACTTTACTCAAATCTGGTCATTGAAATCATGGAAAAACCTGCCACTTATTTAACTTAATGCATAATAATAACCGTTTGAATGTTAATAACCAATAAAGCGAAAAACTGGCTGCTACGTATTGAGGATCCCATATAGATACGCCTACGTGTTTACCTTTTATTAAATTGGATTGAAACGGAATATGTTTTTGTATATACGTGTAATGAGAGCTGTATATAATCTCTATAAATGTGTAGGATGTATTTAAGCTTAGGTAGGTGGCATGACTTGAGAAGACTAAAAAAATATAGCAATTTTTTTATTGATACATAAATAAAATTGAAAACAGCTGTTATTGAATTGAAAACATGTGTAATCAAAATCAATTAGATAGTTTTCAGTAACAAATGGGTAATATAGTAGGTATCCATTAGTAAATTTTGGGTTAGTCTATCCTATTCAAAAACCTATCACTGGAGTCCTATTCAAATAAAAAAAAAACATTTTGACGTTTCACATTGAAATTGGCATGATTGTTCAATTGAAACTGATTGCGACACAAACTTTCTATAAGACTGAATCCTAACATGAGCTTGAATATAAAAGATCGATCGGAAGCAAGGAGCAGTAAAAAAGGATTTCATACAAATGGGAGCGTTTCCGTCCCGAAAGCCTTTTGTTTGTGCTGGGCGAGGAACGTTTTAGCCGTGTGTAACCCTTTCCATTCACTCTACTACGTTAATGTACTTAACAATGCATACCGATTCCTATGTGCTTATCCAATAAAAGATATTTGAACGAAAATTGGGGCAGCGGAAAATAAATGTAACACCAATAGTCCCAGAAAATTGGGAAATTGAACAACCGTCATCACACCTACACACAGTCCGTTAATGTTCGACAAATATTTCAGCAAGAACCTATAGATATTTTCGTTAAAAGCAAACAATTTGTATTCATAAGTGTAGTAATGTAAATTCTTAAATCAGATAACGGCATTTCATATTGCAAATAAACAATTTTTAATGTAAATTCGAGTATTGGAAATACTAATGGTTTCTTTCTTCTATGGCTGACAACATTACATCAAAAATGCTGAGCATCAGATACTTGTGGGACTAAAACAAATGTGGACAAGGAAAACTTTACATTTCAAGTAGATTAAAGGGCCATTGAGCGCTCCTAGTTAGGCTTCAACCGCCGTGACCGTTTTCTAAATGTTTGTAACAACGCATAGGGCATAAACAAGCGGTGGATTAATCCAGCGCCCGCCGAAGATTAAAACAACGTTGTGCAATCAACAAGTCCGGATGTTGTGAGGGTCAAAGCAACGAGTCCCTGAGAGTTTTGTTGCCAAAATATGTAAAAGAGATCTAAGACTTCATAGATTTATTCAAAAAATAACGAGAAATATAATTTATACAATATGATGCAGTAACAAAAAATACTTAGTATATTAGGTATTGGTCGTAAAAATATAAAAGTTGACGTAACGAATGTAGCGAGTATTTAAATATCTAATACAATGTTCCAAAAACTCCAGTAATGTTCATAAATTATGACTATGATTACATTTTCGTTAACTATTTGACACTTATTGGCCAGAATGCGGATTTTAGCACATATATGCAAATAAGATGGCGTAGACTGTGTACTTAATTATAGAAGCCTACTAAGTGTTGAACCAAAGAATCTGTGATATGTTAATGATGAGGATGACGACGAGTCCACACCTAGGTTTGTCATATCTGCTATGTATTTATACATAGGTATAAATAGCTCACTAATAGACCACTGGAATCGTGACAACCGACTGTCTCAGATACAATATTACTGGACTCATAAGTAGCTAGTGTTAAGTTTATTTGAATGTCAGTGTTTTTATTTATTTTATTTTTATTTTATTTTATTTGTGTTAGTTTTATGTTTATCTTTTCCAAGTTTACTGTCACATTCAAATTTTCATCACCTGGTCTTGGTTACAGTCTAATTTTCGAATAACGAACTCATTACATTACAATTTGTAAGAGTTGAAGTAGCTATGTATAATTATGAGACATTTTTGTAAATGTCGTTAACAAATAATGATCACGACAATTACATCAAAGCGATGAGGTCATTTCATTAAAACATCCTTGCGCAAATAAATTCTACAAGTTCAAGCATTGGCCATCTCGGGCCAATACATAACCCTGATTTTGTCGCGACGCTACTTAAAAGGTCAGACACCGGTTCTATGCATCCATAAATATAGTAGGCTGTAGTCACAGGAAATTGAGAAATTAGATAATAACCCATCACTCCTACACTAAAATCTTCAATAAAGATATAAATTTCAACAGCCCATTGACGATTGCTACTTTTTAGACTATTTGTATTCACAGGTATAATAGAAATTCAAAACCTTGATAACGGTTACTCGTACTGCCAAGGATCAATGTAAAATAGATGTATAAATTTGTTTTATGGCTCGTAAAATAAAGACGTTTGTTACCGAAGTGTCTTGTTAGTCTGATTTGAAATAAAAACGGTGCTACGTTTTGAAATAAAAACATAAGTAGATAATAAATCTGGAGAGTTATTCCCAATAGATAAAAAAATATTTTCAACATGGAAATACGTGTGTGTATTTCACAAAACAGAATTTAGGATATGTATTTGTTCTTATTGAAGGAAAAGCTTATTCACGATATAAATACTCTCCTTACCTTGTTTATTAATTTTTAAGTCCAAGATAATGTTATTATAAATGCTATCTAAGTTATCTTTTTATTATATTGTTAGAAACTAACAATGCATAAATAAAACTAAGCCTAAGAAAATGCGTACCATTTAATTCTATGTTTTTATATGATCTCTTTCACAAATAATGCTTGGGTGGTCCCTTAAATATTCATTTTGCGATTCTATTCTTAGATTAGAACAGTTTATTTACCAGATATTTTATATGTAAACTTATTGTTTTATCTTGATGCCTATAACTGACAGTGTAACGAAAGAGAGTTTATAGGTCACATTGCGAGACTGGGAAAATTTGTGAACTCGTATCCCTCAAATTATTTATCTTAAGATAGGAATGCGTTGTTTACCAAACGTAGCAAGGAAGTGCACGGTTTTATCGTTATCGGGTGATGTAATGTTTGCACCCGCACCGCGCAGTCTGCGAGGCCACCCGCGGGCGCTCGGCAGAATTCATTTAATCCCACTCGATTTAACCCTCTTACGGGTTCAACAATCATCTGTATAAAACCGAACGCTACGAATGTTTGTACCGCAAGTTAGAGTAAGTATGGAGTGATATGATTCAAAATGTTGAGAGTTTCGAGTAAATTTAATAGGCTGGCTTGTACCATTCACATTAGATTTATATACCATTTCATTATTTCCATGGTGGTCTGGGGCTCAAAAATATGTGTTTGTCCAACTGTGTTCCTCATGTAGCATGTGATGTTTTGTCATGGAGGCAAATGAAAGATTGATCACGCAATTGTTCTTTTGACAGCTATTAAAGCAAAGACAATAAGTTTGGCAGAAAAATCTATTACTTACAAATGTGTCCTCCAGTTTTGTTGCGAATTGAATTTCGATCGTATCATACTATCATCTTCTGAATAAAACCTTTCAGATTTCGCAATCTGAGAACCACAAAAACCCATTTATTATATGGGCAATAAAACACCCAACTTTTGTGGCAAATCCGGTATTATCAAGAAAGGGAAACATTCATTTTGTACTAATAAAATGGGGAAAATAATACAGTTGAAAAAGCTAACAATGCGATAAGGGGCGTATTTTGTCATTTCGGACTATGGGAAATGATTTTATTGTTATAGGGAAAAAGAATTACGAGATGTTATATATCTACCTACTATATTTATATACGTACTATGCTATTGCTCGTCAATAGTTACGAGTAGATATACCACGTGGTTTTGAATTACCACAAAAATAACGTCATTTGTTAACCGCATAAGTAAAAACCAAGAATAAGATGTGTAATATGATGGAACATACATACATACCTACATAACATTGCACCCGTAATCCACGAAGGGATAGGCAGAGTCAAAGAGCCGCAAGCCCCTTTAACCACATTCAGCCAAAAATAAAACTGGGCTGGGTTAGATGGGATGGATGTTGGAACATGTTGCATGTAATAGGAAGGTACAAAACGTGAACGAAAATAAAATATCCTACGATGTACATATTTTTGTATGAATGAAATATGAATACAACAAATGAATAATAACCAATTGTAAATTGTGTCGCTGTTTAACTATCAATTATGTTTCTAGATTATTTTATTATGTTACAAGGAAGCTAAAATAGAATGTAGGATTTCTTATCAAATGTAATGTTGCAAAAGCTTTGACAGCTTTTTTGCCCTGCGGCTTTATCGGGGTTAACTTATTTTTTTAACACTAAAGGATTTTGTGTTTACTCTAGGGGGGCTTTTCTCGAAATTTGTTATTTCAATAAGACTGGGCCCGTAGACCCGAAAGTCTTAATAGCTTATTATTGCAATAACAGCTAATTAAAGGGTAATCAAATATATTGCAATTTTTTCCCACATTATTGTTCTACAACGTAATCTCTTACGTGACAAGCTTCCCCAATGAGGGTTTTTAAAAATACAGAATCCACGAGGGAGTCTCGTCAGGATGTCAGTTTGTTCTGACAACTAACCAATGAGGAGGGTGACAATACCGCACGTCACAGTTACGCCATCTTTTGGATGTTTTAATTCAAAAAACCTTCACTACGGTGTAAAGTTGTCAGAGTTGACTAAGTTGTATATAAAAATTTAATTTTGTTACACGATTCGTATTGCGAATTCATAGATTTCAGCTAGTATGGAGGGACATTTAATAAAATTAAAACTTTGAATAAATATATCCATTAGCGACCACTTCATAGAATCATAGAACAGTCTCGGGGCGCTGAGGGACTAACGCCCTCTTTATGTTCTGACCTTTTACGGTTATTTCGGATATGATTGTCGCGGTCGTAAACTAGCTCCCTCATAAACTACATTCATAATGCCGTACACTTTATAATATGATTTATGTTTAAATCTATTATTACAAATGTATACATACAAAATTTGTGCATGAATCTAAAATTCGAAAACATAAGAGGCAATAATTTTGGGCGGGTTGAAGTGAATAGCGAAACATGGTAGACTGACCGATTGGTCGGCGCCATTATTGCAATATAATGTAAACATTTTCATTTAAATATAAACCCAACATTTTCTTTATAAAAAACCAAATCATATCAAATTGTAGATAAACCGACGAGTAAACTAATAATCTGTATAATCAAATTAACAATAATGTAAAAGCCTATGTATGCGTGTTTGCATGTTAATGATAAAACCACGCAAAAACGGCTATTTAAAGTTGGCTAAAAATGAAAATATATTTTTTTCCTGAATTAACACCAAAGCTAGTTCATACCCATCCGTGATAATCAAAGGTCAAGCCAAAATCTATCTTCCGTCAATCGAACTTTATATCTGCAAGTGAAACCGCAGCAAGTCCTACCGTTTCGCAAAGATACTAAGATAACAACGGTAGCGTATAGCAACTCATTCTATCATGAATTGCTTAAATTTGACCGAATAGACAGGGGCGACTACGTCGTCATATCATAGAATCCGCCCCGTCAGCGGAGGGACTAATGCCCTCTTTACGGTCCGCCCTTTTTACGATTATTTCGGATATGATTGTCGCGCCGTAAACTGGCTGCCTCATAAGCGCTGGTAGCGTCCCACGCCACGTAATATTTTGTGTCGAAATTTTTGTTTGTCAGAAATTCGCGTTATTATGTTACGCAGGTAACGCTTATGGTAATGAGTGTCTAATAAATAGAACGGCCCTTTGTCACAATCAGCTAAAGTACAGCGAGACGGTCTTGGCCTTTGGACCAGAATAAAATTATATGCATTTAGCGTTATGGAACGGTTAACAATGTGCCCTGGACTAGGTAATGGTATCATCTGACATCATCAACTTAAGGCAATCCGCTTGTTTACCACATTTAGAAGAATAAAGAAAAATTTTTAGACAATATAAACCTATTGTCTAACTTCGGACGTTGAATTGAAAATTGATAATATTTTGTTATATGAAAGTTTATGTGGATAATTTTCAATTATTGCTTTTTATTTACATTGTTATTTATTTCCGCTTTGTATTTGAATTATCTGTCATAATACGTGATGGCATCACCGGAGGTATGTTAGCATTATTTTACTGTTAACTTCATGTACTGTGCCTAAGGCCTTAGAATTTTATGTCTACGATAGACGTGACACTGAATATTTTGTTTTCTGGATAAGGTTAATTAATTAACGTCATTATATACATAACAAATTCAACATTTGAATGTTCTCAACTAAAAAAAGACAGTTTCAAGTAATATCTTGTAATATTTTCCACGAAATACCTGTTCAAATGAAATGATTAGATGTTAGAATATACCAAAAACAAACACATACATTAAAAAAACAAGAAAACAACAACATCAAACACTCAAAACAAACAAAGACCAATATGCAAAATAACACATAAAATTAGGTAATAAACGTAACTTAGCAAGTTTAGCAAAAGACTGATAAAGGAAATAAATCCAAGTTATTTCAAGTAATAGCCTAAGTACGAGTATGTTATGATACTTCATGTACTCATAACATAGCATAACAGAAATTGTACAAGACTTGTAACAGCGGATTATTTCAAGGTCGTTTCATATATTTTCATGTTAATATTTTTAATTCTTCATTGTTCACATGTGTGATACTTCCATTGTGAATATGTTTTGATATTTATGTAAGTACTGAACATTTATTACTACACGTCATACATATAAATTATATTTATGTAAAATTCAAGGTTACTACTACATTATTTTAATGGATAAGGTTATTATTAAGTAATTTTCGAAAACAATATCTATATAAATGAATTAAATTTAATGAAGTAATATTTTCATTTAGGTAATTAATGATGAACATATAACTACATAGGTACATCTACCTCTACTCAAAATGGTTGGATATATACAAATAGAAGGAAGTTATGAGTTCTGTATCACACAACACCACATTCCATGTCTCACAGTATACCTGGTGATGTAGACCGAGCCTTGAAAGTCGGTGTGATCATCACGGTTTCTGGAAATCACAATCAAATTCATCAGAATTGATGAAAACACGACGTCACATATTATATATATTAATATATTAAGATAGGTACTATTAATAACGTAAAATCTTAAGTAAAGACACTATAAGGTACTAATTTTTTTTTTTTAATAATTAGCTATGAAAAAAAATAGGTTTCATTACACCGAAATTTACCTGCGAAATAAATGTACCTAAAGAAATAATGTCCTGACTAAAGCTAGCAGTCAAACGAAAGAATTATTTAAAATGGCCATTGTAATCAAACATCCATGAAGTCAGCTTTATTTAAGGAAGTATTTTCTGTGCATTTAGAAACATTCGCCATTCTTCAGTATTATACTTACACGTGAAACCAAGTATACAGGTACAGGATAATCAATTAACACGCAAATCACACGTAAACCACTTTCTAACACACTGGGAAGTTTATTTAATAATGCAGGTAATTGGTAATTCGAGGGAAAACGAATGCGATGCTAACAAGCATAATTGAACATGAGAACAAATACATTTAAGATGACTAAATGTATTCTAAGATTCTATGTCCGATGTTGGTCTAGTACTTAAAAAGAATGCGCCAACTGTGTTACCTGTCTAGCATGTCGCAAAAGGCGACTATTGTATATCTGGTTTTGGGCGTGTGATTGTGTAGGCGACGGGCTAGCCACTTGTCACTACTTTTTCACAGTTTTCCATCTAACCCAGCCCAGTTTAATTTGTGGCTGAATGTGGCTAAAGGGACTTGCTACCCCATTGACCCTGTCTACCCCTATGAGATACAAGCGTGACGTTATAAAAAAAAGATTCTCGATTTCTTTCTAAGTATACGCGGAAATACATTACGACATGCCGAATTCTAAGATATACATAACAATTGTGCGTTATCAGCCGGTGATAACATTATCGCAGAGTAACGATACAGCGCGTTCGCAACACATTAGCGTTACGGCGATGTATGGTTTAGTTAGCGATAGACAGGGATGGCGATTCTTCTTAAAAAAATCGGAAAATTATAAATCGAGATATGTCCACATTCTTTTTTGTTATTAATGTTAGTATTTTGTAAAAAAAATCTTAGTCGAACTTAAAAATGGAGTACAAACTTTACAGTATACTTATTTAAGTAAGTAAGAGTTAATGTTAAATAAAAAGATCGGAATCCGATGATGAAGAACTAAAGCAAGTGATTTTTACCACATTTGTGATTCATTTAAATTAATCACAGTCCTTGCTTTTTTCACTCGATTGTAATCGATTCCTCAATCGATTCTAGACCGCCATCCCTAGCGATAGATAAGTAACGCAAACGAAACAGGCGGGGTGAAGGTGAAGGATGTGGGTCAGCGGCAACACGCGTCGCCGCTAACTGTGCTAAACCAATATTGAATTAACGTGAACAGAATAATTGTGGAGAAAGCCCCGGCGACTCATCCGAAGCTACGTCAATACAAACACCCAAAAGTGTTCGACTGCCGTCCAATTCACTGATACACATTTACTTTTGATCTTGTTTTAAGAATTTGAACATACTCTCAATTGCTGAATTGCATTTGTTTTTTACATATTGATCGATCGATTATTACAATCAATTTGATAAATGATTCAACATATTCAAATCACTGACTCTCATTTCTCATTATCAGTCAACTATACAATATATTCAGATGATAACATAATTGTATCCAAGACGAAGATTCAACGACGTCGTATCGACCTCGTTGGATCATGGCATATGACATGGTAAAACAAGTTGTAACTAGAGATTCCTAACTTAGAAGCCACCCTTTGTTTGTAACAATATTGTCTCTTCTAAGCCCCTGTCCACAGACCAAACCTCTTGCGACGTAGTTGATACCAAATCGACAGATCCCACTAAGCAAATTATGATTTCTCGATGCCAACAGTGAGCTAGCCGGCTAGTGTTGGCATTGGCAGCGGCTGGTCCGTGAAATCGAATTGGCCCACAGTCAGAGACGAAAATAAGCTGGTATAAAATCGAATTCGATGAATCGCGAACCCGCAGCTCAGGTGCACGACCGAGCCAATGAATCAGCAATGGATTGAGTAATACCTTTCGGGATTCGGAGTTACATTCCTAAACATACGGTTACATTACAAATTGCTAGAATTCTAAAGTATGATTTATACGTAGGATTTTGTAAGCTTTCGAATTTCAAGATTATGACGAATGTGCTATACCATACCGAACGTAAATGGTGGAAATGTGATAAGTACAGAAACCGAATCTAATCTACGGTAACTAGTTTATTGTTTGTTGCATTAAGCCAATTCTATTATAGAGTAATTTTATTTCGTATCGCATTATAGGCAGGTTTCAACCGTTGTAATACAAACTGAATTATTCAATTTAGCCAGGTTAGATTTAAATGTCGATAAAAGTTGACCCAAAAACTTGCAATCACAATAACTAGGAATAGCTAACGGTCCAATTCTTACTGCGACATTGCATAATAGGGGCACAATAAACGCAATTCGTTGGAATTGTTCACTATAATGTCCTCTTCATGTGTCAGGGAGCGGCGTCACAGCTGAGTTGCGCGGGCGCAATAGAGCCCAGATCCTGTGCAGTGTGTGAACTACAGGCGCGCCCGCTCGCAGACAATGAGATTATCTGTCTGCTTGTGCCTGTATAGGCATGAATGAGCTCGGCTCAATACACACGACTCGCTCGCCTCCGCCGCCGCAGAGCATGCTACCAGTGAATCGGATATTGCTTGATTCAGAAAATAAGCCACTTTCGAAAATTCATCACGTTAAAATATTCATGAAGACTCGTACTTTCATGGATTAAAGCTATACCGCTATTTTTTTATGTTGTTCAAAACAACATACACATAGCTAACTTTCAATCTATAAATAAAATTTTAAATCAAGAATTAAGTAAAAGATTTAACTACTATCTTATGCATTAACTATTTCACCCAGATTTACCGAACTATTTCCAAACTAATTCCACTCACCAATACTTGGCGAATATAACCGAGAACCATTACATCATTAGTTGAAATATGGACCTTAAGCGTCGGTTCGAAGGAAAAAGCCACAAATCTCAAAAGCAATTTAGCGTTATCCATACAAGACAGCTAAATCTCACGGAGATAGATCACCAATTGTGAGATATACGCGATTACAGTGCCGCATACGTAATGAGGTGGGTAATGGAGCTGCAGGTCTCAATCTGTGTCCGACTGGACTAGAAATCGTTTCTTTATAGCTTCATTGCACCCGATGGCAATTTCAAACGCACTTGTGAAATATGTTCTTTATTTTTACAGCGGACGATAGGATTTTCTTGCCTAGAAATATAGTGCACGTCTGTAATGTTTAAAAGGTGTATAAAAATATCGTTAAAATACGTAAGCAATACGACCGATAAAGTAATTCTCTTTTATTTTGTAGGCAACCTGCTATCAGTACTCAACTGACTAATTAATTATGTCAAAGTAAATTAAAAACTAATTAAAGAAAAGTGGTTAATTAATGAAAATGTTCAATGAGGTATTATTTAGAAAATAAAATGTCTAAAGAAATATTAGTGAACGATGTCTGTCAAGAGAGCCCCACCCAAGGATACAATTTGACGTAAAACTACTTAGATACATTTATTCGAAATACTTTAGCATACACACTACGTCTTAAGATAAAAAGTATGAAGACACTTTTATAAACAAATAGATTAACAAAAACATATATTATGTTTATTACAGTAATAATGAAGTCCCCAAAAAATTATTCTCATTATTTAATTTCTGGTTAAGTCCACTATTAATATAGTCAGAAACAATGCAATAATATCGACGGGTAATTAACCCAGCATAGTAACCCGTAATTGTCATTCAATGTTAATATTAAATAAAACATAATTATTATGCAACGCGTTATTTAATGTTATTGTCTCTCATACATAATTTTCCGAATGAGTGAATACGGTCTAGTTCAATGACGCAAGCTTCTTAATGAATGAGCGTTGAGTCATTAGACCAACTGGGTTAAATTAAGGAAACAGTTATGGTACTCAGTCGGGTTACCGTGTTACCGGAAAATTCCGTGCTAATTTACATACAGATGCTATCCTATTAAACTGTTGTATTCAATGGAGATCCGGTTTATTAGTTATTATCAAATCAAATGGTGCGTGTATTAAAACAATTCTTACTGATATCATAAATAGAAAAGTAACTCTGTCTGCCTGATACGTTTCACGCCTTTAACAAATATCTGATTGTGATTATGTACCCCTAAAAGTTTTTACCTTATGAAATAGCTACATACATACCCGTCCTTAAGGTCCAAATTTTATTTGGAATTCCATATTTTTGATATAGTCATTCCAGTAAAACTGACATATTCATCAGGATTTACGATAAAGTCTTTATGTAAAAAACCGTATTTGGAGCAGGCAGAGCCGCGGGCAATAACTAGTAATCTGTAAATACGTCCATATCTGAGTGAGATAAGATGTATTTTTGCTCAAATACTTGTAAATCATCATTTATTTTAATCGACTTATTAGACAAATAACCCTTATCCATAAAGTCCATATCTCTCGACGTATTAACCTAAAGACTTACCTAAGTCATTATTGTTCGGTAAACTAATCAAAAGTTTCTTAAACTTGCTAAACGTACACCCATACAATCTTAATACCACGAAGTTTAAGAACAAATAACAATGTGCGTCAGAAAATAGTTTGTTTCAATGTTGAACACTCTACAATTTATTGCAAGAGGCATTATATTTATAATGTGCATTATAAACTGTTTGCCGACCACCCAGCACTATTCCCATGGCAAAACCTCCATAAATATGTATGGCACAGTTAACACAATCCATATGGGTAAACGCATTCACCATACCGGTTCTATGTATGCAGGCGCTTTGATACTGAAATACCTGTGTGTACGCACTCCATAAAAGGTACCTCATAGGTCCAGCTACTTGATTTACTAACATTAGATACATATCTACGAGTTTTACTATTTAGCTAATGTAGTCACTTTATAGCCTCCACACGGGATATTCTCAGCACTTTCTATGTTATTTACTGTATGTATAATCTCTCGTCCATTAAGTACCATGGCCTTAAAAAACTCTTGAACTAATATTATGAACGCAAAAGTAACACGTCAGCCTGTTTGTTACATTAGATGGCTGTACCATAGGACTACTGAACTAGAGAAACAGTACGGTACAGTCAGTACACAAGTAATAATTTATAAAAGAAATGAGATCTAAATTGCTTATCTAAGTTAAATAAAATACACAATATAGATATTATTTAATTTATAAATGAATACTTGTGTAGGTACTGATGAAAAATTCGTAAAAAATGTTATGTATTAGCTATAAGCTAGCTTTATTTTTCTTTTGTGTGCTAAATAAATATGTTTTCTTCCTATTCTTTCTCCTCAATGTTCAAAAATGATGGGCGGGGCCTGGTGACCTGTAATACAGGTCTATACCTATCTCAGGCACCAGACTCTTACATCAATAGGTTATAGAGAAAGCTTGAACTAAATGTTAACAAAAGATGCGTATATTTACTATAAAATAGAAACTGGAAAGGGGAGGAGTAGAAGGCATAAACTAATACAAAAGATAGTAAGAAAAAGCAAACTTCTAGTATTTTCTTACAAGCGCAAATACTTATATGTAAACAAATGACTGTTTTCAATGTTTGCTCGTCTGTTATAACGACGTGTAATATTTCTCCATCAGCAGCTATGTAAATAATGTCTTAATATTTCTTTCTGCCGAATTCAACGAAATATATTACAGCCCGAGAAAAATTCACAGCATATTTCCTGTGTCTGTACAAGTATGGTAAGTAAAGTAATACTTCCATTATCTGCGGGATTATCACAGCTTTTGCATTTGCTCCGGAAAAAATACGAATACCGGGGGAACATAACATGTAAGGAAAAGGCCACTGCAGTCGTTTTGAAGTGGAAAATACTCCATATTCCGGCGGGTGAAAACTCTTCGCTGTTCTGGCTCCTTTTACGTTAGACATTTGCTAAAATAAAACCAGCTTATAAAATTATGTTAGTTCTCTTTGTTACTACGTTTCTCCTTTTACTATGCAAAGTTTATAATATCTAACTTGCAAAGAGTTGCGAACACATATACCTTAAGATTTAGGACAGTTAGGATTCTATCCTACATCTTTATGTAGGTATAAAGTTTCTGAACTTTTTGGAACAAGGCAGTTTACCAACTTTCATTAATATCGAATGTTGCCCATTAACATTTGGTAACGTTTCTACAAAGAGTTACTGCGATGAAAATACACCACACATATGGCGGCAGTAGAAGTAGTCAAAACTTGTATTTATCTATTAATCTATAATGTAGCTTATCTAGTCCTTACATCTCTGGTAGATTTGATCCTAATCACTATGACATAGCACGGTAATTATGCATTCCAATGTGAGCATTGAACTTAGTAAGTAGTAGTAGTAGTAAAACAGACACATTTCGTGTCCAGAGGTTCTTAATTTCATGTCACCAATATACGCTTATACATATCTAATTACTTCCTGTTATACTATCTAAGCCGTATCACAAGTATCTTGCACAAGTTGCAGAACCTAGTTCATATCAAACGCAAAGTCCAATCATAATTAATATGAGGAAACAAGATAAGTAACCCACACCTGGTTCCAATTGCCTTATACGTCAAACTCGGTGGCCGGCGGAGGGAGATGTCGGCACGAATTGATTATTCAATTTCACGCCGCCTAATCGACTTGATTAAACGTGGAAAAAGGGCTTTCATTTCGTAACCCATGACCTCTCCACCCACGGGGATCTTTTACGTGTCATCGTCAACTGCTTTATTCGTATTAGCTACAGTATTTGGCCTTGTAATACGAGAGCTGACCGCATAAAATTTCAGTGTATATTTTTTGGTCTATACAACAGGTAAATTAATAACATATACTGGATTTGATTACGTAATAGTGAGGTGCGCTTTTATTAAGCTTAAAAAAGTTTATTTTTACATAAAATATGTATGCATAAAAAAATTACCTCTGAGCTGTTGTAAGATTACTTAAAGCATCAATAATATATCTTTAAAAAAGGCATTCAATTTATGTATCTGCGCAATAAACCAGAGTAAATTCTCAAATTGAATGAGCTTTTTTAGAAATCCTACAGATCTCAATAACACCATTTCACTGATAAAAAGACAAGTTAGGAAAACAAAGATGTTGTAATTATACAGTGTTTTAATAATGTATTAAATTTATAAAAATTCATTTGTAATCAAAAACAGTTAGATGTCGAAATCATGCGATCGGTTCTTGGACTACATTGGTTAATCATATTTAACTAACGCGTTAGAATTTGAGTTCCGATTAATCATCGGGATTTATGACGACAGAGCATTTAGCACTAATTACGTATAACAGGAGATAATCTTATATAAGATGCCGGCGAACCACAGGGCTCGGTAGGCCATGACCTAAATGGGTGGTAATTGACAAGTTCGTAGAACAGCGTATATTTTAAAATGCAGAAGTGACGCTAGGATATAGGTGATGAATTATAGAGTAGAGTGAGCTGTACACACTTAGACATGCATATCTGCAAGTATATGTATAAATATACTAGCTGACCCGGCGCACTTCGTAACGTCCCGTTCACGGATTTTCAATACCCATTTTTTTTGTCACTCCTTTTTCATAGCTTTTCATCCAACCCAGCCCACTGTCCCGTGTTGGTCCGGGACTTAAAAAAAATATGCCAACTGTGGTTCTTGCCTAGCATGTCGTAAAAGGCGACTAATGGTATATCGGGTTTTGGGTGTGTGATTGTGTAGGCGACAAGTTAGCCACTTGTCACTGCTTTTTCACAATTTTCCATCTAACCCAGCCCAGCTTTATTTTTGGCTAAATGTGGTTGAAGGGGCAGCACGCCCCTTTGACTGTGCCTACCCCTTCGGGGATTATGGGCGTGATGTTATGTATGTATTTATTTTTTCCGTGCATTTTTTTCTTTGATAAGAACTTTCACCTGGTAATAACAAATACAACTAAAACATAATTAGTGAAATCGGTTCAGCTGTTCTCGAGATTTGCGCTTAGCAACACATTCAGCGATTAATTTTTATATTATAGATATGAGATTATTATACGATACGGTTTCTTTATATGTTATTTTGACAATAAATCGTCAATTTTCTTTGTCTAGTTGTAACTTTAAGGAGTAGTCCTTTAGTGTCTGTTTATTCGAATTCGATTTAGATATATTTTTATAGTAAGTATTTAAGAAAATTAGTTTTATACATCAAATCTACATACAAAAAAAAAGACGCAAAATCTTCCATTTTGCGTCTTTCTTCCACTAGAAACTACCAATAACTACTTCTCTCATCGACGAGAGGAGCAAGTACGCTCTAACTTAGTTTAGTAATTAAAAATAAATTAAATATGATTTTAATAATCTATTATCTTGGAAGCACTTCATCGTCGAAGCATATTTTAAAACTTTGTTTCTTACAAGCAAATTCGCATAGAATATATTTAATAAACCAAAAGATGTCCTCTAGTACCTGTTTAATTACCCTCAATATTGCGGCTAATAATCGAAGTTGGGAAGTTCGTTTGATCGCCCTAATCTCGTCAAAGGGCCGCAGGGCACACGAGACCCTGACCTGGATAGCGATCGTCCGTCGTGTCGTCTGATTTATTTACCTAACAAAACCTAATATCTTTCGGTTCTCTGCTGTCTAACGACCTTTAAGACCCTTTTAGCTGTAAATGCGTTTATCTGGCCTGCTCTAATTTATCTACTACGGGACTTGTTTGAGCGTAAGTGCTATTTCACACGTGTTCTTCGGATACTTTTTTATTGTTTTATTTTTAAGTGAGTACAAGAGGTCTGTGAAGTTCTGATGCTGTTAGTGTGATTTGAATAAGTTTTGGTCGAAGAACGGTAAGACTCAGGTTAGATTTGACTAGTATATGCGTGTTCAAGATGAAACACTAGTTTTGATCTGCGACGTTTTATTCTATTTTATACTTATTATCGAATAAAGAAAATGTAATCTCAATCGGTTAATAACAACTGTTAATAATAGTAAAATTCAGTTGCAAGATTGAACCTGAACATTCAATCAAACATTGCAAGTTAAATTAAAGCTTGTAAAATATACAAACCGGACAAAATATAATTTGGTACATTGGACATATTTTTCCAATTTATTTAACAGCCGAAGCTTAACTATTCATAGATCAAATAGGGGAACATTTGTAGAGCCACATGATTTAATTTGTTAAATGCACGAACAATGCAACATGGTAGACTTCTCTAATTTGAATATTTACCGCGAGCCCTCTAATGAAACGCTATGCCGACTGTTAACGAACATTAATTAAATAAATGAAAACAGTCATGCAACGCAACTGGGGCCGTCTCTGTGCACAGATAAGCCAATATTTGAAATTTCAAACCCGTATGTTTGTGATCGTGATTGGATAAAAGTGCTGCAGTTGACACATACTACCATAACCCCTCTGTTTGCACACCGATGCAAACGGGGTTGCAGTACCTAGTATGTATATGTATTTTTTTTTAACAACCATTATGCTTAATTTGAGCGCTACTAAAATAAGTTTTTTTCAAAAGATATAAGGAACTTATAGTTAATATAGTTGCTTGTAAAATCTCAGCCATATAACGAGCTTTTCATGGAAAGAGCCATTCTCGACGTTTCAGAAGTTATAAATGTTAATATTATAAAACGTCATACTCGAGATGTATCGATAGGCTTACATCCAGTGAATATTCTATGGTTAAAAAAAAATTATGGTGATCCCCCATTGCCAATGAAGATAATATCCTCGTATAATAAGCATCTTACTAAAAAGACTTCGCGAGCTAATCAGAGTTCAGTGACTGCAAAGAGGGACATTCAATACGCAAATACCATTATTACAAATATAGGTATTCTATTGGCAAAGAGAGAGGAAGACTTCAGGAAACAACAGAAAATAAAGGAAAGAAAATAATAGCACTTTGCATGGCGAAGAAAAGAAAAGAAATGAATGTACAGGCACACTCACTTAATGTATTTTTATAGGGCGTGGAAAACGGCGGAGTGGTGAAAGATCGTTTTATCGATAAGTGTTGCATTTTTGAATTCATGTTTGTATCGATTAGCATTTACATTTATATAATGTTTACCTAATTTTAGTCAAACTAAATAGTACTAATCACCTGCTGATGATAAAATCAATAGTGTTGAAATGAAAAGATAATTTTGTACCATCGAATGAAACCGCCAATTATAATTATCGTTTTCGCCATATGCCAAATGCATTCAAAACATACATAGTTATAGTAAAGGGTGCAAAGTGTAACCGTTTGACAAATAAAAATTCGCATATGACCTAAAAAAGTTGGTAGTTCGTTTATAAAAAGGGAACGGATTTAAAAATGGAAAATATTTTTCCATAAAATCTACACTGTGCCTTTAGAAATGCAGAAAATATATTGAAATGCACCGAAAAATATAATCTCTATCCTCAAAAAGAATTTGTAGACATTATATCTTTTAATCAAAACTGTGGACATTGATTTAATATTTTGGAATATTAATATTGATATTTTATTTCATTGGACATCTTACAAATTATTTACATGAGGTATGTAGGTTTATATGGACCACTACTAAAATTGATAGTTGCATCGCAACTAACCGTAATAAATAACACAAATTAAAAAAAAAACTTTTAAAGAAAAAAGTTACGTGAAATGTACGTACAGTCGATATCCACCTCAACATTGTAGACAAGGATCGAGTCCGTTTGTGAATAGGATTAGCTAATTGCTTGTGGAAGTTTCAAAGGACAATTAAATCCGTTTGACTGTAGTTACGTTTTACTATTGTCAATGTTTTCGGTAAAATAACCATGGAGATATCAGGTAACAGATGTAAATAAAGGATACTAGTTAATGGATTTCGTTGAACCTGGACAAAAGAAGAAGAAGAAGAATAATAAAAATTAGTGCTAAGGTGCATAATTCAATTTAAATTAATTTGGCTATAAGAGCTGCCGAAAATAACAGCAAATGTAATCATTTGTAAGGCTTTTTTAAATAAATTATTTTACGAACAATGAACATCAAAGAAAATTTCATAAAAGATCAACACGCAACAATTTTTTTATGACACTATTTGTGAACTTACATACATTTTTATGTAATATCTAATAAATGTATTGGATTTTTTTTCGTGGAAATAAAATTAATAATGTCATATAAATCAATACACAAGACAAAAGTTTATATTGAAAGATTGGTTGGACATTAAAATCATCTCATTCAATTTCTACATTATGTGATGTCTATCGATCACTACATATCCTCTTTAGTAATATTTTCCTGTTTGTCTAATGGGTCTTCGTATTATGTTAGTCACTTACTCGAGTGTTGCTACTTCAACCATTAGATTGACAAAAGCAAAAAGGGTCGTATAATAAAAACCAGTTAACTGTGACTCGATTTGCGCACTTAGGATTCCGACTAATATATAAAACTTTATTTCGATTGGAGGAAGTACTTATATATTATGTGTTTTTATGTATACGACTGCCACTGTGTGCACATAACTATATTTTAGATTTCTCCTCTCTACACAAGATCCTGTTTTCAATGTAGATGGATTTGGGATTGGATGTAGGAGCGGAAGGCCGCGGCTCCTACATCCCAGGCTCACCTACTACGACCAGATTGGTCATGTATTAACAGAAGCTGAAGGAAGGAGTCATAAAAACCGTAGAGTTTATATGAAAAGATCATGAATGCTGAAGTGGCGAGCGAGGCGTGTAAGAATCGTGCCATATGGCGTAGGCCGCGGCTCCTACATCCCAGGCTCACCTACTACGACCAGATTGGTCATGTATTAACAGAAGCTGAAGGAAGGAGTCATAAAAACCGTAGAGTTTATATGAAAAGATCATGAATGCTGAAGTGGCGAGCGAGGCGTGTAAGAATCGTGCCATATGGCGTAGGCCGCGGCTCCTACATCCCAGGCTCACCTACTACGACCAGATTGGTCATGTATTAACAGAAGCTGAAGGAAGGAGTCATAAAAACCGTAGAGTTTATATGAAAAGATCATGAATGCTGAAGTGGCGAGCGAGGCGTGTAAGAATCGTGCCATATGGCGTAGGCCGCGGCTCCTACATCCCAGGCTCACCTACTACGACCAGATTGGTCATATATTAACAGAAGCTGAAGGAAGGAGTCATAAAAACCGTAGAGTTTATATGAAAAGATCATGAATGCTGAAGTGGCGAGCGGGGCGTGTAAGAATCGTGCCATGGCGTTCGGTTCTCTCTACCTACCCCGCTAGGGAAGTGGCGTGAAGTTTAGTTAGTTAGTCTGTTTTCAATAACAAAGACCAGAATCAATAGAACCTTGCAGAGATGTGCAAGATAGCAGCCTCTACTTTTATATCTATTCATTGTATCAAAGTTTCAGACCACACAAGATGCTACAGTATAATTGCTGATAAAAAATATTTACTGAAAATGTTGTGTAGTTTCTTGTCAATGTTACTTTTCATTTAATCCAAGTACTTACAAACGTGTTTGGGGCCTTTCATATTCTTATTTATTTGAAAGGCCCCTTCGTTTAATACAGGTTACAGACCATACAGTTTCCAAATGCGGGATCTAATCCTACTTGAGGTGATGTACGTGTCATGAACACGATTATTTGTTTTCGATTCATGGTTGTTTCCAAAGGAATTTAAGAATTTTTATCCATTGTCTAGTATCCATAGCCAAACATATCCTTAGCGACCACTCGAATCAGTGTGCTAGCGTGAACAACTAATTCTATTTTTGTACGAAGAAAAGATGACGTGCAAAAGATTCTTATGTAAATCAAATTGCAAAATAAATGATGAGACTGACTTGGAAAAGAAACGGTCAGCAGCCGACCCTACTCCGCGCTTAGCCAATATTTGAAATTTGAGCCGTTCTGTTTGCGATCGTGATTGGATAATTTCCATTAATTACGAGTATTGTGGATTTAGTTGCAGACGTTTTAGCGAGCTCACCCGGAAGTTACATTTGATAACGATTAGTCGATTTATTGACTTTGCGCGGTTAGGATATTTTAGGTAAGTAAACATTTTTATTGCCTTAATTGATAAACCGATTAGGTTCGGTGGATTTTACTTATTATGTATGAGATATGGGTTTTATTGGTACGCTTGTTTTAAATAAACAAGTTAAGAAAGAAGAAGAAGAAAGAAATTAAGAATATGTTTTTTTACAATTAAAAAATTATGCTAGGCATGTCTAACTGGTTTCTAATGACTGTATAAAAATTATGTATTATATACATAAGTCTAACCATTGAACTTATTTTTTTTAAGTCTTTTAATAATCTCATTTGTCGCTCATAGTGCAATGTTAACCATTTTTTTTCGGTTTTTAGAATTATTAACCATAATTTAGATAGTTCATGTACAAATATGCTATTTCTGTGGCCAGTCAAAATAAATGCGAACGTGACCACAACGGAAGCTTGTAAACTATACAATCATACCTCCTACTTAGCGCGTTGAATGTCCTAATATACATACGAGCTAGCCCATAAAGTAGATCATTATATGACAAGAGTGAGCACACCGGCCGTGACCCAATAGTCTCATAAGTGCACCAGATCATCACGCCTACAAGCCACTACATCTCTCGGCTAACATACATGCTTGCACATCTGACCTAGCGTGTCTTCAATTGCATCCTTGCATTAAGTACTTACATGTTTCTATTTTTAAATGTCTGTTGATGGTATGTCAATTGTTATAGTGAGGTCTAAGGCTTACAAGTATTTTTTCTTCTTTTATTTTTTTATTCAGTTTATCAGTCACAAGGCTGCCAGTGATTTTTGACGAGTATACTAAGAAAGTAGACTATAGTCAATGAGATATTATTAAAACCTTTTTGTTAAAACAAAGCTAAATCAATAGTTATGAAAATAATAGACTGAACTGTCTAAATCAGGTTTTCTAAGCACTTCAACGTTTTTAGTATAGCGACATGCCTAAACCCAAAAGTAAAAAAAACAAAGATATATCCTAAAACCCAACAATCTGTATTTTAAGGCTAAATGCGGTTAAAGAGCATTATTTCTCTTTGGGCTCAATAGATATAATCCATCGGACATCGCGACCGTGATGATCTGTATGTGTGTATAACCTAAAAGTTAAATAAAAATCAAAAATTAAACAATACAGATCGTATTTATTGAAGTATATTGCGTTCCCCTATAATTTATTGATTGCAAGCTCCGTACGGATTGGGATCTTCAGATTGAGAAACGGTGATCTAAATATTCATTGGCTTTAGCTCTATTCATATCCGAAGTACCAGATAAATCCGTTTATTTGATATTCATGTACCTCTAAATATAGTCACGGAATGTCACATTTATGGTAATGTACATAAGTATTAAATTGCCATTATATATTTTAGAAGTTCGTCTACTACCGGTATTAGCAATTCAGAATAATTGCAATCAATGTTAATTGCTGAAGTAAGTTCTAATGATCCTAATAATATTATAAACGCGAAATATTGTGAGTATATATGGATGTTTTTTACTCTTTCACGCAAAAACTACTGAAAGAATTTTGATGAAACTTTACAATAGTATAGCTTATACATTAGAATAACACATAAGCTATGTTTCATCGATGTAGCACACGAACAAAGCCGCGGGCAGAATATAATATAGTATAGTTAGGTAGTATACATACTTCTACTAGCCCTTAACATTGAGGTACGTTTCAAAATAAAATGTTTAGGCACACAATAAAGAAACAAATGTTAACACAAAAATAATTTGTTCCGAAGGAAAACCCATCTCATTAACCATTCGTTTGATGGACCTACATTATTTATACATGTCCCTTTTGAGTGACGTCATATGTTAGTTACAGCGATACATTGTTAAAGTAAGAACGGTGCTATCGAGTTCTTTTAAAACTTTTTATTTAGTAAAACTGTTTTTCTTTTGTAACCGTTTTGATTAAAGCGTACCAAACATACAAAAAGGTTCATTTCAAAATCTCAGACGTATTCGAAATGTTAAATTGCTCCAGATTCGTATAATCTAACATATTTTTCTAATAAATAAATCATGACGTGTGAACTTTCAACCTAATTAAAATAGTGGGTTATCGTTAACCTACTTCTTAATGAGAAATATTTATGAATGGTTCATATTTTAATCAGACTACATAAATTTGCTTATTTAATTAAAGAATACGAGTATTGCTTCACTCGTATAAAGTCTATATTTTGAAGTAAGTATATACATATAATACAATATAATATTTTAATGTAAATAGTGTGCTATATATATATAATATGTTACTCTTGCTAAATGAATTCAATTTAGATTTCAGAACACCCATTTAATAAAAATAACAAACAACATGAATACCTAAAATTTATGCGTAAATGTTCAAATTGCGTGCTAATCAAATTATTGTACCCTAATGTACCCTTCTAAGTTCTACCTATGACTATATATACATTTATAGTGCTATTATTTTAAGCCTAGTTATTTGCCAATATCTCTTTAAAAGGTTACATAATATAATAACTCATAACATCATAACTCTCCCGGTAATCAATCCGAGACTGAAATTCAAACAAAATGCTATAATCCTGATGAGGTTTCCTTCTTTATTTTCCAGTGTAAATATTACCAGCAACTCTAGTACTATTAACTTAGACACAACAAGAACCAAACATGACACTACAGTTTTCATTCACAGCCTTAAATATGCACTCAGCGACATTCAACTCGACCTGTCAAATCAATGTTGTGTATATTTTTTAAGGTAAGTCTTACTTTGTCACTGAAATGTCGAACGTTAGCAGCCTTTGAAAGTAGTAGCTGTTACGTTTCATTGCTTCATGGATATCGATTACAATCACTCCTGTCGTTTGCAGCCGTAGTGTTGATACAGATGTCGTTACGTCTAACCTTGATATAGATAAATATTCATTACCCTACAAATGGTTTTACCTCCATTCCGATCTAGGTGAGTCACGATACAGAAGATAGATTATAAATTCAGTATTATATTCTTCTAGGTGTTTACACCACTCCGTAAGTGTATATAGCATATTAGGAAAAATAAGGTCAAGAAAAAAATAAATTAACTAGATCGGCGTAATAATGAAGGACCAGATTCCTACCTATTATAAATGCTACAAAAATAACTACGAGTAACTATTATAAAGGTAACGATGTCTAACACAACGGAAATAGTAATTAGGGGATTATATTTAAAATGTCTCTATTTTTGTTTTCACCATTTAGTTAGGCACTTATAAACTTGGCACTTACACTAAAGGTTGGTTAACAGTTGTAACGGTTGTTTGAAGATAATAAAATTATTTTAAATTAATAGACATTCGACCTTTAAATTCAATAAGAGTAGTGACAATGAACTTAGTTTGACATAATGTCAAGCGCACGGGGTCGAAATTTAACATACAAGGAAGAACAAGTTGACAAAAACATTAATCAAAACAAAGATTAAACAAACAGCACAATCGCTGCGGCCTTGGGCACGCATCACCGCTATCTCTATAATCTTTGCTCAAACCAGCGACCGTCCCGACTAATTCTTTTAACAGACCCTCGAACGTATCACTTACGTTTGTAAAAGCAATAATATATCCCTCGAATCCGTAATCCGATCACGTGCGACACGGGCCACGAACGGCACACATTAACTTATATTATAATTACACTGTATACACACCGTGGTTATGTCAAAGTGACATTTCCCAAAGCTTTCCGGCTACGAAGGGTGCGGGCAATTGGAAAGACCGCGCGGGAAACCGTCGGGAAATATGCGGGCAACGTGACAACGCGACGCGGGCGTGCGTCGCTGCGGGCGGCGACTGACAGACTGATCAGCCTCCTTGTGATAACGCCGTGCGCGATACCGCACTTGGAAAATGGAAAACAATGGAAACTCGAAATATGGATGCTCGGTTAGATAACAACAATGAAAACATTACATTCGGATCAGGGAACCCGGTGAACCGTTTTAAATGGGCAACTATCCTGTTCATGCCGCTCCGGCGATGCATTAACCACGGAATGAATGCGCTACCGCTTACCTACTATAAAATGCATTGTGATTGTTTAGAATTTCAATGACTCTTCTGTCGAAAGTAAATACATCTAACTTTTATGAAGTTTTCAAAGTTGTATCAGAGCCGTTTAAAGTGGTAGGTAATCAAGGATGAAATAAATCGATCAGTCCAATCATCAAATTCCGGCAGTCCATTACATTTATTACCCGCGTTAAGGTCCATTATTCGTCAATCCACAAAGGTTAATGTTGTTTTATAGGGGCCATGAAGACAGGCATAGGACGAGGGTGAGCGTATCGTAGAAATAATAAAGTACTTGGTGAGCGTGTTTTAGAGTGGCCCTTAAATTCGCACGTCGTTCGTCGAGACAGGAAGGGCCGAAAATAAACTGGAACAAAATATCTCGAAATAAACTCTGGCCAGGTCCACCGAGTCAGCGTTCACTGCAGTCGTTAAACTATCGGTTTTCATCGGAAAGGAATTAGATTAAATAGTGCAACTGACGAGATGTATCATGCATACAATATAATACTTCATTATTTTTATTTATTATTTATTTATAGATACGTTAAACTTTACAAGATAGGTAGTATAAACTAACTAAAAAAGTCACTCATATTTAATGTTAAAAAAAATTATTGATAAATGTTTGTGGTGGTGATGCTCTTAATACTTAGGTAAATTGTCTAATAAAAAGACTGCGTGCATAAACTAAGTCTACTAGCAGAAATGTTCTTTTGTAATATAAGGTCTAGTTTGTTATTTTCAGGTTATAGATGTTTCCCGTTTTGTTTTAATTGGAATGTTTATTTTTGGGATCTATTTAAACGACGGCATGGTATTTAGGGTGACTGCTTAAGTTACACTTCATAACGAAGGATCTTGTTAGTGACACTTGAAGCTCAATTACTGGAAGGGTGCACAAAAAACTTCGTGGACAAGCAGCTGCCGTTAATAATCGGTTATTTTATTTAATAAGGAAAACCTTTCATTCTAATGAACAATCATAATATCTATTTAAAAATAAAATTATAAAAACCTAAGGCGTAAATGATAATACTACATGTAGTTACCTACCCTTGAGAATTTCGGGTGTGATGGTAAGTACGTATGGTAAATAATAGCAGAGATATACCGCAACGACGCTGGGAAGATGATAATGAAGACTACTAAGCAAGTGATGGAAATGTGTTTTTAGATTTGAAAAATCCAGAGGTGCTCGGTTTGAACCGGTAGTCTTCGTTAGAGACGCGTATTTGAATTCCATACTATTAAGCTGGTAAATTTACTATCTGATGTTGGTCTAGGACTTAATAATAATGTGCCAACTGTGTTTCTTACCTAGCATGTCGTAAAAGGCGACTAATGGTATATCGGGTTTTGGGTATGTGATTGTGTAGGCGACGAGCTAGCCACTTGTCACTACTTTCTCACAGTTTGCCATCTAACCCAGCCCATTGTCCCATGTTCGTCTGGGACTTAAAAATAATGTGCCAACTGTGTTTCTTGTCTAGCATGTAGTAAAAGGCGACTAATGTTATATGGGGTTGTGGGTATGTGATTGTGTAGGCGACGAGCTAGCCACTTGTCACTACTTTTTCACAATTTTCCATCTAACCCAGCCCAGTTTTGTTTTTGGCTGAACGTGGTAATAGGCCCCTTTAACCTCATTCAGCCTCTCAACATTTGACTCTGCCTACCAATGGGTAGTAGGTAAGGACCTACGTTGGTGGAAATGCGAGTGGAGGTTAGTACTATACAAGACTATTTTTAGTTTACGAAATACATGGTGGAAAACAAACACCGTATAATTCTTCAAAAAGTAAGTATTTTACATGGAGCGAAGTTTGTCTGTTTGTTTTAAAAACAACGAGCTTGAAACTGTGTCAGTTAGCGACTCACAGTTTGATTTACCTGGAATAGTGTGCGTGATAAATTAGTCAGTAAACAGTTTCATTCATATACTATAGTCCGTTTCACGTAAGATGATTCCTGTGATAGATGTCAATACTCCTTTTCATGCATCGTACTTTCTAGGAATCAAAATATTCAGTTTCAAACATATTTAACTTTATACGCTAACATTATTGTAAAAAATAACTATAAACTCCATTTATTAATGTAAACACAATTTATTAATTTTCTTCTTAAATTTATTATTAATTTAAAATTAGTAAAAATAACGTATTAATTGCATACTATGGGAATCCGAAAGTTTACTCATAGAGGCTACTATTCTCATTATATATACAACTCATCTTAGTTAAAAATCTTGTGAAAAGTATTTGTTATCTTTTTAAACAGATTTTCATAGTAAAATTAAGATTTCCTATAAAGGAACACAATCACAACACCGCGTATGTAAATATTGAATCAAATTATATTCATTCGGTGTTTTGATACTCATAAAAATCAATCCAGCGTTTCGGAACAGAAACGATACCAACGATAATATTTGAGCTTTTTTGTGAATGTTTAATGTACTGTCTGTACATTAATATTTGTGTGATATGGTAACTAAGCTAGAGTTACTTGCAATGTACACTCACACAGAATGCACCCCATAATCAATGACTAAATACAGTTACGGTGTATGTAAGTACTTACTGCAGCCAATATTTTTTTTTATAAAAAAAAAATTTACCAAACACAAAAGCATATCAAAATCATTCTTAATAGTTATATAATGTTGAAGAGAGTTACTCTTCATCTAAATAGTTTTAAAGTAGTAAAACGGTGTTGTAATCAAACCCTTAACAATTAAGTAAGAGCTCGGTGAGGTGAGATAATTGAATTGTAACTTCGCTTTAAACTGCTTAAGAAGTCTTAATCAAACCATGGCAAGAGCGATACGTCTTACCGCACGCAAGCTGCTTTCCTGACAAACTCCGAGAAGAAAGTCAAAGCAAGTAGTTATTTGGATACAAAATTCTGAATAGCAAACGGCGATACTTGCTGCAGTGGATGCAGTTGAGGCTCCTTAGCGAGTGCAGAAATACATCACGAGGCGAACTTTACAACTGAACTTAGAAGACGAACGGACCAAGAATTCTAAACCAGTTGCCAAGTAACTTGGTTGGTTACTGCTGAATATTGAGTATTTATTACGCTTGAGTAAAAATTCTTGGAAGAAATAAATAAGTATGAGGTGATAAATATGCGAGTCCTGAACAAAGTTTAGTTTTAAGTAGTCACTGCGAGATCTATACGCACTCTTTTGTTTACATACTTACATACAATATTACGCTCGCGATCCGTGTTGGGGTTTGTAGAATTCAAGCCTCTTTAACCGCATTTAGCCAAAAAGAGACATAGTTGGGTGACAAGTGGGTAGCTGTCTCAAATGTAATCACCAACTAAATACCCAACACACCATTAGTCACCTTTTACGACATGTTAGACGAGAAACACAGTTGGTACACTTTTTTTGAGTCTCAGACTAACATGGAACACACTTGTTTGATCTTATTTATAGCTGCTGCTTTTTATACATAATATATTTAAAATTCTATATTTTTTCGATAACTTTACTGCTGTTATACTAATTTTGGCTTAGCCAAGTTTAAAAATACTTATTATAATATTTACCTAGGTGAGTCCATTAGTCTATTTTGGGCCGTCTTTCGCCCACAGGAATATTATATTAGCCAATACGAAATCCAGGCTATTATGAAACATATTGCCTTGGCTTGAGCGTTTGAATGTAAGAATAACTTTGATTCTACTGTATAAATATGGGACCAAAACTAGTTTACATGATATACATACATTAATATAAAACATTTTTTTTATGAATATACAGAATATAGTTTGTGTTTAATATGGTTTGTAACAATTTCTTGTCGCGATTTTCAACTAATAGTATATAAGGTATTGCGTTTGTGACTATTTAGGCGACGCGATTGCCACTTGTCGATTTAAAAAAAATATATTAAGCAGGTTTCATAAAATATGTACATTCTATCGATTTAAATATCAAATGAATTATGGCTTCATAATATGTATCACTAAAAATTTTCAGGTAGGATGTACCGACCTATGTGATGTCAACAAAAATGTCTTAATAAAAGTAACTAGGTAATTATAACACAATTAATAGACATCGAGCCATAAGATGTTGTCTGTCATTAAAAGACCGTCTGAGCGAATATAGCTGCCAGTTAATTACTACCATGTGTTATAATTAAATGCACTTCAGGTGGTTTGACGTCATCAACCATGTGTTGGAACAATATTGTCGTACAAAGTACGATAATAATAAGTGGCCGGTTAACTGACACAAAGACACAATGACATTCGAAAAAAAGGCCTCACAAAAATAAACGATATAATTGGGCAAAAAACAATGTATTGTATATGGACGGCATTGTTCAATATTTTTTAATGAATTCGGTAATGTTAAATAAGCCAATGTAACATAATATTCAATATTTCTGTTAATCTCAGCACTCAAGTTTATCAAAACAAAAAATCTTGCGCATTATACACCAATCCTTTGCTTTAATAAAGATAAAATGCTATCTCCAACGAGGGACCTAGCCCCTGAACCGCAGGCACTTACTGTAAGCAAAAGGAAACGAGAGCTCACTACTCATCTCTCCCTTTGTAATAAAATTGTTATAAAGATATTTTATGGTGCCTCTGAAAATCCAGTCGGAAAGCGTTAATTTTAAAGGACACTAGAAAACCTCAAAGCGGAAGGTTAGTAGGCTATAAAATGTAATTCCCAGCGTGACCTTGGCTCGCGGCATTGCGTCGGAGTGAACTCATTCACAAATGCGTGAATGCCGTAACTATAATGTGATTTGCATCCCAATGCGCCGTCGCCTCGGCCCGGGTCACGTTGTCGCACTATATCATAGTTTGTATATTGTTCCACTCACAGGAACGCATAAATCTAGAGGCAAATATCGTGCTAGGAGCTGCTGTCGTCTTGGAGACGATGTATCTTCGCGAAACAGATAACAATGTTTGTGATACCTCCGTCGGTACCTGGATTGTCGTCTTATGATGATATGTGGAATGGTTATCCTGAGATATTTTGCCAAATATCATTTAGTAAGATTAACTGTTCTTTGCTTAAAATTGAATAAATTTCTGATAACATGCAGGTACAAATTTATATTGTCAATATTATATAGAAAGTAGCTCTCTATTGTCTGTCAAATTATAACATCTAAATCACTTAACTAAGTTGTAATGAAATTTGGTATCTGTCTACGCCAAAAATTTGAACCTACTGAGGTTGAGGTTCCTATCTCAGAAAAAAAAAAAGATCTCCCAAGACTTTATTTATTTTTAAAAAGTCCCTGAAGCAGGCCAAGAACCACGTGCGTGCAAGAGCTAGTTAAACTTAAAGTTACTTTGATTATTAAATATAATAGGTAAGTACTTAGCTACCAAATTGTAAGCAACGTGTACAAAAATGTGTACAAAACCTAGAGTAATAAAAATATCACATTCATAGCTTCAGACATAAAATACTAATTTAAACATTTTCAAAAGGTAAAGTCGAACCTCATTTCACATTTCGTAGACAGTAGGTAGATAGATAATGAGAGAACGAACGAGAAACACGTAATACTAAATACGTGTAAGAGATAGCAGAAGCATTGAACTCGCCTGGTTGTAATAATGATTTGCGGACATGTAGATATCCCACATTGGATATCTTAGCCGAGACAGGCAATACTAAAATCCCAAGCATACCCAAGCCCTGATTAGGAAACGCGCTGTGGCGTAAGGCAGCAGCGATTACTGCCTACCTAATAGCAGAGCTCAAGATACACTGGTGAACGTGCAGTACTTTGAAAAACAAGTCTAAGAAGACCTATCGTAGCTCTGAACAAACAGCACAGATGTACCTCAGTGTATAAGTATTTAGGTCTTTGTTCTACACATACATCTATTCATGAAACCTCAGCCTTTTGATCTATGCGGAATATTTCTGGATAACAAAGCGGATTAGGAATAGAGACGACAAAACAGTTAGTGATTAGATCAGATACAAGTAAATGCGCAGTACTTACTGCAGACTGTCTTTGTATTCTATCGTCTTGAATAATAATGACAATTCGAAAAAAATGTGCTAAAATATTTATTTTAGGTCTATTACAATATAGACCATTAAGCAGTCGTTTAATTTTTTGAGTGGTTTAATTTTGTTTTAACGTTTGCGTTTTTAGTCCATGTTTAGAATCTAATGAAAGTGGTGCTAGATATAACGTGGCTTGACACATTACAGATTTTATATCTAGATCTTAAATCGTTGTCTAAAAAAAGAACTAGATAAACTGGATGGTTGTTAAACCAACATTATTATACAGGTTGTTTTACGAATGCACCCTTCGTGTTGTCCTCATCTCACATTATGATTTAATTTAGGTAAATAAGATAGTAATATATACAAATAGGTATGTTCAATAAAGATTGTTCATAGTTTGCGATGAATGGAGACCTCAATCAATGTCGATTCAAGAAAAAATCTTAATTAACAAATAATATACGCTAATATATAAAATTGGGCTCTGATGCAATACAAATACAAAAAATATACAGTTAAATACAGCAGATAGACTCAGTCTTTTATAGGTGCTCTTAGATCCTAAAAGAACTGAAATCACGCAATTGTCAAATTAACGTTCGAACTCGAGACTAAAAGCAACGGATAAATCGATTGCTTTTAAACCCTAGGTCAGATAAGAATTTACTTTTTCTTTGCCATTCTGAATATAGGCACTTAAAAGGCGTCAAAAACTCGTCAGATGTGTTTCTTTTAAGAAAGTATTAATTTAAAATACGCATGGTTTTGGTACTACGTAGACCAATCAATGAAATTTTGGGAACATCCAGGATTAAAACTAATTAAAAAAAGGATGTGTTATTCTTTCTTTAAATTGGCTTTCAAGTGAGATTGAAGTAATAATGATATTAACATAACGATTTACTATAGATTAAGTAAGATACATAATTAACTATACCATACGCGTTATATTCTACGGCTTCGACATCAGATATTTAAATTAATACATTGTCATTCATTTAGATTCCTAAGTAGATACGTTAAAATACCCGGACAACAATTGAATAAGAAATCTCCAATCCGATCCGTTGTTGTGTCCGGGCAGTAAATCCGGGTGTCCGGGTGTCCGGAGTCCGGCGGGTGCGTGTCGGTCGCGTTATTAATTTAACCGCAACTCTAATTAATCTTGCCCTCTGCGGATTCTCCCACGGCCGCTACCACTCTACATTCACTGGACGGACCGACAATCGATAATATTTTATTTAGTTCGGTTTTTGAGAGTATGGTAGCTCATGAGATAAGAAAATGTGGTGTTGATTTTTATTTGAGCGCGTACTTGTAACACAACTAATAAAATTGTAAGGAATAGAGTAAATATAACAGGCTAAGATAAACATGTTTCAATTTGTACGATTCCTCAGCATTTGGGCTACAAAGGTCAGGTGCTAGTTGCTGCGATGTAGCAATCGAACTTTTTAAATTTTTGATCACGGTCGTAGCGAACTACAACTGGGAACGATAAATAACGATACGACAATTTATAATAATTAGGTTTTAAATTATGATATTTGACATGAGTTGACGCCGCCTATGATCTGTAGAGGGGATTTTTAATAAAAAGCTTATCAATAAAAGAATTCACACATATCTAACATATGTCCCTAATTCAATGACAACAAATAAATTAGCGCAGAACTATCACAAAACTCCGGGTGAAATAAGTTACGTAAGAGGTTTAAAAGCTCTTTTGATGAGCAATATGCCAACCCTTATAATAGCAATAATAGTAAAACACACTGATTTCACCTATTTGAGCGGTACTTGTGTCTGCAGGATTCGGTTTCATGACTATGGTTTCTAAACACTATTATTCAAAGCGTTGTCGGTAAAAGAGATATCTTTTTCCTAAAAGATGCCTACTAATAATAAAATTCCAAGCCCGATAGAGGTTCGCCTACAGTACCGATCAGGGCAAAAACTAGCCCAAATATTATATTGCTTCGCACTTTTTATAGTGCCTTTCGAATATTGTGGGCGGATAAATGTGCCTCTCCAATCCGACCATGCATTTATTTTGTGAGTAGATATGCATTTGGATCCGCTTAACGCTTCAATAGTTTGTATTTTATTTGTATATCGATTAGATTTGATAGGTTCCATTTCCGATTGGGATTGGAATATTTGAATTTTTATCAGTAAGAGGTGCAATCAAACAGAAAAATAAAAAACATTTTAAAAACTAAATATACTGTATTTGCATACTATTGCGCTTGTAATTGCCAAAGAGGTAGTCAGATTTCAAGGAGCAATGAGCTCTTTAAACCACATTTACCCAAAAATCGGGTTGGACAGATAAAATATTGTGAGAAGTAGGGACAAGTGACTAGCTCGTCGCCTGCATAACAAACCCAATAGACAATTCAACAAAAACCAATAACTTTTAATGCCTTTTACGACATCTTAGGCAAGAAACACTGTTGGTACATTCTTATAGAGTGCCAGACCAACATGGGACATTTTATAAACAACTTTTGCCATTACATATCTACCAAAACTTGGCGCATTATTCGGATAGCTGAGTCGTTACCATGGCCACCATTCTACGGCGTCAGCAACTCCATAGTGATTTTGTGATCCGAAGGGGATTTGAAGCATCAACACAAAACGCCTTAAATTATGTGACGCACTATTTACTAAGCCACTACCCCCCGTGTAGGATTAACTCTTAGAAGGAAAAAATATGAAGAGAGAGTACTACATCAATTTGACACACTTTCACGCTACGAGGACAGCGTGATTGATTCTGGACTGGAGTGCGGGAGATAAATCACGCATGCCGTTACGCATCGGAGATTTTCGTCTACACTGGCATGTCATAGTGACAGTTTTCTAGATTCTGAACGTTATGTGCCAAAAAGTGCTAGCTTGCTTCAAAAAATTATCTAAAAGTTTATCTTAACTATAAACCACGAGTTTGTTTTTGGTTGAATGTGGTTAAAGAGGCCTGCTGCCCCTTTGACTGCCCACCCCTTTGGGGATTATGGACGTGATGTTATATATGTATGTATATGAGCTATAAACCATATGAATCGTCACACAAGAACTAAATAAGTTCTATAGAGCTTTAAGGGGCCCAAAAGGTTTCTTGATTGTAAGAAGGAAAACGAAAAAGCATTACGGGCCAGAATGGCAATAAAAGTCAGTAATCATCTTTTAAATGCTTTTCCTTTAACATATATTTTATATTTTTTTTATCACGTCGGATTGTGTTCAATACATAAAATCAAGAAGCGCTGATAATTTTTTTTTTTTTAGTTTACTATTTTATATTTTCCTTTTAATGTGTGTTACATACTACTAAGTAGCTAACGTGTATCATATATTATACACAAACATTTTTAAAAAATACTTTCAGAACGCCAAGGACGCCTTTTCTAAAAATTATGTAGGGCAATAAAAGGTTCCGCATTTAAATTACATCCGTATCAAATGAATATTGGAGGCGAATTTTATATTCAGCTCGCGTGGACATTTTAGGGTTCAGTGCTTAATGGCTAAACAAGAACCTTTAATTGTGTCCTCTAATGACTAACTTTTATTAAGAAAAAACATAAAAAAAGTAAACGATGTAAATACATTGTAGTCTTATGCACCCATACATGCCGCCACCGGCTTTAAGACTGCTTTGTCGAAGACTATGCTGCTGGTTTTGCCGCCGGCTTTACCGGTGGTCTGCAGTTTTGATTGCTTCTTGAAATACGAGTACTTATGCCTTGGCTTCCATAACAGTTTGTTTTTTTTTTTTCATACCTTTCATCAATAAAAGTAATGCACTATCATCCCAATTAAATTCTGTAATTTTGTTATTTATAAGTAAAAAATGTTGTTGTATTTAATACGAAATATTTTCCGTGTCGAAGCTGCAAGCGAACTGGCCGCCGGCATTCAAAAACCGTGCGTGCCGCAGGTAAAGCCGCGCGTGCGCCGTCGGCTTAGCCGTCGACCGTGCCGCCGGGCATGTGTGGATGCGCCATTAAAAATATTAATAAATGCATGTGAATCTTAAAAAGCTGGTTTCATACATAGTGGAACACTCCTGAGGGCTCTCGATCCTACAACAGACCGCATCGCCAGTCCTTCTTAGAATAGGTAATTCTATATATATTATTCAAAGAAGGACTGGCGAAGCAAATAAGTACACTAAAACATTTTGTATGAAAACCCACTCCATAGAATTTAAATACACACATATACCTAGTTTCGAAATAGGAATTCCACGCGGTCATACGTTTCAATAATTTCAGCGCACCGGGACCATCAATATTTCGGACCAAGCTAATGTAAACTGTCGCCGGACTAGTTTCGGAAGCAATTAAACACGCCTAGGCGAGTAACATTTCCAAAATCTGGAGACGGCTCGGTTTCTGGAGCAGTGATTAAATTCGGGTAATACCGGACTTAGTCGTAGCGTTTGACGGAGGAATCCGAAACATTAGCAAAGTCTGTCTGAGTTATTACTCTGACCGGAATGGAATTCTGCGTTCGCTGTAGACCAAACAACAAGGATTTATACGTGGTTGTGGCCTTCCATGAAATGCCTGTTTCGGCGAATTATATAATCAAAAATAAATATAAATAAAAATAAAAACCTTTTTTTTTTCAATTACATAAATACATTGGATATTAAATTTCGACTGCAGACAAAAGCATACTTGATTGATGTTACTTGTGGCATACACCATATTTGACCTTTTGGCAATTTGCTGATAAATCATGAAATACGTAAATCTATATAAAATGACGTTATTGACGTTGAATAGTAGACGAAGAGCGAAAGCAGCGACCTTCTTTTCCCATAAAAGAATAATAATATGCAAATTTCTCTTCGGGATATGTGAACCCTCTGACATAAACTTTTTACTGGAAATATTATTAAGGCGGTAAAAATCTACAAGAATGGTTTCATCTTTATAAGGTTTTACAATCTCTGTCCCCTGATGCTGTTCGCACATGTTATCACAAGTCATTCACGATGGTATAATTTTATATCAAATAGCAGCGCCCCGCAGTTTCACCCGCTTAGTTCCCGTTCCCGTAGGAATACGCGGATAAAATATGGCCTATGTTACTAGCTAATAAGGTAGCTTTCTATTGGTGAAAGAATTATTCAAATCGGTCCATAGTTTCGGAGCCTATTCGATGCATAATATTAATTGTTAAGACAAGTAAACTCAAGCGTATATGAATATATATATATATATATATATATATATATATATATATATATATATATATATATATATATATATATATATATATTCATGTTAACGTTACAAGTGCTTCTCAATAGGAGAATGGGATAAATAAAAAAGTAGCTTTTAACCCATTTAAACAACATAAATGCGAGCTCATTCATTCTTTAGCATATTTGGACATGCATCACTGTAGAACTAATTGTATTGTGTAGGTTTATCCCGTAATTATGTCCCGTATTAAGTCATTAAACTGTTTGACGTACCTAACGCAGAACTATAAGATTTTGAAAGTAACTAACGCTAACAAATGAACTTCCGCTGAAATAATATTATCTGCGTGAATTATTATTACTGTACATTATTTTGAAATCTATTGGCAACACTTCACTGAGAAAACTAAAATAGTGTTTTAGTCAGCGGATGCTAAGAGAAGCTTCCGTAGCGATCTAGGTCAGACTCTGGACATCTTTCGGTGATCGAGGGAACTATGGCGTTTATGCGTTTTTAAACTAGATGGCGTTGACGTTACTGATAGATATTTAATTGAATATTAGATTTATTTGATACCGATATCTTTTGGTTGTAATCAAATGATTGTTCAGGAAGATAGCTTTCCGATTATTGTTTTAATATGTATTTGTTATTAAAATTAGGGTCGTACAATTCATATGTAAATAAACTACCTACAATAAATTACAGTACTTACCTATAATAGATGTGAAATGGTTTAATAACCTGATAATATTTATTATATTAATAAGTTAATTGTAGGCATATTTAAATTAATAAACATATAGGGACCGTAGGATCGCAGATAAGGCGGACATAATAATTCTTAAATAATTCTAGCTTTTGTAGAATACCGTTTGCTTTTTTCTAGAAAAACTGTATTTGTTTTTATAAACTAAGAAATGAAGTATACGTACAAAAATGACGCACCAAACTCTTCCTGTAAACTAAAAACATCGGCACTAGTTTCACATTAATAACAAAAAAAAGTTTTTCACCTAGGTAATAGAAATATTTAAAAACTTATGAAATATATCAAAAATGAAGGTTGCCAAAATATTTGACCTACATAGCCAATTGTACTAATGGAATGTATCGCCCAAGTATCAAGATTCAGTTCATTGCTCTACTCCACATTCAGCAGTGCCATAAAATTCATTGGTGACTAGCCAAACAAAAAAATCTTCGTAACTCTATCTCAAAGTAAAGTCACTAAATATTAATTTACTTGCATATACATATTTGAAACAAGCTTTTGAAATTGCCAAAGTTAAACTCGTAGGTACATATCGCTTGAAAATGCCTCAATACTCTCGAATCAGTTTGCGACTTTTTAATGCTTTTCAGGTAACTTTAACTTTCAAGTGTCTTTTGAAAACAGAGCTCAATTTAATACTCGTAGTTTATTGAGATCAGGTATTCACAAGCCCTATAAAGTTTTCTGTAAAATATGTTAAATATTTTTTTCTTTCCTACGATACGTTCGCTTTTGAGTCATATGGCAATATGCTTAAGATTATATAGTTCATTGGAGGCCTAGGTATGAACTTGTCATCATCACGGATAAGAAGACACCGACCGTAGTTACATCTGTGCAGTATAATCTTATTGTTCGAAACATACTTATAAAGATGCAGATTGTAAAATTACAATAATTGGCTATGATGATGAATGACTGTGCAGACTTTGTATGAAAGCAGACAATCAATGCGAAATCGACAATATCCGCCCGCCATACGGGCAGATTTGATATGCCGGTATCCCTTAGCCAAATTTTCCATGTGGCCAATCAAACGAGTCGCGTAAAAGATATCTTTATACAGCGAGTAGGGCTGTTCTTTAGTTATACCTTTGAATTATTTAATAATAATAATAAATTATCCAGACTGATACATTATTTCAAACCGAGCGGGCACGCCCTTGCTATGGATCGGATAGACGTACTTTAAGACGTTTATAAACATCCATGATTCGCCTACAAATGTCCATCACACAAAACATTTGCACCTAGCCAATTTATTTAAATAAATACAGCCTACTTGGCAAGGTAAGTACGAATCAATCGAATGTCCTGATTTAATTTTGACTCGAGTTAACCAATTAAAAAAAAAAATCCATTTCAAGATAAACCTTTTTTTTATTACATATTTACTTCCAAAAAGTAATCTATACTAATATTTATTATAAAGCTAAAGAGTTTTTTTGTTTGCTTGAACGCGCTAATCTCAGGAACTACTAGTACGATTTGAAAAATTATTTCAGTGATAGATAACCCATTTATCAAGGAAGGATATTTATATAACATTAACCATAAACGCAAACAGAAATAGAGATTTGTAAAGATATCGAATAATCATTTTGATGTAGGTATTTTTATTATCAACCTTTGACAACTAGTATCCAAAACAACTGACATTAGAATAGAATATAATCATTGCATTTACTGAAGAAACTTTTTATTCACTCAGTTAATACTGGAGAATATCTACCTAAGACAGGACAAGTTAGAGCGGTATATTATGTTATGGAGATTAGGTATCATTTCGAACAATCCCCGACTACACTGAGGAACAGATACCCTGCCAGTTTGGTATTAGATAGATAGTAGTAACAACCCACTATGGATTTCCTGACCAAGCTTGAATTATTTTGCATGTAATAAGCGATCCTAATTCCACAAGGTACAGAATATAGTCCTGATTTTGAACTTAATATGTGGTATTCAATTGAAGCTGGTTTACATAAACAAGTTAACACTTAATTTAGTAATTTATCGGCTAAATAAACATGTAAAGCAAATTTAACAAAATTTCTCTAATAACCACTTACTAGTTTTTATTTATTACTACGCGATGAAACCATTTTTCTGTTAAACAGAATTGGGTCACACATACGATTATCTTAATGTTGTAATAACATTTGTACGTTTTGTATGATTTGGCTTTATGCATTGAAGGGATATGCATTACATCTCACAATCCGATTTTGACCCAGATTAATACGAAAATAAACTTCAATTCAGGCACAGAGACTGGCAAAAATAAATGAACTGATAAAGCTGGAGCTGAATTGGTATAATTTCTGAATGATTACTTCCAGTCCTACTAACACTGTTCTGTACTACAACTTTGCGTTAGTTTCAATAAAGGCCTTTTTCAAGTTTAGAAATTATGTTAGAAGTTACTGCGATTTGATACAAAATAAAATTCTATTTTATGTAGGTAAATTCAATATCGATGTTTTTAAAAATCGAATTGTCGATGGTACCGCTGTATATGTTGATAGTTTCACAGCCCTAGCGAGGGCCCCCACAAAGAGAGTGCGTCAAAGCGCCGCGGGCGCGCCGGAAGCGATTCGACAGCGGAACTGACGTCACGCCGGGACGGGGACGCCGGTCTTCGCACTTTGTGCCTCCACTGACTGCGTTGACATTTTGCTCTTTTATAATGCCGCATTACCTATACCCTACCTGAACTCTAGGGCCAACGCGTTCGATACAAACAACATAAGTTCAGGGAAGTACTAACAGCTATACTAAAATACTAGTAAGAGCTTACACGGTTCACTGAAATAGCGCTCTAAAACCACAAGTTAATTCAAAAAGGGTTAAATCTTTAACCTGTGTTAGTCACATCTGTATATAAATATGCTAATCACGGACAATATTATAATTTCCCTACCTTTTGAGTTTGACCACATTTAAGATATTCGTTCTATTATTATATTTTCCGTCGAATAAGATATTCAGAAATAGAGATTATGATAAAACTAGTTCATTAATTTACGTAATGGTTTATGGAGGCTTTGTTTTGAGGTTTAAGAAAAATGTTTTAAATACAAATCTTTTTTCATCACATAAACATATCAGGCATATCTAATAGACTTCTATTTAATTACGTATGTTTTTATAATCAATTTCACAATTTTATATGAATGAAACGGGAAATGTGCGTATTCTCAAACTTCTTTACTTAGAAGAAATAAACACAGTGTTTGCATAAATTCTCATTTCTAATGATTTGAACAACATCCGTTGTAAAGATATTTACCATACAAAAATTGGAATATTTTACGTTACCCTATTCAAAATTTTTTCATGAAGCGGAACATTTACTAGAACACCCATTAATTGAATTTCGCAACGAAATCAGGAAGACGCGAAGCATCAATATTGTAGCCCGGAACATCAACATTGTTGCTCGCTCGTTCGTCATGTTGCCGGCGACGGCAACACGGCTACGGTTGCAGAAGCGACTGAGCTCTTTGATATACAAAGACTTTGTTATTGGCAAACTTGTTATCTAGTGTTCAGATTTCGTGCTGTTCACAAATTGTACTCTTTACCATATTCGGGTTGTGGTTCAATAGATGTCGAAACAACAATAAAATTAGGACTTCAAACATAACGCTAACAATTTGAAATTAAAAACGTATTTATTTGGTAAGATTTCGAGCAAAAATCTATTGTAGCAGTCGCAGGGAAGAATTTTCATCTTATTTTGTTCGTAATTATACGAGCTCATTGTTCATTGACTTTGTCGATTTAGCCAAAGACAATTCAATGCACACGTATGCTTAAAATATTATTTATTAAATTTGAAACCTAGTTCGATACTAATATTGTTCAGTACTAAAAATTGGTACTGTTTTACAAGAACAGCAAAAACTACTATTGTTTTATATTTGAATTGCGAAAAATTATCCTTACATACACGACTATAACTGGCATTAGTCAACAAGTCTTTGAAATTACATGCATTATATTATTAACGGTATTACTTTACTATTTTTTGTATTACTCGTTAAGTACAATTAATATAGGTAAATTAAATGCCTTATAAGAAAACTGGATAATTATATCATGTATCTTTATTATTTAAAACATATTTTTGGAATATAGAACAAAATAAAACGGATGTAAAAGTTGGCACAAACTACACCAATTAAAATAAATAGTGAACAAATGATGCAAAAGTCAAAATGAATGCCGATATAAATAGCACAAGAATCAACTCATAAAAACTGTGTCAATTTGTTCGCGTCACTTCTCCTGTCGTGTGAAACGGGCATACGATATTATTTATGTGCTATATGTAATATTGATGTATGTACTTTCGTTGTTAATTGAATCCTGGCTCTATTGTTAGGGGCAGGCCATGGATTGGGCTATTTAATTATCACAGATTGATAGCTTAGATACGGCTGGGAATAATAACATTCGCTATGGGCGGTCATTCCATCGATATTGCATCCACAAATTTAAATGGCAAACTTAATGCCCTATTTTATCGTTATAGGAAATGTTAAATCCTCTATGTTTTCTGAAATGGTAGTATAATCAATTGATGTTCACACATAATGGTTAGATCCAAAGGCTATAACTTTGAAACCACTTCTTCCACAAGGTGTTATATTAATTTGATAATTTTAATGAGTTTAATAAAAATATATTGTACACTAAACTTCTTTTAATATATATTGTTCTGATATACATTCTGAGAGAGTAACTATTTAATAATAAAATTCCTACCATACTTCGTCTGAATGCTACGGGAATGATAAAGGTCATAAATGTACCATCCCTGGAAATAGCTTTTTTGGTAAAAATTAAACTTATTAGACTAATGTATAATCAATTGTTATGGAAACTTTTTTCATATCCTGCAGCAAAAATAAAGATGACACAGCATCGAATAACTACCTAATTTTAAACGATAACAAACATTACTAATTTTGTAAGTTCTCCAGTAGTATAACCAATCCGTATAGGTACCGACCGCATTTTCAAGCGTATTATTTTGTGCACGCGTAAACCTGGAAAATAACGAGAGGGACGTTTGCGAATTTGAGTCACCAAAGCCCATTTAGCACCAATTTAGACGGTCACATACTTTCACGGACAGGACGACGCATGTGCATTGCAAAGGTTGCAAATCACTGTTCATGCATTCGTACACTTGTGCAAATACAAACAAGTTTTGCAGGGAATTTTGAGTAGTTGCTTTGAATATAAATAAGTTTATAACAGAATTGGAGAATATAAGCATGTAATATGAAATAGTTCAACAAATTCATCCTTCATAGTATTAAAAACCGATAAATACTCGTACTTTGTTATTGCAGAAAATTATTCACAATCTCTTTCGCAATTTTCTCTTTCTAAATCTCTGTCTAAAATAAAAGAGATATGTTATACATTGTATCAATTAGTATTGCAAACGTTTTACAAATCTTATACTTACTTTTATTAGGTATATTCTTGTACAACCATTTTATTTTTTGTATGTGCATTTGTAAACATTACACACATAACTAATTAAATTATTTGGATTTATTATTTATTTATTTGGACATCCAGTAGTTGTTACATTGTTTCTTAGAAATAATAATGTTTAGTCTACAATACAATTTAAAATTCACAACCATTGAAGGTGTCATAGCCTTTGTTTGTTACATCGTTAAAATAGATATGAACAAAAACAATATATAACCAATTTTAATATTAATTTTTAGTATGAGTCTTTGATACATATTATATATATCTATCTTTATTTGATGACACATAAGTAATAATAATTTAAAAAATATCCAAATTGTAACCACATACATAAATTTTAAAACATTTAATTGAATTTTCAACGAATATCCAATCCAATGCTTAAAGTGAATAACATCATTGTTATCCAAGTCTGAAATCTTGCGCATTTTTAACAACGCTGAATCGAAATCTTATCTGTCATTTGTGACGTTCGCTTTCATTAATAAGATAACACTTTATTATCTTGCAGCAGCGTCGCTAACAGCTGTCTGTCACGCTATAAAGCATGTCATATCAACTCACCCGTATTATTCATGAGGCAGTAAGCGTATAACTTGTCCATTGCAATAGTAAATGTCCATGACAGTGGCGAGATGCTTGCAACTATAAGGAAATTGATAACACAAGTAAAATCGTGATCGACTTATCGCGATAACTTGGCAACAGGTTAGAGATCTCATCTTAATTGCCTGATAACGACAGCCACGACACTACCTTATATTTAGTCAAATCAACAGTAAGACGAAAATTTGAATTATTGTAAAGAGGACAAATGGAATAAAATAAATGTATTATGTATAAAATGTTATAATTGCATTGTTATTTGTTTCAGAAATAATTGTATAAATTTTACATTCAGCTACGTTAGAAGAGTTTAAGTATCAAATATTTTATACTTATATGCAATTAAGATTGTATATGTTACCGTAGTACAGATATACACGTTTAAAAAACAAACATGGAAAAAGACAGAAACGTCAAGCCAAAAGTAAGGCAGTTCAGGGACATTATGTCATAGGAATGAATGCTTATTGACGTTCAGAACTTAATATTACCTCTACGTTGAATAATAAACAAATTATCGCACCAATGTAAACAAGTTTGAAGGATATAAGCATTTTAAATCAATCATACGCTTTGAGAGGATGAATAGATATTTATAGTTTCATAAAATACTCGTACTAGTACTGATGCATCGAACGATTCCATTTAGTAAATGGAAAACAATAATGCAGATCTCAATTTAGAACTTACCTCATTAACTTGCAGTTATCGTCATGTTCTATAGACGATGAATCCTGGATGGAACTAATATATTGTAGTTTATGGTATTGAACAAGATAGTGCACTGGAAAAATATTCATGCAAACAAACACAAACAAACTAGATAAACACGAGCTTTAAGTCAAACAACAGTCAAAGTTACACAATGTTAGTAATCACTTATTTCTGAGGAGACGTAAAAAGTATCTTCCGATAGCTAAAACTAACATCATCACTGCACACCAAATCACAACGTGCGGAGATGCAGATCCCGAGCCTGACTCACCAGAACTCCCAGATCCCTGTTCCTTTAGTTTTGCTGTGAAACTCACAAACTCTTGTAGATGAGTAGGCAACTTTTTAACGTCCCTTTCTTGGCCAGCTTCAATTACTTTAATCTTATGTTCTATCACTTTAGGTTCCCTATAAACGTCTTTATCTTTGTCTCTTTCGTCCTCTGTTTCAGGATCTGCTATACCTAATTTATTCCACCGTTCCCTAGCTTTTGAAATAAATTCCTTCTCGATCCGGTTATTCACTTTAGAATCTAGTACGTCAAGTGCCGTCATACTCTTAGACACAGACTTATTATTAGTTGTAGATGATGGATTTGTAATTTTAATAACCTTATGCTGTTTTCTCTCCTGTCTTTCAGCCATTTGCGTAACATACTCAGAATACATTTTATCTCTAAGTAATTCTTCTTGACTACTGCTGAAAAGTGAGGACATTTTACTCCTATTTAACTTTTCTGATGACTGAGTGTTAACAGCGCTATCTCTCTTTTTTAACACAGGCAGACTATCAAATATATCTCTTTGAGTCTCACTTTCAGGAATCAAAGGTGCTTTAGGCCCTTTCTTTTGGGTGACATTCTGTGAAGATACATTGAATTTTTCTTGCTCTAAACGTTTAATTTCGGCTTCTACTTCTTTTTCTTTTTGACGAATATATTCCATTTGTTGATCACATAGATCTTTCGGTAAAGAAGGTCGCCTAGGTTTATTAAAATCACTAACATTGTCACGGAAATTAGTATAATATCTATGCATATTCTGTATTGACGATATATCATCTTCTATATCTTTGTTCAAATTTCCTGTGGAATAGTGAAACACCTTTTTCTCACTTCTAAATGATCTGAGAGAATTATCTGTAAAATCGGAGCTCTCATCACTCTCATAATATGAAGATGCATATTTTTTCGGCCTTGGCGGTGGAATAGGCCTAAAAGTGTCAGACGCGTCCGAAATTTTTCTATGTTCATCTCTTAATTTTGAAATTAATCCCGAACCAGAGTAATCCTTCTTAACTTGCTCAGAGCTATAATTATAGCGATTACTCAGCGATTTATTAACATTAGAAGTCACTGTGGGGTCTCGAATTAAAGCTAATAATCGACTGCCTGTTTGAGATTTAAATGGCACTATTGGAGGATCATCGAACGTCTCATTTCTAGTAATTTTCTTATTATTGCTGGGTTCGTTGTAACCTCTACGGTCAACATACTTTTTATGCATATCTACAAGCTGGGTAGCATCTTCTTTCGTAATGACAGTATTAGTTTTTTCCATCAACATTTTCTGTGATGGAGACAAGCAAATGTAAACGGGTTCCATTTTTGTTGGGACTCCAGTCCAATGATTATCATCTTGGGATTTTTTCAATGAGGAATTTCGTGGTTGTACTGGTGGTGGTTGTGGTTCTTTTTGATGAATTGGTAATGAAACTTTTTCTATTGTAGACACATCTGGTAAAGGATAATATGGCATCGTTTTGGATTCTTCTTCAATGGAATTACGTCGATCACTATTGATAGCAGCAGAGTTAATACTTTGTAATCTTTCTGAAACTGATGCTAACTCCTCCAATATTTTATCACCATATGGTAATGAAACGATTCTCTGAACGCAAATATCCCGTAACGCCGGTGGACCTTCACTCTTTTTAGATGCAGATATTCCTGTAACACATTCAAATACATCCTTTACATGACTAATAGTATTACCATCTTGAGTATTTTCTGATACTAATTTGGAACCTTCAACTGTTTCATCATGCATGTTAGAAACATCATTGAGGGATGAGTAAGTTGGATTGTATTTAGCAGTACATTGGGAGGAACCAATACTACTAGATGAATCTTGACGAACGAAATTATCTTTGGGGATTTCATTGCATTCGGAATCAGAGCATACTTCTTTTATTAAATTATTTATGGCATCGTTTAATTCGCATTTTAATACTTTCATTTCAAGATCATATACGTCATGATTTTTCTTTGAACCACTAACATTATCCGTATTATTTGTACTCGATTTTATATTATTACATGTTTCGGATCCGTGTTCCATTTCATCTATATCTTTAACATACAAGTTCGTTTTAATGTCATCAATAGATGAAATAATTATTTCATGATTATTTTTTATTGACCCATTTGTATACTCTTCATTAGTAAGGTTTTCATGATTGGTTGTTATTTCTGCGTTAGAACGCGATTCGTTGCTTGTATTTGTACTAATCATATCATTTGTCATAGTTTGGTTATTCGATATGAAATTATTTTTTAACAATTTATCAGTATCCGTCACTTCTATCGTGGGTGTAATAATACGAACTGACACATCAGTTTCATCTCCATCATCTGTATCTTCAACTAATTCATGAATAGAACTGGTGCTACTTGAAGAATCTGTCAGGTAAACCACCTCAGCACCTTTCATTTGTTCAACGGTCTGCATTGTCCAATCGCCTCGAGCTTCTGCCACATCTGGTCCTTTTATTTTAGCCCCGACAAGAACACATTCCTGTGGAACTAATCGACCTATACTTTTATGACCTCTGCCTGTTGCAAAAGGTTTTGGGGGTAGACCGTGTGATACTTTAGGTTTTTCCTCAAAAACGTCATCTTCTAAATCTTCATTGTCACTCTTTTTATCACTCAAGTAGGAGTGTCTTCGTGACGTTAAAGAAGACTCACTACTACCTTCTTCATCAATCACGTCTAAAATTCTAGGAACACCAAGTCTAGTCGGTATAAAATCATCAGCCAAACCTTTTTTGCGAAGTCTGTGCCTAATTTCACGGTTAATAATTTGCTCAATCTCAGTTTTAATTTCGATTGCGTTGACATTTGGGTTTGTTGACAAGTTTAAGGTTTGTAAATAATGTCTCAAGGACATTTCTTGGTCTGGAGTCAATGACTTTGTAAGCTCACATTGTGGTATATTAAGAGGAATCGTAGTGATAGATAACGTTCCAGTTGCAAGTTCTGTTAGCTCTAAGGGTGAATCTTCAGTTTTTTCCCACTCTATGTCAGAATCTACATCTGTCACCAAGACACTACTATCTAATATTTCCACCTTATTTTCATCCTCGCACTGTTTGTCATTTTCATCCGTTATTTCCACAATTTTTGTATCGTCATCGTTGTCCAAGCTTTTACTTTTAACTTTATTACTTAACTTAGATTTACATTTTTGTGACTGCTCAGGAGATTCTACAATGTACATTTCAGATATTTGTTCTTCAGTATCAGCTTTCACAACAACGGCATCACAAGTAGATACTATAGTTTCACTATTGTTATTAAGATCCTGATGTGAAGTCTCAAGGTTACATGCATCTACTATAGTACTATTTGCTTCACATGGCGATGACGAGATGTTTATGGGCGGTAATTCCACAGCAACAACTGCATTTTCAAAAGGCAAAGTAGACGTTTCATTATTTTCCCCTAATGATTCTAAACTTTGCACACTACCGGAATCTACCGTACTAGATTCTTTCACATCACTATTAGAACCTTTGCTGTTATCAGGCCGATTGTTTTTATTTTTCCGTTTATTTTTATTGTTTTTACGACGCTTAGGCCTTTCAGGCATGTTTGAAAAAAAAAACAAACACTACGTTATCACTGACACAACAGAACTATAATCACAGATCACACATGTTGTTCAGTACTGCGCGGTTTTAAGCGTCTCCCGTCGCCGGTGTCTATTGCGTAGGAGTGACAGCTCCGGAGCTGCTTGCACGCCGTATCACTAGGGATATTCGAATTCGTTCGTCTTCGCGTGTCGTGTAAGGGCTAGCGGGACGGGGACGTTAGGTTCGAGCGATTGTAATTTTCTTTTCAGCGAGCGGGCGCCAGCCGCGGCAGTCATGCGCTCGCGCAGCGATTTACTGATAATTATAAATGGGTTGAAGTACGCGAGCGCGGCGTGGACTTTATTTTTACGCGGAGACGTGAACGCGAGTGCGCGCGCGCCGACCGGCTCTCTGGCGAGGGAGCGCGCGGCTTGTCGCTGCACACTCATGCCATGCCCGTATTATCGGCAACTATGTAAATCAGATTGCTAATTAATATTGCGCACACGCTCGCTTACTATTTTAGGGATGAATAACGGGAGGAAAAAAACATAATGGTTTATGGCTCATATAGGGACTTGACGGGACGCACACAAAATAATTTAACATGCAAGTTAAACAATAGAATTAATATTTTAGTCATCAGTATCAACTCAATGTTTATTTATAATTGTTCAGAAAAATCTTTAAGTCAATATGAGTTGTACTCATATTAAAGATTTCTAAAGATAATAGTTATAAATATCCACATAGATGATTAAGACATACGATAAACATTATAAGGTCAAAAGTCTAGGTTTGATAGCTATTCAAAGATTCTCGAGAACATGCATCTATTTGTTTATAAAATCATTATTGTATAATGCTATACCTAGTTATATTAATTCAAATCACAGATTAACAGAAGTAAGCAAATCGATATATTGCATATTGGTTCAATATCAATGATAACGTTTATATTATCTCTGCTACCTTGAAAGATAGGTAATGAAAAATATTTCTTTGACACGAGTTGAATGTAAATTATTAGGTTAGCCTCATACCTTTCGTGAAAGGTTTCTTAAATAGTTTTACTACGTTCATATGGCTTGGAACCATATTGCAACATTCTCGGAATATATGTAATAGAGCAACTGTATATTTAATGGATTTTTTAAGCAAATCTTGTGCAAGCAAGAAGAAAAACATGTGATTAGGTAACATGTTATTCTAAAAGTGGTCTAAACGCAGCCGGTATCTAGACTTGCAGGTCATCCGGACTGATTGACCACTTCCACTGGTGCAGTAGTTACGGCCAATCAAATGTTTATCTGGTTACCGTTGGCACACTTATATAACGAACCTACGCAAACTAAAAATATATTACTTCAATAGAACTTCCATTGGCTGGATTAAGAGTGTAATATCACTATACAAAATTGACCAATATTTGAGTATCGGATTAATTGCGGATCCTTCCGTATAAACAAAAAATAATGTAGCCATAAGACATAAATATAACACCCACATAGTCTAATACATATCAATTAATATTATCAATGAGTGCCTTATAATGTAAGTGGTGTTGAAAAAATCACGAAGAAACCGAACCAAAGACAACATTTTAAAACATTAAAATCATGATCGTTGTGTGTAAGCATAACAATGGTTATCAGGTGCCAGTTAAATTAATATTTTGACCAGACTTGCTAAATCCACCATGTACCAAGCGGATCTCGAATGGAACGTGAAGAAAAAGGAATAAACTAAAAAACGCATCTTACATTAAAGTCAACCTAAACAAAATTATGATTGAAAGCCATATGGAGCGCAAAGTTAATAGATATGTACCAGGTGAATAGGCAAGATGACTAAAAAAATCTGTTTAGTCCGTCAGTTAGATAAAAAAAAATATTAAACACGTATTTTATTTATTTATTTGTCAAACAACCATTGACAAAGATACAATGCATTTAATTTGCGCGTGACGTCAAACATTCGTACAATCTTTACTAAATAGTGACGTCGCAAGCCCTCCCTCCAAAACTTTGATGCTCTTTATCTTTATGATTTTTTGTTAATTTGATGAAGCAAAAAATATGTGTCTAGTATTTTTGTATAATCTAACTGACGGACTTAATAGAATTATAGTTTTTTAATGCAGTCATCATCCCTATTGTAAATACTTGATAAGAATTTCACCTTTTCATAAGATGAGGTCAACGCTTGTTTACACATTCAAAAACGTTTTATATGTAATCGCTGAAATATTCAGTCAGTAGTCTGCCAAACTGTCTTTAGGCACAGTCTAAGAACGTACAAGATGATGTAATTTCCTATGTTCTTAGTTGCTAGGACGCCTACCAGGCGGCTTTGTAGACGAATAATTTAATAAGACTCACAAGAGATAAGCGAACGAGAAATATCATACTCATATTTTACAATAATAAGGACTTACCCAGTTAAAAAAAACTATAAGTCAAAAAAATTAAGGAGAACGTTTGATAATAAAAACCTATCGAAGAGATATACACGCGAATTAAGATATATGAATTGATAGATTCTATATTGTAAAAATGCATTGTCTTTATTTACTTATATTTCTTAATATAGCTAAATAAAGACAATTATTAGTATTCTATTTCTCTCCCGAAATTTTGAATGATTTTCTGATCGATGATCTATCGCCATATTCTGACAAAGATTTTTAGTTTCTATTTAAATTTCTATCAGTCAGGTTAACAGTCTTGTCATTGCACTCAAAAAACTATTTAATATTTGCTTCTTTATGCTTGATTCAGCATAAAGAAGTTCATAGTATTCTATTATGATCACGCATTTAAATCTCATCGCAACGAGTGTTATTTATTTATTACAATATTGTAAAAAATACACTAGCTAATAATAATACATTGTGAAAGATTTAAATTAACATTATGCTTAAGTCCGAAGACGAACGACCTTCATCATTAGCTATGTACATTTTAAATACCCGCGGAATACGTAAATTATAAACACTAAGGAAAAATATCATATAACATTACGTCAGTATTAGTAATACTGACGTAATGTTATATGATATTTGTATATTACTATTATTTGAAAAAATACAAAAATAGTATTTAAAAAATAGAATAAGGATAACACCTAAACGTAATAACTAACAAACCGATAGACAACATAAACTATAGTAAAAAAATATTCGCAGGCTCCATTAAAATAAATAAATATCACTACATTACATACATGACTTTGAGGTAAGTAGCTTAAGCACTTGTGTTACGGATATCAGAAACAACAGCGGTATTACAAATATATACTTAAATATTGGATATTAACACACAGACACAGAACAAACACAAGTATTCATCATACAAATATTTGTCCTGGGCGGGGATCGAACCCACAACTCTTGGCGCATGGGGCAGGGTCACTACCGAATGCGCCATCGAGCTTGTCAAAAATATTAGCGATATTTAATTAAATATCTTTATTGGATAAGCGTATCTGATTTAATACGAATGAAACGCAGACAGAAGCTAGTAATCCATTCAAGATGCAACTAAATCAGAGTCTATGCAAACAAAGTCGCGATACAGCTATAGTTATTGCTTCGAGAGGATATAAAACAAGATACGAGAAATAGGTCAAGACTATTGTTCTTGCTCCGAACGCGTTTTAAATCTGGACTTACTCCCATCTCATTCAAGTCCCCAAGTACAAAGTTTATTTTCAGAAGGTGTTTGTGTTATTGCAACTAGCGTAAGAGACTTTTGCAATGAACGAAATAATTTAAACAGATGCACTCTAATAGCAATTGCAAATGTCGATAATGTAACCTGGGCTAGTATCGTTATGTCTCGAACTGTCCTGTTAAATGTACACAGTAAAATTAATCAATTTTACAAGCGTTTACTTGAAAATATTTCACATTTTTGCAAAAATTTCAAAAAGTCGCATGTTGGTCGGGGACTTAAAATGAATGTGCCAACTGTGTTTCTTGCCTAGAATGTCGTAAAAGGCGACTAAAGGTACATGGGATTTTGAGTAGGTGATTGTGTAGGCAACGAGCTAGCCACTTGTCGCTACTTTTTCACAATTTTCCATCTAACCCAGCCCACTGTCCCATGTTGGTTTGGGACCTAAAAAGAATATGCCAACTGTGATTCTTGCCTTGCATGTCGTACAAGACGACTACTGGTGTATCGGATTTATTGTGTATTGGGTATGTGATTGTGTGGGCGACAGGCTAGCCACTTGTCACTACTTTTGCACAATTTTTTTATCTAACCCAGCCCAGTTTTGATTTTGGCTGAGTTTGGTTAAGGGGGCCTGCTACCCCTTTGACTCTGCCTACCCGTTCGGAGATTGTGGGCGTAATGTTATGTATGTATATATGTAAAATTTTAAAAAGACATTTTATTTATGGCCTTCATTTGAAGAAGCCTAGCATTAAATTGCTAAATTCGCAGAGGTATATTATAATAATACACAGAGAAACAGGGGATTAAGAATATGTTTGCTAAGTTTCTACGAATAGACGATAACGTAGTTAACATATACGGTACTATGATTTTAAAAATAGATTTTGAATTTTGTTAAAAAAAAATTCAACAGCCGAAGATTAAGTAAATACTGATGAAGATTATAATCTTTTTAGGCTTCAGGTGAACAAGAAACCGCTACGGTAAATTTGTATGAACAAACTGCAAATATTGGTGACATTTGTTGTATTTCTGGCTATCGCAATTGGCGATAATATTTACTAATTTGTTAGATGCGGTCTGGTATGTAGGTATTTCGAATGCAATATCCTGTTCAGAAATACGCGCGATGCATACATGTGAGAATGCTGAATAATATAATTATGTGTGCGGTGCATGTCCCGATGCAAATGTCTCCATCTTCTAAATTTAATCGAGGACGTTGGCATCTAGAAAAGTCGATTCATAAAAACGGTATTAGTATAGAGCACTGTTTATCAATTTGTTCGATTCAATGTTGTTAGATCAAGCAACACAATTCGATGTTAAAGTTTAATTCGGTCCTTGACGTCACACGGTCGCGAATCTGACCGTAACCACAAAAGCAAGCTCGGATGATTGACATTGATAGCTATTTGATGATATAGTTTCTTAAAATAGGTTGAAATTTTAACGGTCCAAGTCAAATTGCATGAAACAGAAATACAGCTCAGATTTTCTATAGCCACATGATGAGACAATATTTTCGGCGACCGAATCGAAACCGTAACATTTCTTAGTACAGAGTACTTACTCCGATAATACGATCTCAAGAAGGTTCAGTGTAAGAAGTTAAGCCGTTACGTGACGCCAATACAATACCTAGGTTGGCAATAAAAGTTTTGAAAATAGAACGTGACGCAGGCGCAGATCGAATGCGTCTGGAGCCGGGTAAACATGCACTCGCAATCTTCCAGAAATACCCACCCTGGCAGTCAGCTTTCGCGTGACAATAAAAAAAAGTCATTTTGATATTTCGAACGTGGAATAACGAACGGCGGTTATTGGTGCGGCTATGCATGACATAATCGCCGGATGGATCCGGAACAGTGTGCCAAGCCGGGCCGCGGTCGCCGGAGCTCTTTTTTGGCACTCTGTCAAAGGGTTATAAGGTGAGTGTGTAACTGCAGGCGCGAAGCTCCGTGTTTGTCTGACACGTTTCGCTTCAAAAAGAATTCTAACGGCGGACGGGCATAGGTGATAAGGATTTATTGGCTGAATGCACCGTGCGAAGAGCCACACTCGTTCTATGACGATATTTCTACTACAATGTAGAAAAATAGTCATATGTAACATTCACAAATAGAAAGAACTGAATTTCGCATTCTATGCACCACTTGAAGACTCAAGGTTATTGATACATAAGATTTACACTGCTTTGACCGTATAGTGTTTTTATAAAAAGTTTTGTATCCTCAAATTGCAACTTTATATGGCTTAATTTATTTTAAGTACTTTAATTAAATCACAATATATGTATTATACTTACATTTACATATTTTATATTCTGGGGTCGATATTGTAATGTTTGCGTGTTTAAATCTACTCGGCTTTTTATTTATTATTTTGTGTTTATCCTTGACTCTAGTAGGTACTGCTAGACAACTAAAACATCTGTGACATCAAAATGTGGCGCATCTTTGAAAGGTATTTAAGTTTAATGTTGTGCTATTATCGTGTGTGTTTTCAAAGGGCTGAAAAAAAGGTATATATTATGTAAGATATTGTATTTTACTAATTGTGTATTTTATTAAACATATTTATGTTGTATAGTTCAACCAGTTTTTCGACCTGTATTCAAGATACAGTTCTTGTCGTGTCATGTGATAACAGAAGGTGATGTAAAAGAACCGAGTAAGGTGTGTACTTAAGAACTATCTACTTACCCCACTAGGGAAATGGCGTATAGTTCTTTATTTTTAAATTATTTCGCCACAGAAGCGTGACCTCCACTTGTGCAACGTCTGAGAATATCGGGTATTCTACAAGCTCCGGGCAATAGTAGATAGGTAGGGATTGTCCTAGGCGACAGTTAGCTGGTGTATTACAATTTACACCGCTGGTCAGCGTATTAGCAAGTAAAATGGCACAATTGTGAGGCGGCGACCTAACTTATTTGCCCTGTGTGTGGTCCGGCCAGTTCGGTAACTCAATATGTCTGAAGTAACGGGCTTGTAAAACATATTTTTATGTTTCATAACAAAGTATACTTCAGTTAGGGGATAATTGGGCAGTTCAAAATAAAAACATGTTGCTTTAGTAAAAAAATATTGCTACCCCTAATACGTACTAACTTCTAACTTTCTGTACGGTAAAAAGTTACGTCCGACTCATAATCATTATTTTTTTATAATAACCCTAAGAGTGTAAAATTAACTTATATTGTTATATATGTCGACATTTTTAGTCGACGCTTTACGAATCATCGAGACTTTTAATTCTAACTAACTAACAGCGTTAATCAAATTCATACATATGCCAAAAAGACTTTAACTACATGCTTAATATCATCAATATAATCAGCCAGCACATTAACTAGATTCTCTGTCCCATGAATCAATATTGATTCAATGCGAGTGAATTTCTTGTGTAACTGCGGATTGGACAATGGGTTAATTATGCTGATCTGAGATAATCCGTATCTGAATGATTCATGAAATCATGACAATATTTAAATCTTACGTATGTAATATTAACAATATCATATGATTGTGAATTTGTTTAGGTACATTGACCTGAATGTTTGTAACTCTTCAACCTCTGTTGAAGAGTTACAAACATTCAGGTCAATGTACTGTAGTTACTCTTGTAATGTAGTTACTCTTAACTACTGTTAAAATGTTGACTTTGCAGGTATAGAATTTGACAGGCCTGTTGGTCGAGTGGACCGAGTTCGAATCCCGCTAGGGGCAAATGTTTTGTGTGATGAATATGGATATTTGTACTCGAGTCATACATGTTTATAAAGATATTTAAGTATGTTTATCTGTCACTTAGTATCCATAGCACAGGCTTAGGTCTGAGGAATTTAATATGTGACTTAAAAATGTTTTAGAGTATTAACATCAATTGACACACATCTGCTACATAATATAGATGTATACTTTGTACAGCGATCAGCCTTCAATCGCGCTTGTTGTAAATAAATATTAATGACGATAATACAGATACAAACGAGACACTAATTATTTAAGTTCGTCGTAGATAGTTGTCTTAGCCCTACTGACTGGAAAGTGGTTAGGATGGATATATTTTTAATTTGTCATCAGGTTTAGTTTTTTTTCTCTAAGGTGCTCATCGGACATCTACTCATAATAATCAGAAATGCATAAGTTGAAATCCCAATGGTTTATATTATTGATTAGTAACGAGTGAAATATGGAATTATATGCGCAAGAAATGAATACATACGGAAAGTATGCCATTGATTATTAGGTTTGCCTAGTTTTGTTTTATTTAATATAGGTAACTAGTTAGTATAATCCATTGTTAAACACACGTCCGCGGCGTTAGATTACCTAATTATGGCGTCCCAGAGGCAACCAAACAAAGAATGAACGAAAAGGTCATTCGTAACTCAATCCCGCGCAACTTCGGCGCTAACCAAAACAAAGTTTAAATGCGTATTCGGAGCCGAGCTGCGATGCGGTCGGAACAAAAGCTGGTTTAGGAACAAAGATGGAACTGTGTGCGTCCTCGATAAAGGTGACGCGCCTGACGTGAACCCTTCAATGTCGCCGGGGAAAACAAAGACGTAATTTCAAATTTGGAATAAGTTTTAAAATATTGCTTTTGTGCGCATAGGCCATCAACAACCAACCAACCAACATTTGAACAAATAATATGGACCGCCAACATTTGATTAAATAATCGAGGGTAGATCTGTGGATAATGAATGATACAGCTTAGGAGGACCTAATAAAGGATATTTGTGCACGTAGCGTTTTATTTGAAAATGAAACGATCCTCATCTATAAGTGTTGGTTAAAATATTTAAATAAGTTTAAAAAACACTTATAAATCGACAGAACATTTAAACATAATCACCGATTCAATATGTCGATGCACGGAGAAAAATCCGACGTAATACTTGTTAGTTACTTTTGTAAGTGCAAAGTCTTAAAACCTATTGGTTACAATTTCTATAGACTGTCTTCGAAGTTGACTCTCAAATTAAGACGATCGGATCAGAATAACGTGGAGATCTGTGCTACATTCGATTCGATCCTCGAAACTAATGTGGTTACAATTTGGGGAATGGATGTATTTATTGACAAAATCTCTCGGAATTTAAATCCAATCTCCCAGATTAACCTAAATAGCTCTTAGAACAATTTAAGACTACCTAGTTCACACATAAAGAGCATTGGACGAAAACTATTTGTTTTTAAACAACCAAAGCATGACTTCACAAGTATAAATAGAAAACAGAAGAAAATTATCATTGTCAGTACCTTTTAACTTAGATATTTTGAAAACAAACTGACAGTGCAATAAATTGGCTTTGCTATTGTTTGTTAAAAGCTAAATGCGTGCCAACAGTTTTAGATATGTTGACATTATGATGCACATACGCCAAAAACATATTTGCTGTTTGATAAAACTACTTGGAGCGACGCACGGTTTCACCCGCGTAGTTCCCGTTGCTGTGGGTATACGGAGATAATAGCCAAATAATAAATAGTAGAATATAGCCTATGTTACTCGCTGATAAAGTAGCATTCCATTGCTTTCACCAATGGTAAATTTTTCAAATCGGTCCAAAGTTTCAGAGCCTATTTAATGCAAACAAATAATCAAATCTTTTCCCTTTTTAATATTAGTGTAGATTACTGTTTTCTATTAAAAGGTTAAACGACATATCACGTCACATCCTATAATGCAATCACTAATTAGGTATCTAGTTTACATAACGAATTTAGTAAAGTGTGATGGTGCTCCTTGGTTAAATCGAAATCAATTGCGTCACACTTGCGGATCATCATACAAAATCTTTTGCGCATTTGCGTTTTGACAGCTGATAAAAAGTATCTCAATAGATTTGACAGCGAAATAGCCTATCTCATACACAAAACATTAACCTATTAACACAAGACGCCAAAATAAACTATGTTCCTAAAGTTATTTATGAACTACTGGTTTGTTTATTTACAAAATCTTCCCTGTACAATTACGGTAATGCTTTAAGATACACTACGAGTTTAAGATACGTACTACACAACGTAATAATTTCTAATTCCAGATGTTTTAGTTAGTTTAGTTTGAAGTAGAATTTTAAGTATGTATGGATATAAAAAACAAGTAAATAGTCTATATTATGTTCCACATTTGATATCCGAGAGTAAATATTGAAATATTGTATATAAATTGAAATAGTGTAAATATATTCTTTCTTAACTCTGCAATCAAAATTTAGATATCGCTTTTAACTTACGTTTGTTCGCAGGGCTTGTTAGCGGCGCCGCAGAGACCGGAGACCTGGCTGGCGGCTTGCCGGCTAGCACATCTCTCGACGACGCTTCCGCTAAAACAAAAATACAATATTAAAACATAAAACTGAAGTTAATAAACTATTCACGTGCTTTAAACGACAAGTTTTTAATGAGTATCGATTGAGAAGCATGGCATCGTAGGACGTTTAGAAACTTAAACCCTTGACCCAAAAACTTCTTTAAAGTTAAGTCTCCTGACGTGTCACGTCGATCAAAAGACCGACACTAAAACAAAAGATAAGAATAATCTTTAATGAATGTCATTAACATTACACAATATTTATAATGTCTAGTTATTGAGTATCATGCACGTATTATCTATTTTTAAGGTTTTGAAGGTTTTTTTGAGCTTTACGATTTTATACTTCGAGTTTGTTGGTACCGTTTGGTAAGTTAAGTTAAAGGGTTTGGTAAGGTATTTAACACACATATATCAACACAAAACTACCATAGAACAAAGTCAATGTTATTCAAATATACGCAAATACTAGTTTCGTTATAGCATTAGCACAAAGACAAATGGAGGCCCTTTGAACTGAACCTAGAGATCCGATCTTATCAATAATACCCAAGTAAAGGTGCCGGCATGTTTTATAACACCATTTCACTTACTAATCCCAACCTTAATCATTCAAGTCTTCTATTACACGGGTACGCAAAAACGAAAGCATATAAATCGTGTCACCGTTTATTTTTTAGACAATTACAAATAACGTTGAAAACGAAAAGGTTCTACATTTTTATAGAGTAAATTAAAGTTCCGCCTCGATTTCGTCTGATTTGTAAGTATACTTACTAACCACTTACTAAGTCTAAATGTAAATCGAGATTTAAGGTCAGGACACACAAAAATGTAATTAAAACAGTTCCAGAGTTTACATTTGGACGGAAGAGGTATAAGAATAATACAAAAAAAAAACTATTTACTGGCCGTAATAAAGTTTACAAAATATATAGGAAATTAAACTTTATCTAATTCAGGCTATTCTAAATCCGATTTCAGTGGAGAAGGGGTATATTATTGGAATCACTATTCAAGAATTGCTCTATTACATTAACGAACGGAAACATTTACGAAGAGCCGTTGATTTGTATTTAGGTCTGAATCAAGATTATATTTCTACAGCAGCATTGAACAAAGCTCTTTTACCATCGGATTGAAATAACCAATTATACCAAACATAACATCACGCCCATAGTCCCCGAAGGTCAAAGAGGCAGCAGGCCCCTTTAACCACATTCAGCCAGAAACAAAACCGGGCTGCGTTTGATGAAAAATTGAAAAAAAGAAGTGACAAGTGGCTAGCTCGTCGCCTACACAATCACATACCCAAAACCCCATATACCATAAGTCGCCCTTTACGACATGCTAGGCAAGAAACACAATTGGCACATTCTTTTTAAGTCCCCGACCAACATCGGACATATATTATACCATTACCTGATATTATCTATTGAATTTGATTTTGTACCCGTATTGGAATCGTTATCAAGCTGGGAGTTTGTCATTAAGTCGGGAAGGTGCCAAAGTGTTTTGTGACGTGAATAATATCCATTGTGAATAAGAAGTTACGTAGCTGAGCTGCGCCATGTACTCGTAATGTATCCTTTTTTATTTAATATTTCTTTTTTTCATTGTAAGTAAACCATCATTGTAAGTTCTTATATGAAATAAATGTCTTTAAACCTGAATTCCTCTTGCCAAAGTCTTTATATGGGGGTTCTGAGATTCGCGCAACATGTTTTAGTTATTGCCTATTCGAATTTAATAAAACAGCGCCGATTGCCTACCGAAATTTCTACTTCAAAGAAAGCTATTTATTTTCGGGAAAGTCTTACGGTTATACTACATATTTGAATACAATGTTTTATTTGTGTAATATATGTATGTACATTTCATTTATGTAAATGACTTAAAATCATGAATTGTTATGAAACCTAGCTATTTTTGCATCGTAACACTAGTTTACCCGTATAGTTTAGCAGTAAGACTTTCAAAATACTAGTTTGATGTTTGACTTTCATTTTATCAGTAATAATGTAAAAGTTCGAATTTGACCTAGAAATACACGACAAGTAAGAATACGTATTTAACTTTGTTACAAGAAATAGTTCAAACTGTTCATTTATTATAATTCATATTTAAAAATGCAAACAAGAGAACAAATTCAACTAATGCTCCGTTATTGTAAGACTGCCTCAAAAAGGGCTTAGTTTACTCTAATAAGGCAGAAAGAGAAAAAGGGAGCAAGTAATATGAAGTCGCATCTTTACAAACAATAAATTATTCGGGAGCCGAGGATTCCTCGTGTCGTGCACTTTGTTTATATTTGCGAGACGTCCCGCGACTCCAGATATTAATGCCGCCTGTCCCGGAAAAGATTTTCAACGAATATTTTTGTTTGCCTCGCCTCTACAGTTCCAGTCAGGACTTATGTCAATGCTCCAGCCGCGTGTACCGTCAGATTTGTGCCAGTAGGTCTGATGGCTTACGTCATTATCTCTGTTGATAGATTCACGAAGATTTTTTATTCTCTCTTACAATGAAATCCTACTAATACTTATTATAAACGCGAAAGTTTGAATGGATGGATGTTTGTTACTTTCTGAAACTTTAGAATAATATACTTAGCTCCTACATTCGATTAACAGATAGGCTATGCGTTATCGATTCTACCTTGCGAGCGAAGCCGCGGGCATTAGCTAGCATAATGAGTCATTAATATAGTGATTACATAGTTGGAAAAATATTAATTGTCAAACAAGTAGCCGTTAAACTGATATCATAATTTTTAGAACAATAGGATTTGTACCCGAACACTTTTAGTAGGTGCTATTGTGAAAATTTAAATGTTTAAAGGTGTAATTAAACTAATATCTTGTATACTTAAAGACAAACATACGATAAAACAATTGAATTGCTAGATTTATTTTCAAATCAATTATACAAATATATGTTTGTTGCCACGAAAAATTTAAATGATTACTAATTCAGTAATTTCACGCCAACAGCAAAAAAAAAAACAGCCATCTAGCGCAAATACAAAAAAATAATCACGGCTAATTACTGTAAACAATCTGAAAATCTAGGTATACTACACCAGGAAATGCCTACCGACATCCGTACCACAGAACGAAAACAACTACCGGATTTCAGTTACAAAGCAACATTATAACAAACACTCACCATAACTTTGAGGAATACAAAATTGTGCGATCGCAAAATAACATTCGGCCGAACGGTCTGATTGAACGAGCTAGCTTCCTGGTCTGTTCCTGATGTTCAAGCGTTGCAGCTGTGCTTTTAGCACCTTGATAAGTCTATAAATACTAGCACTGTATATTTATAATCACCATGAGGTGTTCCCCAGCACTCTACTTAGAAGACTACCGCGAAGTGACAACGCACCGGGAAGTCAACGCGTCAGGATTTGGCAGAGCTTTGTCTACCGATAACCCACTTACTAGAGCTAATTAATAAAATGTTCGCGGAGTTTAGTGACCTGAGTGACCGGCCACTTGGAAAATTCGTTGGAAATTTTGATCCATTTGCACTATTAGTATGTAGTTTATATTAATAAAAAGTAGAATATAACTACTAAAAAACATTAAATAATCGTAGACAACTTTTACTACTTCCTTGTTCCAAAATAACAGAATTAAATTGATGTATAATTCAATGACACAATAGACTGAATAAACTACGCGAAGTATTTAAAAAATCACCCTACTTGACCTTATTATTTTCCAGTTAACGAAGTATTTTGTTCATTATTACCAAAACAATGTACAAATAAAAAATATTTCCTAATGATACTAGACATGGATGTTATATTCGACTGGCTACCTGAAACTACTACTACTAAACTTCACGCCACTTCCCTACCTGAAACACTTTCGATATATTATGTATGACATCAAAACGGGATACATTTAAATTCGGACATTGAATATAATAGCCACCGATCTTATATTTTTCGTGTAGGCAAGTGCGATGACTCCACTGATCTACAATCAGCTGTATGTAATGTTTCAAAAGTTTCAACCTTTTTATGACTACTATTTACATTCGAAACCCATTTGTGCTCACAGCAAAATATCGAAGGCACAGAAGCAATACGTTTCACGTCCCCCTGGAATACGGTGCCAACTTTAAAAGCAAACTACAATTTTCATTTAAAACTTGTCATTTTATTGTCTGACGCGGTACAATGGAGTTCTGATCCTGCGCGAACTGTTATCTCTATAGAGGGAGAAATATTCGTACTTCGCTATTTTTTTTTTCAGCATATACTCTCACTTAAGTACTTTAGTTGAACGTAGCAGGATTCGAGTACGTATTGTAAATGCGAATGTGTTTATGTCTGTCTGTCTGCTATATCTTCACATTTATACCTCTGAACCGATTTAGATGAAATTTAGTTTAGACATAGTTTGAGTTCCGAGAAAGGAAAAACGATAGTTTTTATTACATAAATCATCTTTAAAGGGGGGTTAAGGCTTTTTAAAGGGGATGGTAAACATGCACCTCGGATATTTATATAGAAAATCCATAGCCCATTTAGATGAAATTTGGTATTGAGATAGGTTAAGTTGTAGGGAAAGATATATAATAGTTTTTATCCCCATAAAAAATAAGCTATCTAAATTAACAAATCCACACGAACGAAGTCGTGAGCATAAGCTAGTACTTTATAGATAAATAGATAAATAGTGACTATTAGTCATCAATATGTATACAAGGAAAACTAGAATCATTTCGCTGTCAGGACGCCTCCGGTTTGAAGTATGTTGACATTAACATGACAGTTCTGACAGATCTCTGGCCGGAAGTGGCAATCTAGTCCAATCAATGACATCTTACCTTCATCGGGATTATGGAGTGCACAAGTGCACACAGGCTTAAAAAAAACATATTATATAATTATAATTTATTGCAAACTATAAAGACGTTATAATTAATGTCTATTCAAATATTTGGTGATGTCGTTAATTCTAAAGCGTATTCCCGATTCCAAAAAATGTCAGTCATCGTAACCTAGAGATATTTCCAACATTAAAGGTATAACAAGTTCCAACCTTGCTCTAAAAACACGTGGAAGAACCCCATACATTATCTAAACTTCACAACAAGGCTATATACACTTAGGTACACACACTGTTTCACTAATTCGCAACAGCGTAGTACTAATGTATTAAGTCATGTTTTACTAATGTAAGGAATATGTTTTGTTAGTTACTTAACCAATTTCTTAACCAATTTTCTTAATTTTTAAGAAAACAAGAAAATATTATGATTTCGATATCGGAAGAAAATAATAGTTCTTGGGAATCGCTCGGTATACATTTCATGGTCGTTCACGATAAACACGTTTCCATATAAGAACCATTTTTCTACCGAAAAATGAGTATTGAATAACCGTGGAAGCCCCAAGTGTATATGAAGGAAACTCTTCAACAAAATCTACTTTTTCTGAGAACATGAATTTTGTACTAAATCGAAGTATTTCAATGATTTTTCCAATACACAACACCGACCTATATTATCAAACCAGATACTAACAAAGCTAGAAAAGCAATCCTCTTCAATCACTCGAAATATAAACTCGTCATTCAGTCGAGAGTCATCCAGATTTCATCAAATTATTGAGTCGTATTAAAATTTCCTTAGAATGTTTCGCTGAGCCCCATTAATTGAGATGTTGATTGATTCCAACAATTGACTTGGGGAGTCGAATTTATTAAATGTAACGAGAGTTCAACAATAAACTTGGGAGCGTTCACGCTTCATCTGCTTGGATAAGAAAAACCGGTCAAGTGTGTGTCGTAACACCTACAGGAGAGGTTCGTGATCTTACTCGTGCTTTTCCTCACAACTAAATACAAGCTTTGCTCGGCTTCGATCTCGCTAATGTATATTATTTTATCTCTCGGGAACGGCTTTTTTTACTCCGGATGAAAGGTAGGTACTCTACGTACATACATCCATAACATCACGCCCGTAATTCCTGAAGGGGTAGGCAGGATCAAAGGGACAGCAAGCCCCTATAACCATACCACATACAGAATTAGAAAATAACACTAGGCTGGGATAGATGGAAAATTGTGATAAAGTAGTAACAAGTGGCTATCTCGTCGCCTGTACAATCACATACCTACCCAAAACCCAATATACTATTAGTTGCCTTTTAAGACATGTTAGGCAAGAAAACAATTGGCACATTTATTTTTAGTCCCAGACTTATTATAAACGACACAAACGAACTAATTTTCGTATTAAAAATATTACTAAGGGCGTGATTTTATTCTAGGCGGCTGAGACTTTATTTATTATTGATTAACTTTATCAAAACATATAAATTATTAACCACAAACCGCACAAACCGAAATAGCACACTTTTCACTACTGAATTTATAATCTGTTTAAATCCGGACGGACTTCGACATGAATCAATTTCAATTACAAATTCTGTTTACAGTTAAAGACAGTTGATGGCGCCTCTGAACCGAATCTGATACTCCATCTAAATCTAATATTGATAATAATCTATCTTTAGCTTTTTAAATACCTCTCACCGCCAATTAATGCTATTTAAACAACATCATGCTACCTACCTAACATTGATACAAGTTTCCTATATCAAAAATAATCCAACAATATGGTGTGAGAAAATAAAAATACACAATAAACAAAACATTATTATTTATGTTTACGTTTGGATTACGTTAATTCATTCAACATACCTGCAAACGTAACGCTTAAAAAATATTCAGTAAATTCGGTATCAACAACACGTGTCAAAGTTCACTAACGGTTCCGCGGACCGGGGTCCACCTGACCAGGCACCACACGCGGAGGCCAGAGGGCGACTGTCACAGGGCGAGCACCCACAATGGACACTTTCCGTATGTTAATCACAATGAAATACACGCTTTGTGAAATGATTGCGACACGCCGAACTAAACACAGGCGTCATCCTGCCACTGACCAATTCCGTAATCACAGATCTGACCTTCATCGGTCCCCTGCAGCGGTGCAGTGACAGATCATCATTTCATGTTTACATATGATATGGCTAATTTCAAACACGTTGACGTTAATATGAGTACTGTTAACTTACCTTCATTTACGATGTGTATGTGTGATACGGAAATTAGATTACGTGACTACAAATCTGGTATTTATTGGTCTCCCGGACCGGTCAGTGTAGCGACCAGGACAATTTAATATGTGTATTTTCAAGCTACATTTGGGCAATAGGTACAATTTTTTTGTTTCTTGATAATAATAATGTGTGGTGGTGAATCCACATGTAATTTGGATTACATTGCGTCCATACAATTCCATACAAGTCACCATTTTGGATTTACTAGTAAAAATAAATTTGTAATTTTAAGGATTACGATTGGTAATTTTAAAACTCCAGTGGTTATTAACGTCATTGCTCCGAATGGTTATATCATTTTCAACAAATTAGTCATATCTCTTGAATGACGTATGATTAGTGAGAAGTCACAAGGTTTTGAAGGATGTTGAAATTTCTAGGCCAATCACAGTGGTGTATTGACTCATCGGGCCAAACATTCCATATAGTATTGCCCAAAGCAAGACTCTTGCGGCGGTCTTGCATGTCGTCATCTTGCGGATTTAGTCTTGTTCTTGCTTAAATGTTGCTTGTTGCTTGGTCTTAACCTAGGACCAAGCAACAAGCAACATTTGATCAAGAACAAGATTGAGTCTGCAAGATAACGGCATGCAAGACCGCCGCAAGAGTCTTGCTTTGGGCAACACTAATTCCATAACAATGCCTTTAATTTACAAATACTCCAATTAAAGTCAGCTTTTTAGGTAGCCTTTATAGTGATCATAGTGTTTTCTTCTGTTTTCATTGGTATATTTAATTAATTATCTATAAATCTATAAATCATATTGGGATTTATAGAAATATTTCAAGAAAATAGTGTTTATTTCGCGTTGACACTATATCTAGGTAGCTAAGCTTTGTATCATTTTATTCTATAGATTCCTTGTTTATAAAATAGTTTCACAAATTCATTGAGTCCTTTCACATCATCATTCCATTGGGCAACATCAAAATACGGTAATGCATAGATCCGTGCGTGTAGCGTGATTGACATACAATTTATATTGTCCGAAGACGAGGTGTGGCGGATTGTCAGCTTAATTGTGCGAGACCAAACAAGACCAGGTCAGACCATCAATCACCTAGTCCCGCACCAGCCATTCAACTCTAAAACTAGGCCACGGAAGAGGTGACGATGAAATAATTTGTCATTCCTGTGTCGTTTATTAATTACTTCTTTTGGAGCAGTCGGCGTGATTTTTGTTCTGTGTTTATAGCTCCACAGCAGTACATGTATATTAGGTAGAGCTGTAATAGGCAGGAATCCCTGTACCACTAGTGATAATCGCGTAGATATATTAAAAGGCATGATGTATAGAAATTATCTAATGTATATTATCAGTAATCGGACAGTGATAGACGCTTCATATAAAAGTGATAAAACTACATAATATTCCAATTGCTGGTTGGTTTTACCATGCATAACATAAACATTCGCAATACATACATTGGACAAGCACATCTGGTGCGCATACGCATCTGGTGTGTTCAACCTTTGATTTTCTGGGTATTATTGTGTATTAATAATAATAGAGTCTGCGTATGAAGAAAAAATAAAGACATGATAACCACATGCAATTATAACTTCGAGAAACGAACGATAAAGCCACTAAATACCTTAAAAACTTAATTTTCATAAGAAATAGTAGCAGTAAAGAAAACATATTCTATACAAAATCATTCAGAAAAGCTAGAGGGAAAACAAACGCTGAACCGAATCCTCAAGGACCGTCGGTCGAAACCTTTGAGCGGAGATTTAAGCGGATCCTATTATTTATTTATTTCAAAATGGCGTGATTAGTTGAAAAAAACTTCGCATTTGTTTGCCCCGATAAAAACGGGCGAAGTTGACAGACAAATAAAGTCCTCCTTGAAATCGATACCGACCCCAGCTCCCAAAGGAAATTTTTCAAGATCCGTTCTCATTTTCGATATAACTTACGCGTTTTTATAAAACAAGGATATTATAATAACAGTTAATGAACTAACTACATATATTAAGATAACTATATTATCATACATTTCGTAAGATGTTTAGAACCTGAATCAACGGCAATATTTGTTCAATATAAAGCTTAAACAAATATAGAAAAACAGAGGTCAAATGTGTGTGGGAGAAATAATAGTCCCTTGTGATAAAAACAAACATCTACCCAACCTACATACAAGTACTCTTTATAGTAATAAAATAAAATAAGAAAATACAATGAAAGGTTGTAATACGAATCTGATATAAAATGTCAATATAATTAGTACTTTAATATCCGTCTATATTGAGTATGTAAATATATATTGCCTTGAAAATTTAAATAAACTACAATAATCTGCTTATTTCCCGAAAATGTCTTTGAATTATTTCACGTTACGAGCGTTAGTGAGAAAAATACAATATTCTATGGTTTGATTGTATTCTGAAGTCTATGTACATTTCGTTAAGAATATTTTTTTATGTTGAGACGAACAGGCTTCATTATAATACTAAGTTTGACATAGACATTCTAATTTTAGCTATTTAACATTAATCCTAAATATCATAATATGTAATAAATAAAAAATATGTACTAACTAACTAACTAAACTTCACGCCACTTCCCTAGCGGGGTAGGCAGAGAGAACCGAACGCCATATGGCACGATCCTTACACACCTCACTCGCCTCTTCAACATTCATAATCCTTTTTATACAAGCTCTACGGTTTTTATGACTCCTAACATCACCTTCTGTTAAAAATATGTCATTATAGAAATATAAATCCAAAGGTATACTTTAAATTTATTTTATGTCCAAAGTTTATTAGAGCTTTGATTGACAAGTAAGTTCTGTATCGCAACTTTTTTGCACCGCATCATACAATTACTCCCCTCATTTCACCTGGTACCAAAACCCGCTGGTTCGGAAAACTCGAGCTATTGTTTTGCGAAAATCGATAAAGAGGAAAGTTTTCCCCTGCGATACAACACAAAACGTACAGAGCCGTTGTCAATGCAGTTTGTTCCACCCTTTTCCGCCCCGGGTCCTGACAACTGTGGTGCCATCTCGCTGTGCGCGGATCGCTGGTTTTGAAGAAATGGTGAATGTGACTTAATGTTCTTTTAGAGTTCCATAACGTACTCCTAACATTACTCTCTGTATCCTTTAACGAACGTAAACGTTTGGGCGTAGAACATCTGGAACGCAAAATGACAGATTAGCAAATTGTCAGGAACGCATAACGCCAGGTGTCGCAAAATGACAGATTCGCGCATTGACAGATTCGCATAATGACAGATTCGCAGAATGTCGAATTAAATAAAAATCACCTCGTAGTGATTATTAACAAAAAAACTTTATTTGTCAGTATGAATCAACATACATTTTTATCGCAACTAATATAAATGTCATATTTATGTATAACTATGTATATGATGAATGGCACTGTTCATAATTGACAACTTTCTAAGATTGGTTATCGCTACAAATAAAATAAAATTAGTACGTAATGAAATTCGTTATTGGCCAATTTATTAACGTACGAGTACCTAGGTATAAGCTGTTGTACGACCATTCGATATTTTGTGAGAACTGGAAAACCAAGGATACTCTATACGATCTAATCAATGAGAGTCAATGAATAAAATTAAGTAACAAACCAGTACAAATTTTAAACATTCAATAAACACGCAACTAGATCGAATTGCATCACAACAATTCAATTTGCGTGGGAAGGCTCGTCGGTTCCTTTCGATTGCTTTCATCCAGCATTTGACCACATGCCAGTGAAACTTGATCCCTGTTAAGGTAACGATATGCACGTATCCGTGGATCAAGGTATTACGGTCGATATTTGCACAGGAAAATCATCAATAGCAGTTAGTTATGCAATGGACCAATTGTCCACAAACGAGCGTCATAGAATAACAGAAGCACTGCCACATTAATAACAAGAAAATGGGTAAGGAGCGTTTATGTATCTATACACATACATAGATACATAGGTGCAAATCTTAAAATTCATTCAATGTAAATATTTTATGGTTCAGTTTATGAAATGCTCGATGAGAGTTCCCTTTATGAATTTTTCACTTTTACTTGCGCTGATATGAAGCTAATTAGATGAACTTCTGAAGCAGAAATATATATATATATATACCCTAAAAATCATGAAAGTGTGTCCAACGTATCAGTATATCAGAGTATGAATCTAACGTTTCGCACAACGCGTACGTTCCGCGATTAAATGAACTCATAATTGTAGATAAACTAATCTCATTATCAGTACTGTATCTAATTATTTTTATCAAGCTATGTTATTCGATTAACCCTAATTAGTAATGCATACAATTTGTTTATTTCATTTTGTATCATATGAATTATATTTATATAAATATTGAATAGTTTTAGCTGTTTCTCTCGACCGCGAATAGGTTTTAACAGCAGTGACAAATGTTAGAACGCTCTGTACCAACATTTATGTGGCGTGCGAGCATTTTCATTGGAGCGAGGCGAACGCTGTATCGGTCAAAGGGACGGAACTCTGCCTGTCAGAGTATCGTTATGCGTAGGCGCAGCCCTTTACATTCTGTTTGGATAGAGAAAAGCTATTGTGACACATCCGGCGGAGCTAATGCAAGTTTATTACGGGCTATGAATGATCTGCCGGGGACGTGCATTAGCCATGTTTACTGAATGATAGAAACGTCAAAAATAATACAGTGGCTTGATTAGCCGGGAATGTGGTTACGACCAGGATGTGTATGCGGGTTTGGTAATTATTGTGTTATAATAACTGGGAGACAAGTTGCGAGCGAGCTTGAATAAATTATTTCAAATCACATGTCATAAACATCCTACTGAATAGTTTTCGTTAGACGTTATTCAGTTTTTCATAGTTAGTCTAATGAAAATTAGTTCTAAAAGATTTTGATTTTATTATAGTTAGTAGAACTAAAAAATTAAAAAAATTAAATTACTTAGTAACTAACAGTAAGGATATTTTCATAACTGATTCTTCGATTTTGTGACAAGTGACTAGGTCGCCGTCTACACAAAGATGTGAAACGTGTTCTAATAGATGTATATATGTATTTTAAAATTCTTTTTTTTAATACATATAATGGTACATATTCGATCAATATACAACAAGCTTTATTATTTGTACTGACTTTATGTATCACATATAATACAGTTCACATTCAATAAATTGGTTTCCAAAGCTTGTTCGTTCATAATTTCTGAACGAACGAATGGGGAAAAGCTCTACCACGCCGCAATTAAGGAACGCGTACATTACTTTATTTCTACGATCGTGTAACCGTCGTTTCAAAAAGGAAATGTTTCACCCACTATAAAAACGAACATTTGAGGAAAACCATTAATAAAGAGTTTTACTTTTCATAGTGAAAAGCAATTTTTATTTCTTCGGCACACATATTTCGTTGTAATGTTTTCTTGTTTCTGAATATAATTTTCTGATGATGAGCTTTCGAGAAAATAATGAATGTGGTCTTTCCGTTTTAAAATACTATAAACTTACTTACTATAAACTTAATTTAGAATAAGCTGTTGACTACCTTTTAATTAAGTATTGAAATATTCTTAGCGGAAATTTGCGAGTCTGCTAGATTGATATCCATCGGCTTTAATACATACTTTTTTACATACTTTTCAATCTAAATCTCATACTGAAATAATCAAAAATAATGTCTTCTGCTTTATTGAAAATGTATAAAAACTTTTGAATAAATAAAAACGATACTTTTTAAATGCATGCAATTTAAAAATATATATATGCCCCGCGTGATATAAAATGGAGCATTGTGCTGTATGGCAATCAATCAAAGCTGATAGATTAGTTTAGGCCAGCTAGGACAGGCCTTAGCCTGTCACTGTGTGTGTTTCTATGCAGGGCTTACCTTGCGTAGTAATTAACACGCATATACCTTGTATGAGAAATTAACATGCAATTAGATAGGATTAAAAGTAGTGATAGCGGAAATTGGCATGAGGTTATTTAGTTTTTCTACAAAATACGTAACAACAGTTATTGTGATAAGTAAAACTTGCGATTGTAACAATTATAACATGATTAACCAAATTAGGCTTTCGCTATTTAATGATAAAGAGCGCAAGTTTAATTGATCGTGTTTATCATATCACACCTCTTTTAATATGCTTTTTCAAAATATGTAGTAGTACTACACGTATATGTAGTAATAAATACTTTCATTAATATTATCTATTTATAACACCTGTGTTGAAGGTGCTTACTTTATACAGAAACCAGAATCAACAAAAGTACCACTGTTTGTGGTACTTTCTAGGCTCAAGACATATAGAAATTTGATCAACATCTACCTATTTGTTGATTAGGTGCGAAGTCGGAACTATATACGTATGCCCGGGGTTAACACAACCTTTTTATCTGAAATAAAATAATTTGATTGACACTCTTCTTGGTGGAACAACTATTGGATATAATAGTTTGTCCACCAAGAAGGATTCGCAAGCAAAATATAAAACTAAATGATGACAACGGATTGCAAGAGAAACGGCGGAGAAAAGGACGATTTGATACAAAATGTTAATGTCTGCCCAACATGTGGACTCGCGTACAATATACTTGCATATATACAATATACATGCAACAAAGTGCGGGTGCATCGCCCTTCCGAACGAAGAGCCACAGTCGGCAAACTGACGGCAACAAATATTAACCTTAACCTAGAAACATCGTAGTTCCAAGTTGATTTTAAATTATATTGCAAGAAATGTTGATTTAAGGGGTTCGTTTGAAAAGTGCTGACTTAACCAGATAAATGATGGCTAGAGATTTGGGATTTCTACTAATGGATACAGGTGGGAAGTTTATTTGAAACATCGTAGTTACATCATAGAAGAATGAAGCTCGTTGCCATCATAATCTGTCTACAGCTAACTAACCCCTAGTCAAAATCCGTAAAGGCTAACTTTAACTTTAACTACTACCCCTTCGGGGATTATGGGCGTTATGTATTTATGATACAAAATGATCTAACGCAATTTCGTGGTTACCTTAATCTATTAAATCTACTAACGTACTAATTCCATGGCTGCAAAAGTAATTTTTCGACTTCACTGCCCTCGTATATCCTGTGACAACATCAATGTGCATGTGCACTGTGCAGCCTAGCCGGCGTGCTTCCAATCACTCACGGACCCGTTAAATTGTATATTTACGCGTAAAATATTTTCGTACTACGCAATCGTTTGAGCCGGCGCGGCTGGTATATTTAAATTCACATCGCAATAACGGCCACCCCTGGCGGTCGTAATTAATCGCTCGTTAGTAAATCATTACGAAAATTTACCAGCTATCTCTGGATGTGAAGGGGTCGGATTCTGAAGTGGTATTGCGATTAAAAATCATGTCATATGTGGTAAAAAGGTTTTATTTTTTTTATTTTAATGTTTTTTGTTAATCAAATAACTGTTAGGCAGGCTTGGTCGGCACATAATACCAGCAGCGTAATTTAAAATTACGATTCCATCTAAGATTCATCTAATTTTAATTTATCGCAAAAAAACCATATCAGGTAATGGTATTTTTATTTTAACGTGATGATAAAACGAAAAATTACCAACCCGTAATCCCCGAAGGGGTAGGCAGAGTCAAAGCTGCAGCAAGAGTCTTTAAGCACATTTGGTACGAATATATACTTAGAATGAATAATGAATACATATTGCAATTAATACGAATGGTAAGGACGTTTGACGAAAAGAAGCAAAAAATCGAAAATCCTTCTATTTTTTGTGCCACTTACAAACAGACTATGCAATACATTCAATTCTATCGCACACCCTTAAAAAGAAGTACGTGTAGGTACCATTGCTCGTTCCCCAAACAATCCAACCAAGAATTGAGACCAAAAATATTTTTTCCGACAATACTATTGCAATATCTCGCCGAGATTGAAGGGGCTCTTTATCATAATTTGGTTGAGATCAAGGGTCGGCCCGCGAGACAATAAACTTGCGAATTTGCCAAATTCAAAATATTTGGGTCAGAAACTTTCTCAGCAGTTTCATTCACGAAATATTCCGTATGAAATTTTACCTCACCTTATATAATATAATAACTTATATAATAGAATTTATGAGACTGAACTTTTGGAATTGTAGTGGCGTAGATTCGTTGACGGCGCCTGCCAGAGGTTATATACATCAAGGTAATTGTAGTTAAATAATAATAATAATTTAATATAAGGTTCCATCTTGTTCTGGGACTTAAAAAGTATATGCTGACTGTATTCCTTGCCTATCGCATGTCGTAAAAGGCGACTAATGGTATATTGGGTTTTAGCCAGCCCAGTTTTATCCTTGGCTGAACGTGGTTAAAGGGGCTTGCTGCCCCTTCGACTCTGCTTATCCCTCCGGGGAATACGAGCGTGATCTGTACTAATATTATAAAGATTTGATTGTTGTATTGAATAGGCTTCGAAACTACTGAACCGATTTAAATAATTCGTACAGGAACTACGCGGGTGAAACCGCGTTATATTACGCGGTTTAATAATATAATATATGTATATATTTAACCATCCCATGTTGGTCTGGGACTTAAAACAATGTACGAACTGTGTTTTATTCTAACTGTACACGAAAGAAGTCCAATGGTGTATTACGTATGGTTTTTGTGATCGTGTAGGACGAACTAACCACTTGTCATTATTTTGCCCAATTTTCTATCTTACTTAGCTAAATTTTTACTTAACGGCATCTTTCAAATTCAATCTGCTGGCTGGAAAATAAATTAGCCTTTAAATAAATCAGCTTTATTCGTTCTAAATGCTTTTTTCTTTATCTTCGGAATTTTCCTTAAAACTTTCGTAGTTTTCTATGTTTAGAGAAGGGAAAATAAAGTTAGTAACTACTCTCATAACAGAAGATCTTGTGCATTCGAACAGTTTTCATTTGATGACCTGCTTTTAACACTGCGTCAAAATAGAAAAAATGGTAATGTTACATTCCGTTAAATGGCTCCATTTAAAATTATTAATTTTGAAATTGAATTGTATTTAGAGCAGAGAGTACAGCGGATTACTTAAATCTATGTTCGCCTGGGATCCTATAAATTAGGTCTTAAAATAATTACCTACTATGTAAAATATATTCATAACAGCGGCAATGACTAGCCTTTTCGCAATGAAAACAAGTAAGATGTAATGAGGCATACAGGATGTGATGAGGATGATTCATAATTTACCTAAATTCAAGAAGAGAAAAACAACCTTTAAATTTACTCACATTTACATATATAAACGCTCCCGATGGTTATTCTTTCCGGACATTTTTATACGCCATACTTGTGAATGAGAATTGGCAAAGTACCCAAGTAGTCATATCTACAAATTCACACAACACGATGATAGTGCCGATATCGTAAAGTAGACACACGAGACAATTTTAGTTAGACACAATAGTGCGTGGGGTGAATGGGATGCAGAAGTAACATTAACTGTGGGAAATGTGTGAGTTTCGATTTCGGAGTTAGAAACACGTCTAGATACACAATATATCCCTAGAGTCTAGGGCATAGACAATAACTTGTCTGCAAGAACGAACTTTTTAGTTTAAGTTGACTTTGACGACAAGATGTCATCATCATCTTCTTGTTCCGTGTATTAGTCGGAGACGGCTTCAAGCGTGATACGTGATTTAGAGAGTCTAATAATAACATCGAAACGACGATCTGACCTTCGTAAACCTTAGATAGTGGAACCAGACAATTTGGATCATGTTAAGAAGAAATAAGAAAGACTAGGATAGCACACGACCGACGACACGACGACGAATATAATTCACTTACATATGACGACTATAAATATCTGTTACGTATAAAAAATATTATCCAAAACCTTACATTAAATCAAAAACGAAAATAAATTTACAAGTTTCTTTGGTACATTCAATTGTAATAAAGAATGAATAAGATGGCGTGAAGTTTAGATAGTTAATATGATTAAAGAAATGGTAAATAAAATACATCTATCAAAGCCACGAAATTTTTTATAAGGTGCTGGGTGTCAAGTTGCAAAAGAAAAACTCAACAAACAAGATTAAATAGAAAAAACTCATTTGCTTTGTTATTCAATTCTCACATTTTTCTGTAATTACAAGGCGCCCTATTTTGTGATATAATAAAATAAAAATTTTAAATTTTAAGAAAATTTCTACATTTAGCAAGTGATGAATCTATAAAATGTTAAATTAGGTCGGTACTTTCTAGTGTGCTTTAAATGATTACATAAATACCTTAAGATAGACACTCGTGAAGTCACATCTATTTCACATGGTCATAGATTTACTAAGACCAATTGATTTGCCGTATTTTAGAACACTCCTTAGCTATAAGGGTATACAAAAATGGATCCGTCCGACCAAGTTAAAGATCTAGGTAGGTATCCTCATTATTGTTCCCAATTACAACCCATTTATATCGATCATCCTCCGTGCTGTAGTGCGCTTGAATCAGATTGAGCATTGAAATTCAGGATTAATGAGACAGCCTATTGAACGATCTCGAACACTCCGTTAAGAACTTCAAATAAGTTTGTGTAATTCGTAATGATTTTCAGTATAAATTGATTTTATTCAACTATAGGACGATTTAAAAAAAAATTGTGTTACGATAAGTTTGCGACGTGGAAACTGTATAAGACTGCTAATAAAATCTCATTGACTTCAAAAAATTCTATCGCAAAAAGTCGCTATAGAATTTTATTACAAATACTGTATGAACATGATTTTGTTTATTTAAATACCAATGAATTATTTTTAACTGTAGACATGTTACATATCAAATTAGAAATGATCTTGGTACATTTAAACACTCGTCTTAATCTATCGCAGATAATGGCTAGTTAGAACACAATAGTTATTATCATAGACCTAAATAAAGCTATTACTACGTTTCCAGGGAATTAGAGTGAAACTCGAAGCTTAATATAGCATAATACAATAACAAGAATAGAAATATAAGAGCTAAACTTCACAATAGGTATTTACTCAGCATACCTACCTATTAACGTTAAGCTGTTGTAGCTGTAAGTAAACAAAATGATGAAGATGATCAATAAATCAACATAAAATTTCCTCTGCGCTCGAACACTTTATTCAAGAGGGAAAAAGAGACGATTTTTTATTTGCATCACAGCCATCTGGATATTATTATGAAAACAAATTTACGGCTTCTGTGCCTTTTCACGCAGCTATAAAACATTTCATTTTGTAGGCTAAAGAAAGGTGCCAACGAAAGGAATAATTCACACGTTATAGTCCACTTGTTTTAATATAGTGAATCGAATTGACCCCGCCAATTGACCTGGAGTCAACGATGAAACGATATGTTGCTTTATGATCTAATACTGGTCAATTATTTAATAAATTGACTAAACAGGGCTTCAAGCAGACAAATAAAACAAAACATTCGCTTAGAGCATTTACTATTATAAATCGACTACGGTAAAAAATATCATTAACTCTCGCACGTCCTTCAACAATTTTCGAACCGAATTCAACAGTCTTTCCAAAAATTATATGAATGAGCTTTTTCATCATCTGATAATGGGTGATTAATTTATTATGAAATTACGTATTTTGTTCCATGTTTTGTTAGATAACTTGTGACAAGTACAGCATAAAATTAGATTATTATTTTAATTCGTGAGCTAAAATAGCCTTTATTATTTTTAATATTTTTCGGTAGAGCAAATGAACATTATCCTCGATATTACGTGATAGGGACATGCTGTTTGTATACATATAGAATTTGGATGAAAAATATATTACTTACAGGCTTTAAGTTCTTCAAACTAATTAATGTAAAATGTCAGATAGCTAATGTAACATATTTCTTATAGCTATAACGTGGGAAGACTAAGAGATAGGATATCCAAGTTAAATGTTAACAAAAACACTAACCGTTTTTCACGGGCGTGGGCTGAACAAACTTTTTAGGCTTCTTGTATTTCTTTATGTTACAGGTTAGCTTCTCGATCGCTTTAAGTATCTTCTTGCTCACTTTATTAATTGTTCGCCGCTTCGGATCGGTGTATTTCTTCGTTCGGGTTCCACCGTCAACGGTTTTCTCTTTTCCCGAGTTCTCACTATCATCTGATTCCGTAGCGGACGAATCTGACACTGGATGGAATATGTACGGGCTTGTGTTGAAACATGGTGAGTTCATATCGATTTTTATAGAATTTATAAGACGTTTTAAAGATTTAGAAACACGGCTATTCACAATGAAGTCTTGAAGATCGTTGAAAGTCAACGGCGGAACTGGTTAAGGATCGGGACGTTCGGACTAGTGAACCGTCGAGCGTGACGGCGCTCCCAGGGCGAGCCGGGACCTTGGCTCCTTTGAGCTAGTAATTGATCGAGTTCGGCTGTGACCTAATATAATGATTTAATGAACCTAGTCGAATGATCGCGTATATCATTGTGTTGGTACTTACGCCTGATGAGTTATGGCCGAGCCTTGCTACTTTGTAGTAATGTGTGCACATTAAAATTGTACTCATAGGTTATTACAAACTCATCTAACAAAGAACGTACTATAATAGCTTTATAAATTATTCAAACTATATGAACATGTGTTTGATCAGATGTTTTAAATTCGAAGAAAAATGTAGAATACATTTTAATTAATGTTAAACCGTATTATGGTGCTTTCAGTTCCTGGAATACATTGTTTGTCAACTGTGATGTACGAATTAAAATACTGTAACATCGGGGTACTTACTTCGTCCCAAAATCATGATACTTTTTTGATTCTCGTGCGAGTACCTACTTCAGTTTAAATGGCATTATGATACTTTTGTATGCATATATGTTTAGCTGTGGATATAATCAATTATTTTAAATATGAACAACTTAATAAAGCCACACCGAAGTACTTTTATTTTATCGCAAAATTTGGACCAAAGTTGCACTTAGTAGTGCCATGGGTCAAAATTACCCGAAAACGATAGCCAAAGAATACTGTAAGTTTAATTTTCATATGCTTCTCGCAAAAATATCTTGAACACTTTAATTTATATCACATTAGGATCCCAGATACATATCTGTTACAATTGATAACAATAAAACACTTAAACTGACCTGCTCTCTTTGTTTCGTAAAAAGTTTGCACATTACCAATTCGCGCGGTTTACTTGTAGAAACTTATCGGTAAAAGCATGGATTGACCAATCAGCTTTGTTAAAGACAAACTGTTTTACCAACCGCCCCATCAAAACGCCATTTATCGATGAGCAGCGTCAACTACATCGATATCTCCTGACGTCCAGCGTGGCGGGAAGTTTAATATTTTTCCCCCTTTGGGCCAAAGTTGCCCTCTAGGGCCAAGTACTTAGTTACTGTATTTTCTTTTTTCAATTATTGTTTTTAGCGACATATAATTTATATTAGATTGTTCTTTTTTTTTTTTTTTTAGTTGGGGAAACTCCCACGAGCCGTCACCCTCTACTCGGGGAAGCAGAGGGCGGTGTGTCGGACTCGAACCGACTAAAACCCCAACGTGGCCTCCAGCGGCGCAGTCCCGAAGGAGCCTGTATCCCCACTGTCGGGACTATACGACTGCTCCTCCGGTGATGCGCGTGCCGCGCTACGCGGCCCACCTCGCGCAGCGGTGGTCGATGCTGTGCAGCCCACGACAACAGTCGTCGGATGCACAGCACCGAGCACGCGTGCGCGTCGAGACATGCCAGGCCACCCAGCATGTCTCAACCACTCCGCCCAGGATTCAGACGCCGATCATCCCCGTGACCGGGGTCGTGGGCCCACTCTCGCGCTGTGCCCTCTGCTAAGCCAGAGGGGCACGCGGAGAGCGTCTCGTCGAAGGGGCCGCCTTCCGCCCGGCGACCCAAATTGAGGGCAGAGCCCTGTCGTCGCAGAGGGAGAGCATCGAGACGCTCAATCCCTCTGCGACCCACCACAGCGCGACCCAGCGCGCCCCTGTCGGGTTGCCGAGGATAGGGAGGCGAGCAACGATAACACTCAGCTCCTCCTCTTCCTCGGCAATCCTGGTCCGGCCGCAGGGGGCTGCGGCCGGTGCCGCAACTGCTCGTTTCCCCAACCGAGCAGTCGCGGCTCATCTCGGGGTCTCTCTTCGCTTCGGCCCTGTCCTGGTGCCCAGGGCCTACTAAGCCCCCCCGGTACGACAAACCTAAGACTCCGGCGGGGGGGATATTAGATTGTTCTAACAGATGCACGTATAACTGTTACCAACCCAATCTAACAATCTACATCAAATACCTATATATCACAAAAAGATTTACCAAATACTTACATAAAATATCCGTTACGACTACCAAACACACGATTTAACAGGCAGGTAGAAAAGTGGAACTTTAATTTGATTCTAACTAGTTTCGCAGCAAATAAGTAGAGACAGGGTGAAGCAGGGGAGAAAAAGGTAATTACGTAACAAGACTATAATTTCCCGCTTGGATGCATTTTAGTTGAATTTCCTCATGACTGAATTTCCACTGCGTAGTGAATTGTCCTTAAAAAACTATTATGGAAAAGATTAATCCGCCAGGGAAATAAGTAGGCTGGCATCGGAAGACGACAGGTGTTTGGTCCATTTCCAGCTTAAGTAATCTCTTAAATGAAAATTATATTTAGTCACACCGAAAATGACGACCGTAATATTGCCCATTTATTTTATGGAGGTATGTATTATTTTTCAAGAGGCATACTATACACATATACCTAAAGCGTTAATCTAAACGAACAAAGTTTAAAAAAAAATGTCCAAAGAGTGGCTGACTACAAAATTAAAGGCTGTTACTTCATTTATTAACCGTGAGACAAGTAAACGGACTAGATTAATTTCGGACCCCTTGGATTTTTGTACCAAGTTTCGTTCCATTTGAGTTTTGGACATATAAAAAAGATGTGCGTTAACTTATCTATAAACCATTTTTACGCAACTATTCAGAAACAATAACTTTCTCAGCTGCGTAGAAGCGTTGTACGTACACTGTTCATAATATTAACCTAAAATACCTTAAGTGCAATGTTAATACCTCTCCATGCTATAACCGGCATGGCCTATAAAAGTAACCTTGGCTAAGGCCTCATGTCCATTAATCAAGTAACACTAATGGGATACCTGCATTAGCCTATATTCAACTCGAGCCCTGAGCGCTCTCTAATGCCGATGTGATGGAATAGCAATGTGTATCTGCATCGTGTCTTGGCTATTGCTAATGAGCAGGCGCTTATCGGTCCGAACGAGGTAACGAAGTGCTTTTGACTAACTAACTGTGTTTTAGTAGGTATGTAGAGTAGATTTGATGGGATAGTGTGTGTGTAAAAAAATACTGCAAATTTGTAGGTATCGTTAGAAAACTTACACAATAGTAGGTACGTCCAATTCATGTATTTTCTACTTTATTTTCTTGGAAAAAAGGACGTATTGAAACTTGAAAGAATTTTTTAGGATTAATATTTTTTTTATTTACCTATAAATACATACCATTTATGAAATAAACATAGCTCTGTACTGTGTGGAAGCTTTAAGCCTAGACTCAATACACGGGTATTAACCAAAATAGCACAGATCTCTATAACAAAAATAGATACTTAGTGGAAGACATTACAATTTCATAGTACGTCGGCAGTCAACCGCTAGTTGCGACATAAAGGAGGCACGAGCCGTAATCTACATTCAAGAACGATGTATACCTACTTCTCAGCCGGTTGAACGACTCTTCGGAAGTTCCTACTTGGTCGAGACTTAGTCACTTTCCGAGTTTTAAGTAAGTGAAGTTCTGGAGAGTTCCGTAATGATGCAACTGACTGAAACTCGGATCCTATCGAAACGGCAGTTTGTAATGAACTCTGTCATTTACCGGCGGATTTTTAAATCGGCTTAAAGACATTTTGATATGATTGTTTTTCTCCTTATGTTTGCTTTTTGTTACACGAAATATACTTAGGTTAGGTTAGGTTACCTACTACTTAGCTTAAACAAAAAATATTTTTCTTGTTCATAGCTTACCATTATGACATGACATGAAATTTCTAAGGCAGTGAAATACCACGTTACCAATTTGCTTAGTACATTAGATCAAGAAATCTGTCTAGAGATCTAAACCCACCAGGCAATAGGTATGTATGCCTTTAGGTAGAGAACTACGTTCGCCTATCTATGATAATTCTGTAAATAATTTATACTATTATCAGTTAGATGTATTTAAAATGCATGATTAGAATTATTTTTGCTACTTCACATGAATGAACTCGTACTTACGATACATTTTATTTACTACATTTCACTTTGTAAATAAAATTAAAGCACGACGTTTAAAATTAAATATTTATGCGGTTTTTTACAAAACGTCACACTGCATGAGACACATATCCTTATCCTAAGGGAGGAAATTACCCCAGCGAGTACTTTATGAGGTACGCGGATGTGAGACGTGACAGAGTAACGTTATCGACATAAATCCCTGTCGAATTGAAATTCTCTTTAACGACCCATCACCCCTCTCAGTCTCTATATAATAGCCTCTCATTGGGAATTAAGCGCTTTCATGAATTTACATCAAATGAAGACCTTGTCCAAATAACGAAATGTTCCAAAACACGAACGAAATATTTACATCATTAGCACATTGAAGCAGATTTATCTTCCAAAAGTTCTACATGTCATTAAAATTAAAATTCCCCATAGGATGGAAATATTTTTTGAAGAATAAAAAAATACCTGCTCACACAATTAATAAACTATGCGACGGAAATAAGGGTACATAACATAACATGAAAATATTTATAAAGAACGTGTAAAGAGTCTCTGGGACTGTGTTATGAATACTCAATCGAGTTTGAATAGTAATGATGTTCCAAACTTCGCTCATATAAATGCGTCAGGCGTGGACCCGCTAAAATATTGAGAATTACTTTTTAAGCCGGGTTTATTGGCAAAATTTCTTACAATCTAATCCTAAACTCACCTGCCGGAGATCCACTGCTGTATTCCTCTGGCGTCGATTGATTTAAATTACTGTGGGTGCGTTCCTCAGGCCTGCCCTTCTCTGTCCGTGAGTTGAAATAATCAGAATCTCGTTGGATTGGGATGTTAAATATTCTTTCTTTCTTTGAATTTTCTTGCTGTTTATCCGTATTTCGCGTGTTGAAACCGTTGGTTCCAGGAATACTTGAGGTATTAAACTTACTCTCCATTTCATGATCAATGCTATTACTAGACCCATTGAGTACAATTTTCTTTATAGTTTTTACTTCTTCAATCTCTTTCACTTCATGTTCCGTTATCAAGGAGTGTTTAGAAATTTCTTCACGTTTATGAAAGTTGTTGTCGCTGTGTGAATTAATTATGGTACTTGATTCATTATTTCCATTCATCTTACTTTCCGGCCTCAGATATTTTTCAAATGGATCGCTATTTCGTTTGGTTTCAAAAGGATTCTTACTTGTATGTCTAGTTTCATTTGGTACACTTTGGTAAAAGGAATTAAATTTGCTGTCATAAGAATTGTTCGCACTTTTATCATTTGCATACTTAGAATTAGTGGAATCGAATCCATTTGTGTATTCAGTGTCCTTATAGTTTGAATGTGGTAGACTACTAGGACCAGAATCGTAGCTTTTGTTGAAAAATGAGGGCGATTTCAAATCGGAGCTCTGGTCGTTAAGTGAAGACGTATTTTCCTTGGATTTACTTCTATCTATACTGGACGCTCTGCCATTTGGTACTGGTAGTTTGGAAGCACTTGAATAATTCGGTAAAGTTGTATAAAAAGGGTTCGTTGGATGGAACCTTAACGGTTCGTCGTTAGTAGTGACTGATTTCACCAGAGGCGTGGAGCTGAGCGCTGCGGGTAATGAGTTCAAAGATGACTGAGCTGATAATGAAGATGGTCTGTTTTGCGGCAGCTGCGAAGGTCTTATTGTTGCGTACACCGGCGCTTGTGGGGTCGCCCTACCACCCTGCACTTCTGCGATCAATTGAGATGGTCCTGAAACCAAATAAAACGTTAATTTAGAAGTATAAAAAATCAAAAGTTTAGCAATATTTGTTATATATTAAGTGCCATGTATTATTCTAATTTCAACAAAGAAATAACATATTAATGACTGTTCTGGATGTTTGGCTATGTTATAATGTGTTCAGCCAAGACCATCAAACACTATTTTTAATAGAGCTTATATATTTCTGGTCAAAGACAAATGGGATAAGAGCAAATTTTTTTGCTAAATCAAGTACATATAACGAAATGTTGCGATACCTATGACAAGCTGGCGTATACAGATCCTAGCTCTTAGCTAATCAAAACACACGTACGTGGATAAGCAACAGAGCACTCACATTTTACTCCCATTAGGTACCTACTGCGCTTTGTTTCTTAGTTACTGCGTTGCGTATACATAATTTTGATTTGTGCTCTTAAGACCGCCTAAGCCTTAAAGATAATCAATGATATCTCAGTCATATGTGCTTCTCGTACCATATCAGTACATACGACCTTGTTACATATTTTACTCTCATTATACATACATACGTAACATCACGCCCATAATCCCCGAAGGGGTAGGTAGAGTCAAAGGGGCAGCATGCCCCTTCAACCACATTCAGCCAAAAATAAAGCCGGACTGGGTTAGATGGAAAATTGTGAAAAAGCAGTGACAAGCGGCTAACCTGTCGTCTACACAATCACACACCCAAAACCCGATATACCATTGGTCGCCTTTTACGACATGCTAGGCAAGAATCACAATTGGCACATTCTTTTTAAGTCCCAGACCAACATGGGACAGTGGGCTGGGTTGGATGGAAAGCTGTGAAAAAGTAGTGACAAGTGGCTAGCTCGTCGCTTACTCAGTCACATACCCAAAAGCCCGTAAACCATTAGTCGCCTCTTACGACATGCTAGGCAAGAACCACAGTTGGCACATTCTTTTTTTTTGTCCCAGATCAACATGGGCCAAGTCCCAGACCAACATGGGACCTCATTATGAGACTCTCATTATGATATGTATTTTGCTACTAAGTATACGTAAAGATTTTCTCCGAATTGAGCCAATTTACAAGTTAATTCTGATTATTCTACGAATTCAGCTAACTCTTTATATGTGATACGTAATCGTATGACAGGTAAAAAATTTAAAAATATTATCTAACTGATTTTACACACGTGTACGTTTGTATTGTAAGTTGGGTATCATTCGTCCCAAAATTACGCTTATTTTTATCCCACTTTGTTTGTTTTCAGCTTTTTTTATAAAAGCAGGCAAATTTAGGACATTAATAAGTTTAGACGAAGAGGCTACCTGTGAGGATTGTAGCAAATAGAACAATGTGATCTTTACATACATCCATGAGAAAGAGGCTTGATAACAGTCAATGGGAAATGCATAATTTTTAATAATTCCTCGTTGACTCAAATCTTATTACCCATCCAGGCAAAGTCACGTATAAGTAAATACATTATAATCACCAGGCAACAAAATAAAGTAGAAGACAGAAAGAATCATAGCTAATATGCACTGCGAAAAGGAAGTATACACAAAACTAAATGGCGCATCGCATCCCGATAGCGGGGATTAGCCGCAGACTCCGGCTTAATGGGGAACAGTGCTCGCCCCATCCCTCCTTAGTGTATCTTGTTTCTGCATATAGATTTTTATGTTCGCAATGAACATTGTGTTTGAAAAGGATGTTAGGGGCGTTACATTTCCCTTGTAGAAGTTCTTCCGCGAAGGAAGCTACTATTGGAAGAGGTAACACACAGTTTTGGTGAATTTTAAAAATAGAATTATCTATAAAAGCCAGACCAGAGAACTATCACAAGACAAACTACCTAATTTAGTGAGATTTTAGCGCTATTATTTAACCAAGAACTAGCCTTTTATAAACTACATGACGACAAATGATACCCAGCATAAAATCAGACAATAGGCTAGTTTGCTATTTTTTTTTATAGTCCGTGAGTTAGATTATCAAAAAAAATTAATAAGTATTTTTTGCTTTATCTAATATTCGAAAAATTAAAAAGATACAGCACTTCAAAGATCTGAAATGAGACGCTTGATATACTTGGACGGTAAAATTTTACTGATCTAGTGACGTCACGCAGTACTTTAACGCGATATAGCTTCATCATTTTTGTCGAGAAAAAATACGTAAGCAATATATTTTTTTTAACTAACTAACTAAACTTCACGCCACTTCCCTAGCGGGGTAGGCAGAGAGAACCGAACGCCATATGGCACGATCCTTACACACCTCACTCGCCTCTTCAATTATTTTTTTTAAATTAGCCTATAATCAAAAGGCGAATTGGTTTTGGTGGGGTTTTAGCACTACAATTTAAGAAAGAACTAGCCGTTTATATACTACTTAAAGACAAAGGATAACAAGCCATAGAAACAACACATTGTCTACAAGAAGGGTGAGTAGTGTACCTGTTTATGAACGAAGGAAAGAATTTACCAAGTAAGATTTAGTCAATTTAGAAAACGTCGGTGTAAATTGGCGGTCAGAGTATTTTAGGCGACTCCGTAAGTAGTCAAAAACCCAAGAGTTTAAGACCGAATGATTAATGTGCCTTGTCTTTGCGCATGATTTATTTATTTACGGAGTCTTCGCAATAATGACTTTGCCGACAATCGTTCAAAATAACTCTTCATTTCTTTATTATATTGAAATACTCTAATATCTACATTATTAGTCATGACTACGGCTTATAATAATATTAAGGCTCTGTCTTATGCATTCGAAACACGTATTTCAAACTTCCCCAAGAGCACAAGTTACAATTCACCTAGGTACATGCACATCTAATGAAAACATCCAACGAAGAAAACATTCCCCAACTTCCAACAACAAATTCTTATAAAGTTGTTACAACACTACCGACGAAGACGTTGCTACGTAATCCCGTAGCATTCATAACATTAGGACACGAAATATGCGCCTAGATATAAATCAGGGACGCTAGAAAATTTAGTTCTCGCTGAAATATTTCCTTTTGTAGTTGCAACGTGTATTACTTTATCGCACGGACACATATGCAGTCCCATTGTGGAGTAGAGGACAGCTTTATCGCTCCAACCTGTTTGCGGGAAAATGTTCGTATGACAGGAATGTTAGGACAGTGTGGTGTCAGTTGGTTCCCAGAAACAGTGATTGAATAATGATTTTTAAGAGTAACATAACATAACATAACATAACATAACACAACAGTTGGCACATTTTGTCAAGTCCCAGACCAACATGGAACAAAGGGCTGGGTTAGATGGAACTAACTAACTAAGTAACTAAACTTCACGCCACTTCCCTAGCGGGGTAGGCAGAGAGAACCGAACGCCATATGGCACGATCCTTACACACCTCACTTGCCTCTTCAACGTTCCTATTCCTTTTCATACAAGCTCTACGGTTTTTATGACTCCTAATATCACCTTCTGTTAATACACGACCAATCTGGTTGTGGTAGGTGAATCTAGCCTTCCGCGGCTTCACATCCTTCCACTTTCGCATTGTACCTATATATGTTTTGTCAATCTTTCGTCATCCATTCTTTCCACATGTCCGAACCACCGGATTAGTTAGATGTTAGATGGAAAATTGTAAAAAAGAGTGACAAGCAGCTAGCTCGTCGTCTACACAATCACATACCCAAAACCCGATAGGTATATCATTAGTCGCCTTTTACGACATGCTAGACAAGAAACACAGTTGCCACATTGTTTTTAAGTCCCAGACCAACACGGAATTATTAAGAGTACCTACTTATGTTTATTCAAATTTCAGTTCTGTTTTAGTGGTATTAAACATTTTTCAGCGGATATATTGAGATTATTTTCTTTATCAAACACATGTTTTATATTTGCAGTTCAGAACTTTATTTAACATTAACTGAAATTCATCGAAGATTTGATAGGTTTGACAAAATATTATAAGACATAAAAATCCCACATCTTTATTACGCAATTCGATAAAAAGTCCTGTGACACTTTTGCATACATTCACGATAAAGGCCAGCTAGCAATTATTATCAAGAGAACTAACATTCGCCCGCAGACTCCGCACGAAAGAAAAATGCACTTTAGCCAAGTATGATTACTCTGCGACGTAACTCGGCTGACTTTAAATTGGAACAATGTTAAAGCCGGAAGGGACCAGTAAGCAGTAAATCGGATGATATCGCCTGCAGCTCGAATAGCTGTGGCTGTCGTCCATTTGAATTAAGCACCGTCCAAGACGAGAAGACTAGAAGTTAGTATTATATAATTCCGCGTGCCAATATTAGAGCCCGTTGTAGCTTCTATGTTAACAAATATTTGAAGATGAAATTTAACTATTACTAATTGTCGAATTAACTAGTAACTTTCTAACGTTGCATCGTATATACAATCGTTTGATATATGAGGGGTCTCTTGTTACACGTTCTTACATTTACGTACATCAAGTTTCCAATTTGATAAATCGTCGTTATTCCCCATCTCTCCAGCTCGTGGAAATTTTCACTTATCACGTTCTATCTGGATCGCACTACTCACTACACGAGTGTCTAAACTTACTTTTCAACTCGCTGCTTTTGCCAATTGATCTTCTTCGCGGTGACATTTCCCTGTTCCTGGAACAACAAAACTTAGATTAGGCCTTTCGAACGAGGGTGAACTTGTAAAAGTACATTGGCTAGGAAATCGCGACTTGGTAAAACTGTATGTACGGTATCCTACCAGTACATACAGTTTTACGAATTCGCGAAAATGTTGATTTTAATTTAACCACAATTGAAATCATTTTACGAGGCTCACTCAATGAGCATAATATTCCTTGATACATTATTTATAAATCTATTGGATGGCTATTTAAAAATAGCTCCAAATAGGTTTTTATTCATATTACGCTTACACTCAGGTAATAGGACATAATATTAGTTGGGAGTAAGTTGTCATAAAAGTTATATACCATTTTTACGTAGTTAAAAGTATGTTTACAAACAGCCAAATGTCGGCTATGCTCAAGGCTACTAGGCTTTTAAACTTTCCGCAGTATATCGCTTCAAAGTTTCTAACATAAGGTTCAAGCAGATAAAGCAATCCAATTTAAAACTTGTTCCTATTACTACAAAGCCTTAAACTACCCTTTCTAAGCATCGTGAACTTATATTGAAATTAATAAGTAAAAGTTTCTTAGACCTACTTACGCAAACTCCAATTAAGACGCCTTCCTTAGTTTCATCGACTTTCTCCACCTCAAGTAAAGCTTAAGATTAAGTGACTTTTCTGAAGTTTCCAGAAAATGGACATATTAGTGGTATGAAGTCTGTATCACCATTACCATACCAGAGCTTTTATCAGTATCCTGTCATATGTCTATGTTACTCGGACTGTCTGAATAATGGCTATAGGAATTAGAGCGTTGATCTGCTGAATGGCACTGAAACATATTATATTATATGTTTGTATGGCATCCGAGCGGCCATATCGCCACTAAAAATCCAGTCCACCTATACAATGCTATATAGTCTACTATAGTCATATGTCAAATTGCTCCTACATCTCGTAAAGGAGAAAGCATAAAAAGTTATAAACCCTGTGTCCACTCTTGTGAAGTAGAAGATCTACAACAAGCTATTAAGAAACACAGTAGGTAATACCACCGATCGTTCAGCTTGCATACGACAAGGTGCACTTAGTCGGAAGATCCGGCGCACGTACCATCTCGCGCATGTTAAATTAAACTCCCTCTGGGGGACATCACGCTTTGAGGGACACAGGCCTTTCAAAGGCCGGAAAAGGGCAGCTTTTTTGATATAATATGCAGCGGTAGATAAGTGCTTCGTCCGAAGTGATGTACGATTGTAAATTTAATGAGGATGTGTAGAATCGGTAATAAACATAAATAAAACATTTTCAACTATTCAACTTAATATTTTTGACACCTATTTTTTAAATCACAGAAATTATTATACTTATTGTTATGTAGCAGCGGCTGCGGAAAGTTATTGGAACGGAATAGAATTGTTAAGACAAATGTGATAAGCGTTTAGTGAAAAATTAAACCATGGAAAGTTTAAAGAATTATTATTCCCATGTTGACTAATGGTATATCGGGTTTTGGGTATGTGATAGTGTAGGTGACAAGCTAGCCACTGTCACTACTTTTTCACAATTTTCCATCTAACCCAGCCCAGTTTTATTTTTGGCTGAATGTGGTTAAAGGGCCTTGCTGTTCCTTTCACTCTGCCAATCTCTTCGGGGATTTCGGGCGTGATTTAAGCCCACGGTACGCGTAACCTTCTTTATCCACTGTCATCTAATTAAAAAAAATAAAGCTAGCTCGTTACCCAGTCACAAACCAAATAGCCATATCCATATCCATTTATACCATTTCCTTTTTACGCTATTCTATTTCATGCTTTGCAATTTAGTCCTGAAATAGTAATAAGTCAATCATTGAAGCCACTTACTCCTATGTGGTGAAATATAACAACAATATAACGGAGCCTATAACGAACTATTAACTAACATAGTGGTTACAAACCGCAGCCATCAAGCGACAAACGCGAGTACAAAAGCACATTTAAGTGCCTAACTGTTGATTAACTAATTGATTAAACGGTGAAAACTTGATATGCCTACAAAGTGCTTCGGAAACCGAGCTCTGGTCAGCTGCATATTGTCTACTGTAAGCATGAAACAATTATTTTAATAAAATTTTTATTATGGTATTCTGTGTTGGCTTTAATTGATGAAAATTGAAAAAAAATAATGAAAAAATCTTTATTACAGTAACAATTATAGTTTTAACAATTGCCTGTGTTTGGTTTATCCTTTTAAGTGTATTAAACACTTGTGCCAGAAAAATCCGCTCTCTCATAGCTAGAAAGACTTGTTTAAATATTGAGGTAAAGCAGTTGTTACAATTGATTCTATATATTTTTTAATAAGACCCTATTATAGCAGTATTTCATACTTGAATTTTCAATTGGTTGAACGTTCAATTTACTTCGTACATTTTATTTCGAAAAATAGATCGTCAATTTAGTTTGACATGCCAGGAATTTCCACCAAGCTATATTCTATACCAAACTCTAAGAGATTAACGTGTAAAAGTTCATGAATCATCAACTAATTTAAATAAAATTATGTAAAATATATGACTTGATTCGAGTGTCAACTCTGTAGATACATTTTATTTCGGAAAATTGCAAAGGAAACTGGTGTTAATTTCGTTAAAATCCCATACATTGGATCGTAGACCTTTTTGTTTTGCCCGATTTTTTGGGAAATAAGCTGATCCAATTCTTTATTTATATAACTGTATACAAAAAATCACAGTTTTGTTTTGTCTAAATTAACATCGATAGTATTTGTTGTTTATTCACAATTGAAAGAATCCTGCAAAGAATATACTAAAATAATACCACTGCCATAGAGTTCCACCTAAGCTCAGTAATAACGGAAACAAAGTATAAAAACGCCATAAAGTTGGTGGGACTTAAGACATTGTCCATTACCTGATAGCCTAGGCATGGCTGGCCTGTTAACTTTTATTCAACGAACAATAAATCTGCTTTTATATCACTGGACAGTTTTAGCTCGAGCTGTTTACTAAGTATCATTTTAAACTTTCGTTGCATTATCGTGCTAATACTGTAATCAGTATCAGTATTATTTCTAGTAAGTAAGTTGTATGTAGTTTTTCATTGCCATGTTATAAGGCTTACTATTTCAAAGTTTTTATTATTATTTAAACTTCACAAACTCCTTTACACTCGACAAAGAAAACCCCTTTTTGCCGTAATCAACAAAGAACGTAATGGATGAGCATCATAGATTTTTTTAATTATGTAAATAGTAAACAGTACAAGTAGTTAGTTATTTAAAATGTTTCAAACTCTATTTAAGTTTATATGTACGGGTATAAGTTTGAGAACTTGTTTATGAAAGATCCTCTTTGCGGTCACCGGTGGTAAAGTAACATTTCTGATATGTTTCCAAGTAAATTCGCAGAAATACAGTCGTTATAAAATGATCAATAAGTGCCAACTTCCATTTCAAACCAATGCTTGGTAATTTTATTACAAAATTAGAGACATCAGTATTTTAATAATTGATTTCCAAAATCATTGACGCATCAATACAGCTAGTTAACTAAATGCTCCTAAAATTTCCTACCAACGAACAAACTCCTATAATTGGCACCATGAATCAGTTCATTTATTAATTATCCGAACCAATTTTCCACATTGTCTGCTCTGTTTACGCACATATTGATATTCAGCATCAGTTGACGATGCCAATTAGATACGATAACCCCAAATAGAGGTGTGCTAATCAACTGCCGTGTGCTCAAATGCGGTTTGTAGCAGACCTCGCTTGTCGGTTGTGGTTTTTGGTCACTGTGATAGTTGACAGATCCATTAATTAACAGGACGGTTTTTGAAGCTGATCTGTACAGACTACTGTACAGATCAGCTCGCTTCAGTATTAGAGCCATATTCAAAAACAATAAATAGCCAATAATTAGCCATACTGGTGAGATGGAATGGTGGTAATATTTCGATGAAGGTAGTCAGTGTGACGTTAATGCTATTCTGTTTTAAAATATTGGCTCTTTTAGTTTTAAATGCTTAACTAAGTAACGAGTATGGGAATGGATGATGACAAACAAATCTTTGAGCATATAATTTTACATAACATACTGATTGTACGGAATATTTATCAAGTCTATGGATATAATAATATTTATCAAGTATATGGAATATGTATCAATATTCTGACAAACAACTCTAAGACTGAAGGGAGCTGATCTGTACAGTAGTCTGTACAGATCAGCTCGCTTTAGTATTAGAGCCATATTCAAAAGCCGTCCTGTCGACTGAATAAGCGGACTATACAACGGTTGGTCTTTGTAGAGCTATAAATGAAAGTAATAGCCAAATGACAAACAATCAGTGGACAACAAATCACAATGGACTAAGAACAGTATATTTGCAATACCCATAGATTTAGAATTTTTGTACATCCTAAATCTATGGCAATACCTGACGACAAAAAAAGCCTTTACTACAATAGAATATTTAAACCTGATCAAGCCAGAGGAGATATTTTAAAGATCTCTATATCGAATCAGGTCTAGAAGCTTCCGTATTTCGCTTAAGCCTCTGAATTAAAATTCCGGCGTTTTTAAATCCAGTGCAATTTAATTTTGTCGTTGGTTTTCATTGGATTTAGTTTTGCTCATTATCTTATCAAAAATTGTAACTAAAAGTAACTTAAGCCATCACTTGTTTTAGGTATATGCTCTGCAACAGTTAAAGAGCTGGCAACAGTTAAAGAGCGGATATTGTTCATTGTTACTTAACATTTATTTGTAAATTGAGCAAGAAGTGTATTATAAATTGTCATACGAAATTCCCAAGCAAAACACCAAGAAGAAATCTTAAGTGGCCAACTCAAACTGGGGCAAATAAAGACAAAAGGTTTCTGAATGCTAACAAATACTTACATATGGGAGATTGGATTTCTCTTAGACGCTGTGAGATGTGACTTTGCCCGACTCGCACGCACCAATCCAATTTGGAATTCCAATTAAATTGCCACCTTTATCCGTATCGGAGGCGTCTAACATTCAGTATCTGAGCAGTATTAGCACGCGTCTCTTGCCTCGAATGGAGCCCTGCTCCTCTCCGGCACTAATCCGATCACTCGTCGCCGGGAATCGAACACGGGACCGTCCACAGATTAATCGCGACGCAAATTGAAGCACTTAGTTCGTGTATGACGCGACAAATGGGATTTGCATGCGTGGGAGACGTTCATGTGTCGGAAAAATTCGGGAATACGCTTAAGTTGTCCTTTGTATTCTTCAAGGATGGATGCTCACAGACTCAATGTATATTTCGATACTCGGCAGCGATGGAATCAAATCGCATTTTTGTTTGACGCCTATATGCGCGCTATCTATTCCAATGGAATTAGGGAAAGGATTGAAAAGCAACAATGTACGGTATTACGAAACATTTCGACGGTTTATGTCGTTTAACTAAACATTTTACGATAATAGATCCTCATGGAAATAGTTATTTTCCAACTAACGCACATGCCAATGTAGGATGACTTAATTAGTTCTACAAGATTCGAGATGCATCGTCATGATATCTTGTCTGACGATCAACGTAGCAACGATAATTGTTTCACCATTTCTAATTACAAAATATTTAACATTATATGCGCCTAAAGACAAATATTCCGTACAATCAGTATGTTATGTAAAATTATACGCTCAAACAGATTTGTTTGTCATCATCCATTTCCATCCTAGTTACTTGGTTAAGCATTTAAAACTAAAAGAGCCAATATTTTAAAACAGAATTACATTAACGCCACACTGACTACCTTCATCGAAATATTACCACCATTCCATCTCACCAGTATGGCTAATTAGCCATAAGCGTCAATGTAAAATACGGTAACTATACGCACATCCTATAAAGGGGTCTGTATGGCCACTTAAAATGAACTTTATTGCTAAAACCTTATCTGTGTGACACCTACCTAATTATTTTGTCTTGCTACTACGGAAATCGAATCACGAAAGTTTGGACGACACTGGTAGTGTATTTTTCTTTTATTTACTATTCCTAGCATATGAAGTGCGTCCTTACTATTAAGCTACCACTGCTCTTTATTTTTATTACTAGTTAATATAATAATAAATTCTCCAAACTGACACCAATTCCCTAGTTACAAACTATGCATAAGCTTGTTCTATGGATACTAGGTGAACGGATAGACATACTTATAAATAAAAATACTTTAAAGGTTTCATCCTAACACATCAACCCGTTGGCGACCCCGGGTTGGCGGCGAATGTTACCGGACCCGGCCGAGTTGAAAAACATACCGGTTGCAATCTGTAATACTTAAATGCGTTTATAAACATCCATGACTGGAGTACAAATGTCTATGTTCATCACACGAAACATTTGCCCTAGCGGAATTGTAACCCGCGACCTTTGGTTTCGTGGCCAGGGGTCTCTGACTACTGAACCAAGGGGCCATACAGCAATTTGATATTAAATATTAAGAAAGAATAGAAATAAATTAATGTGGTTAAGGGAGGGACCTGTCCCTTAAACACTGCCTACTCGGGGATTACGGGCGTAATGATATGTATGTATATATATTTTTTTATATTATAGAAAGATGCTTATGCACACCAGTAGCTATCTATAATAATAATATGTCGAGTACATGCCTTACGTGATTATCGTTGACGTCACTACCTAGATACAAATGTCTGCCTAGTTACGTGATCGACTTAGAAGTCTGTGTCGCGCTAAATAACGGCAGCGAGAGGCTTGGCATTCAACGTTTATTTGCAATGAAATGACGTCACTAGTGTCAGACAATATGAAAGATGTTTTCTCACTTAATATGCATCTTTCGTGACCTACATAACTTTTCCCTACATCACCCACTCACCTGAATAGTATAGGGTACAGTTTAGACCCTATGCCACTGAGGTGAGAGGGCATTACAGTTACTGGATCTAGGACCATGAAACAAAGTGAGCAACGCAAAAAGAGATTTTTGAAATTCAATCCCTATAGATAAATAAGTAAATATCTGACTATGTATGTCTATAACATATGAAAACCTCATTTTCAAACTTCGTCGATACCTCTGCGTGTCGTGTCATATGTTACTAAAAAAATTTGCGCGTACAGTACAACAGTCTACTTACTCGTTCAAGCCAAGTTTGAGCACAGGCCCCGCTCCCCTGAGCATGGCGTGAGCGTCAGCATTGCTCATGCCCTTCGTAGGCCTGCCGTTGATGGACGAGATGACGTCACCCTCTCTGATCCCGCTCAGCGACGCTTTGCGCCCCGGGTTCACCTGGAAATAAAATTTTAGTGTTACATCCTCTTACTACTTTGTTAGCTAAAAACGTCACAAAAATTATTTAAGTGCATAATATATCCTTGTGACAAAGAAGACAGTCAAAGTTCGCAGTTGCATATAGCTAAGTTGATTATAATGTTAAACTGGTATTAGGAACTAATAGATTAAGACAATGCTAGACTTAAGATTAAACTAGTTAGTAGTGAGTTACACGAAGTAGGTCTGTCTCGAGATTACTAAGGCGATAAGGTTATTATGCAAATTATTATTATTGATTGGCCCGTTGATCGAGTAGTCAGAGACAATGTCCATGTTCATGACACGAAACATTTGCTTGTAGCGGGATTGTCCATGTTCATCACACGAAAAATTTATTACCTGGCTGTACTTCGTACGAGCTTGCGAGTTGACGCTAGAAATATTAGGTAAATTCAAAGGTGCCAAGTCGCCCGATCGGGCAGGTTTTTTTCGGGCGAGATGACGAATAAGTCCCCTGGCCACGAAACCGAGGGTGGTTCGAATCCCGCTACAAGCAAATGTTTCGTGTAATGAACATGGACATTTGTACTCGAGTCATAGATGTTAATAAATTTATTTAAGTATGTCTATCCATTCACTTAGTATCCATAGTACAAGCATAAGCGTAGTTTGGGACTAGGGAATTGGTGTGTCAGTCTGGGGATATGATTTATTTATTTAACATAACACATTCGGCCAAAAACCAAACTGGGCTGGACTGAGTTAGGTGGAAAAAAGGTTGAGGTTACAACATGTGTGAACATCGACGAACAGTTTTACAATCATGCCGCAATATTTTTGCTCTCCGAAAAGCTGTTATTATAGCAGATTAGAGATATGAAACCTACAATCATGATTAGATTAGACAAATGCCCCTATCATCACTATTTGCTAAAGCTATGAATGTATCTCGGGGTCCAATTATTATGACTTTTTGTACAATTTCCGAATAAACCAGTTAAATCAGTTCGCGTGCCATGTTATATTTCTGTAAAACATGCAACCGCAGCTGATAATCACGACACCTAATCGCAGTTGGAAGTGGGAATTCCCGATTTTATAATTTTCCAACAATGTCGTAAATACTAGTAACTGGCTGTTTATAGCGCAATATTCCGATATGATAACGAAATAATTGGTTAACGTTACAAACGCAATATGTATGAGATCGAAATCTGGGAATAGTGATATCTGCTAAAAACTTATTACCAACTAACTTCTTATTAGTTCTTATACATAAAATTCTCCTGTCATAATGTTTATGGTTGAACTCTTCCGAAAGGGCTCGACCTGTGGGCTCGACCGATTTCAATGTTTTTTTTTTCATGTTTACTTGGTTGGTATTAGAATCAATCGTAAAGTATTTTTACCATCATATCCATTTTTACCTGGAGAACGGGACTGTACGAAGTTCGCGGGACAGCTAGTATTAGTATATGTACTTAGCTTGTAATGAATATTGCGAGAACACATAAATATTCTTTTCAAAGTAATATAAACTTATATGGTATTAACTGATTTATCTAAAACTTGGTTTATTCTAACCGTGACGTTAAAATATATTACAATAATGAGCTTATATTGTACCTCGCAACTAATCGCCCATTTGCAACTCGAAATAAAACTATAACCCAATAAACATATCCGCAAACAAGCGCAGAGCTCGAGGGAAGTTACAAACCGCATTCGGCTCCCGGCGCCTTGTCGCCGGTGAGCAAAACTTCAACATGCTCCCTTCCTCCCCCTCACCCCCTCAAGCGCACCACCAAACACATTGCGAGAGGTCACTGCTTCCACACAAATTGCTACAAACAACACTTAAGCCTCACAATTAAGACATTAAACACAAAAACTTAACGACGGGCTCTTAAATTACTGATACGATTATAATGACACACAATTCCCGGACGGTCGAACGGTCGCCTCAAAGAAACCATAGCCGATACTGAACTGAGGTGAGCACGCGATAGGACAGGCAATTTCATCGAAACATTATATGGGCATTATAGTAAAATGCATGCGCTGTGGACACACACCCATTGTTACGGTGGCCCATCGCCCGCTTCGAATATTAATCTTCTTGGAGGCGAATCGAGGAGTTGTCAAGCCACCCCCCTCGTGAGCCGATGTAAACGTGTTAAGAGCCTATATCCTTAACAGGACGATGAACTTGGCATTGTATGGAAATGTCTTATGATTATTAAAGTCTTGTAATATTCAACAACATTCACAATAGATGCAAATAACAATGTAAGTAATTAATAACAAATGACAGGATGACGTATTAAATCTGTCGATAAAACTGTCTAAAATTACAAATTTATAGTTTTTAGAATAGAACATGGTCCTTTTCTATATGTTTCCGTTTCTAGAACATGTTCTTATATGTCATGCTTATTGGGATCATTTCCTATCAATCTTTTTAGCATGAAGTTACACATGTTAATATGTATAAACAACACGTTATGCTTATGTAACTACTTATGTGCTAATTAATCGTAATTGCCTATTCTATCAGAATGCAAAGATCCAGCATTAATCTAAATCGGATTTGGACAGTGTTGCCAGATTGGTGTGTTAACATTTTTAATATCTACTAGGTAATAAAAATCACTCAATCATACATTTTCAGTAGATTAAAGACGAATTTATTTTTAGAGCCTTAGCAATTCGAAATCCAAAAAAGTGGTGTGAACCATAAAAAATACAATTAAAGCGAAGTTAAAGTGAAGTAAACAGTACACAATAACATAATTGATATTTTCAAACAATGTTTTCATTAAATAATAAAACTACTCTCAAATTTGACCGGTTTTTATCGGTTAATGGAAATCGCAGTGTATTTAATTCAGTTAATAGTTGGCAACACGAGGATAAGCTCTCCGCTTTTCTCTGCGACTTGCGCCGCTCTACGACAATGGGTTTATGCAATTTGAATTCCTTATGCAATACTTTTCCTTTAGAAAACTTTTCTGGGTTCTTTTGGCGCAATATTTTTCAAGGATTAAAAGACCTTCATTAAGTTAAAAAAAATTAACATCACGAAGTGCACAGTGGATCCGTTGTTCATATTTTCCAGCACCAAACAACTAACGCCAACAATATCCGAATGGTAAGGCAGAGTCCAAGAATCGATACAATTCTTGAAACACAAAATATTTTTTGTGTGATGTGGCAAAAAATACTTTTTGCTGAAATAGCTGAAAACTTTGGATCTAACTACGACATATACAATAAGAAAAATATTGATTTAAAGTTACGAGCAAGCAAACTATTATTGGTCAGTCAAAGCCCGACCACAATGAATTAACCCAAATCCCATAGAGAATTACTGCACATTCGCGTAGTAAAACGACATCAGACGCCACATGACGCCAACTCTCAGAAGAGTTTCATCTTTCAGTGTACAGTAATTAAATGCGCAAGTTGGTAACAGTGTCTTGTTAGTGCAATTAGATCCCAAGTGGAGCCCACTCAGCGTCGCAACTTCATTCGTCGGAGGCTGCATTAATTTTGCAATGAAATTTTCAATTTTCCGCCACGGAATGACGGTAATACAATAGAGAACATTACACCAGTTTTCCCCAAGTGTCAACTATGGAGCATATTTTAAAAGAGCTTCTCGCTTAATTTTAAGAGGATTTATTTCTAGTTCTACTTCACTCTTTTTACACAAGTATGCGATTGTTGTTGTATTGTTGCCGAAGCACTGAGCTCTGCTCCATTTTTCAAGTTTCACACAAAGAAACTACCTGAAATACTCGTATTTTATTCTGACGTTACAACAGGGCACTAAACTAGCAGAAACTTCTTACATTTGTTCCACAAATGACAACTTGATCAGTGTCATACATTAAGTTAAAGCTAAAGAATGAACACGTTGCATCAATCATCTATCAAATTCTTTAATGAAACTCATTGATCGTGAATAGTAAATCGTAATTTTATTCCACAAAATTGTCCCAATCCTCCGGCCGAAGAATCACAATTTAGTAGATGGCGGTCTTACCAAAGGGTTCTCCACTCATTTTTAGATGTAAAAGATTTTATTACGATCCCTCTATTGCGGACGGCTATACTTCTCCGCGAAGATACTCGATTATGCGTTATTTAGGCGAATCGTGCTAATACAACATTACGCACTTTGATGTGCGATAGAATAGGACGTGTTGTCATTGTATGGACAGTTTTGCGACCACACCAGTTTACGAAGAGCCTCTCCTCCTCTCTTGCGTCTAGGAAAAGGGCTGAGGCAAGGGTTGCCCGTCGATTTGCCAAGGGCCTTTCTCGCCTGGTCAGGTATAACTAAGTGACGTTGATACGCAGACCACGTACCACGCCGCGTGACTCCGCAACGCACGTGCGTTGCGTATTTGATCCTATCTACTTGAATCCTATGCCCAATTTATCCTACTTATTTTGGAACATTCTGTGTACTTTTATCGTACCTGCGTATTTGGTGTCAAGGCATCACACATCCACATGTACGAACTAATGGATTCTGGCTAACTCGAGATTGCAGAGTCTATTTTAAACGTTTTAGAGATTTTCTCCGGAATAGAAATCGATGTTTTGCTATACAGCTCCTGGTTACAAATACTTTTGTTAATACAGCTGCCAAATAGACGAATAACTTTTTTACGAAACCTCTCTGTATTTAACCTACTTCGAGTGAAATTTAACGATATTACTCTCTTTATTAAGCAGATTTGTCGAAGAAAGGATTAAGTAGGTAAGCTATATTAAATTACATTTTATAACAAAACGAGGGTGGTATAAATTTAACTGTGTACAAGATTGGATGCCTTTGTTTTGTTGTTGTGGTGCCTTTGTAATCAGACAAACATAATTTTATGTAACATCTAGTTGAAGCTATACAAAGTTTAATTGTAGGTTTAATTAATATCTCTGACAATCTCAATGGTGGTGTTGATTAAAATTGCGGAAAGTCTTATATTCCATTTTCTTCTAGTAAAAATAAGAAACGGATTTGGTTTATGTTTTTAATTAACCGACTTCAAAAAAAAGGAGGAGGTTCTCAATTCGACTGAATTTTTTTTTTTTTTTTTTTTTTTTTTTTTTTTTTTTTTTTTTTTTTTGTCTTAGTTAAGTTGGTAACGTTTAAACATTATTACTAATTTATTATACTGTTAGATATGATTATGCAATCAATTTATGAATTCTCAACCGCCAGACAAATATGTAGATATTACAAAAAGTTACACAATTCAAATGTAATTTCATTATTTTGTTTGTTGTCTTAAGAAGTGCGGGGCATTCTCTTTGTACGGCATATTTTTTTATTAAATTTTTACCTTTATTTTGGTATTTAAAGAGGCCTTTCTGAATTTCTAAGTGACATTAAAAAGAGAGGGGAATTTTTCGACGCAGAGGAAGTAAAAATTCAACAGCCTTAATAATAATGGTGTCTATTGGAGGGGTAATCAGAGTTCAATAAAGTGACTTTCACTTTTTGTTCTTTGTTAGGTTTACATATATCTGTTATTACACAGTAAGTTCTTAAATAATGATATTACCAGTTATTTAAATAAGAATAAGAATATACAAATGAATAAAATCTTTTAATTGGTGGTCATACATATAATTATGAACACTAATTTAACACTGGTGTACTTATTATCAAAAAACGGATAAACTGTTACTGAAATATAAAGATTTAATAAATCAAATCCGACGTTACAGTTTTTGGAACTGAAAACCCAAACAATGGCGTCACATGCCTTAAAAATCCACTCATTTTCCAGACGTTTATTGTATTCTGATAAATTTTATTTTTTACAGTATGATTGATCATAATCAAAAACACCATTCATCAAAAAGGATTATATAATCCTTACACACATCACATTAAAATCCGTACTCCTACAGACGTATAGGCAGTATTACATTTATTTTGATAGTAATATTACTATCAAATCGAATAATAATGTCCTCCTAACCGATATCGGTAACGGCGGCCAATCTCAACGAGGATTAGCCATCTGCGCAGGAGATATTATAGTGTACAAGTGTGTGCGCAAACATAGGTGCACTTTCTATTCTTTCACTCTCATAGTCCGGTGAGACAGCAATTCGACATGACCGGTGAGAGGTCAGGTAAGCGAATAATACTGCCTATACGTCTTTTACGTCTTCACGATTACTACACTACTAATAAACCGATTGTGATCTTAGTCACGTCTAAAAATCGAAACTTCAAAAAGGACAAAGTTGAATCTTTTTAATCTAGTAATTTGCAAACCGACACAAAAACTACTCACCACCTATACCCATAACACCTACCCTGACTCTATTATTTTTACACTCGCATTTTTCACGCAATTCCGCCCTGGACAGCAGGGATCAAAGCGGGGTTAATTCCAGACCACAGGCCGGAGCAGAGCAGGCGTCATTACGCAGAGATTGCGCAGCGACGTCGCTTTGTCGCGTGCCGGTGCGTGAATTATGTCGCGCGACAATTACGCGTCGCCGGCTAAATCGGCGTGTTGCCACGATTATGCCCTCGCGACGAGGGCACGAGCACTTTACCTACAAATTACAGAGCGTGTGTTGTAATTTTGCGAGCGCTGCGATTCTGTAGGCGTGCACTCTGATTCTTGGTTTTATATATTACAGTTGTAAAATCAGAGGGACTATTTGAGAGTCTAAAGTTTTCGTTGCGTAAGATGTGAATCGATGATTGTTCACAACAGCTTTGGTTAGATTGGCGTCATAATGTAGTATACGTTAAGTTTTAAAAGGTAGCTTTCCACCGAAAGAAAGAAACAAGCAAGGCCAATACTTTGCAACAAATATGGCATATTTTTTGGTTCCCCATCTAAATATGGACATTCACGACAGTTTGTTTGGATATAAGTATCCTTTATGACGAACAACTGTTATCGTGCTTTTACTTAACATTAAGAGGCTTTGACTTTACTTCTTCTAGAATTCATTTCCTTATTGTCTACTATGAAACAGAATAAGAAACGACTAAGCACATACATTATATAATTATTCAATATGTGTAAAACACCTTACAATCGAATTTTGATAACAGCTCTTTTTTTATGTATTAGTTATGAAATTTACCAAACATACAAGAGAGGACTTAAGTATTAAATAAATATACACTCTAAATAAGAAGGTATGTTTGCAATTTCATTTACGAAATTTCTTATGCACCACTCAGAGCTTTAATCACAGCACCTCGACGTGAATTGCCTTCCGAGAGGTTCAAAATGAGGAGTAACAAATTCTGGCAAGCTGCCTATGTAAGGACTGTACAATCTTGTTGGGGCTAACTTTTATTTATAATGCTTTACTATACTGGTGGCGTGCACATTTAGGCTCATGTTACAGTTAAAAGAACACGTTTCATGCAATTTTTGTTTAAAAATATTAAATGCCATATATTTAAGAGACATACATACATATTATCAAGTCTGTAATCCCGGAAGGGGTAGGCAGAGTTAAAGGGGCAGCCAGCCAACTCAACCACATTGCGCAAAAAATAAAACTGGTCTGGGTTAGATGGAAAATTGTGAAAAAGTAGTGACAAGTGGCTAGCTCGTCGCCTACACAATCACATACCCAAAACCCAATATACCTTTAGTCTTCTTTTACGACATGCTAGGCAAAAACCACAGTTGGGACATTCTTTTTAAGTCCCAGACCAACATGGGACAATGGGCTGAGTTAGATGGAAAATTGTGAAAAAGTAGTGACAAGTGGCTAGCTCGTCGCCTACACAATAACACACCCAAAAAACCGATATACCATTAGTGGCCTTTTACGACATGCTAGGCAAGGAACACAGTTGGCACCAACATGAGACTGTTTCATGTAATTTCTGTTTTAAAAATGTGAAATGTGATATATATAGATAAGAGACACTCGGGGTAATAAAGCTCAGTAAGCATCACATAAGTAAAGGGCTCTAACCGCAAGAGGTAATATTCATTTACCCATGCGGTTTCTGCTATAGGGTATTAATATACATTTCCTCACAACATAGGTATGTCATACACACACGTTACATTTATGATTTTAGAATGTTCGTTTATTTTTTAGATAATTTAATCTTTAGATAGGTATAGCATATGGTAAAAATAGTTTCCTAATAATTACTATTCGTTATAAGTACCTACACATTTTTATAAAATGACATAAGACAAAGAATAAAAATAAAATTTACTCAATAAATGACATCAAATTAATAGAGAAAGATTTCTCGAATAATTCACTCCATCTTGAAAAGCAAATAGTAAGAAAACCTATTAATTCTACCACTATCCGGAATGTTTATAGATCCGTCGAACATTAATCCTCTGAGAGCTTGGATATCTTGTAACATTAAGCGGGGATTTGAACCACTGTCAACAGTGGCAGTCGGTGGGTAAGATACCGGGGAAATAACACAAGAGGTTTTGTTGTAGGAAAACACACACATCCATTTAATCTGATCGGTTCCATTACCACCAAAGCCCTTGCGAGCACGTCGATCAATCAGTATAGCTAAATATTGTTCAAGTTAACAACTTTTTGCTAGGCGTTAGTGTTTTGGTTTGCTACAAGAGAGAAAAACAATTTTTCACGAATATAAAAATCTAATAAAAAGAGTGTAAAGTGCATTGGTTACTTTTTTTTGTGAATCACATATTAAACTGAGAATCCATGAAATTATCATTAAGCTTAAATATTATGTTTGCACCCAAAATCCTTTTAACTTACAAAGTAAATATTAAAGTAGGTAAATATAGGTAAATATATTATAACTGCCGTATAATTATAATGATATAATAATTACCATTCATACCTTCATTTTTATTTTAGTAATAGGTACGTAGCTCTGTGCATATACACACATGCACAAGGTTTATATATCAGTTGTAATAGTGAGTTCTAATATCTTGAATCTAGTGTGCTGCTTGTAATTTACTTTACTGTTGCATAAATTCACTTTTTATAGGCACTTTGCGTTTATGTGACGCAGGGTAAAAAGGCACTAAATTCTGAAGTAAAAGGTTATAACTTATAATTTGTTAGCCACATTTGTTGTAAGAAGTAGTCTCACTTAAAAGCTCGTGGTTTTTATTAGTCGCCAATTTAAATAGGCAAAATGCAAAGTGTCCATCGGCAAATGCCACAGATTAGCATACTCAAACTATTCGCCACTAACAATTTTCAAAGGAATTTAATGTAAAAATTTACATATTATATGTATCAGCGGCCTGCGTGTTTAATATAGCTAAGTATATGAGTTATTGACTCATCTGAAGTTACGAATTTATTGTCAAACATTTTTTATTGAATTAAGCTTTAATTAAGATCTAAATATTTTTTTTGTGTGGCTCCTATTAGAAAAAGGATGAGTATAGCTAATATATATGACAATTCATAATTAATGATGTCTTGTATGTATAAGTGTCATCATTCGTGTATTATCCAAAGCTTCACTTTAGTTAAATTTTGACAAGCTCGATGGCGTATTTGGTAGTGACCCTGCCCTGATGCGCCAAGAGTTGTGGGTTTAATCCCCACCCAGGACAAATATCCGTATGATGAATACTTGTGTTTGTTCTGTGTCTGGATGTTAATATCCAATATTTATTTAAGTGTATATTTGTAATATCACTGTTGTTTCTGATATCCGTAATACAAGTGCTTAAGCTACTTACCTCGGATTCAGATCAATGTATGTGATGGAGTCTGATATTATATTATATAACCAACTGAAATCCTAATTGAGTGTTAAATCAAAAACCAATTTTTTCACAACCAACAATATAACAAATTGAATTTGTAAGTAGACACGGGTAAACAAGTGGAAAGGAAATTTCATAAAGAAGGCTTGCTCTCGACAATATGAGAAATGATTGATTATTATTGTTTAGCGAACAAACACTTAGGTTGGCACACAATCTGCTCACATCAAGAACGCGGTCGACTGTATCGCTGTAGCTCTGTAAAAATATCACTTTATTAGGAGGAATTGAAACTAGGTTACAGGATTAAACTGAACATTATGAGTAAGGAGCCCAAAACAATATGCATGTTCCGAACGAAAATATGATATAAAATGTATTTTTTATCTTCACCCTTATCTATACTTATAATAAATCTGTAGAGAGGTCAATTCTGTACATGAAATATATTTTGAAAATAACTATCAGGGGGTGATTAGTGATCGATACTGATGCCAAAAATGCAATCAGTAAAATTTTTGTCTGTCTGTCTGTCTTTCTGTCTTTCTGTCTGTCTGTCTGTCTGTCTGTCTGTCTGTCTGTCTGTCTGTATGTTCCTTATAGAAACAAAAACTACTCGACGGATTTTAACGAAACTTGGTACAATTATTCTTCATACTCCTGGGCAGGTTATAGTATACTTTTCATCACGCTACAATCAATAGAAGCAGAGTAGTGAAGGGGAATGTTGGGAAAACGGGAGAAGTTACTCCATTTTTTAAGCTTCCGTCGCGTGTGCAGCCTTAATGGTTAAAGTTACATAGAAATCATATATGACGGAAATAGTCTTTATAATATTAACCATAAACGCGGGTGACACCGCTGGCACAGCTAGTTTTATATAAAAGTATATTCATAATTGCAAAGCACGTACGTAGTTTATAATTCAAAGACTTTTAAATTGATGCTAAATTGGTGTGCTTAATGTCAGAAATATACTTGGTTTTACCAGATCGAGCAGTTCTACAAATTATAGGAAAACTTATTATTATCTGTTAGATATATTTTTTACTGATGGGATTCTTGTTTTATTAGGTACCCGAATTTGATAAAAATAGTTCTTATTTTCCAAAATAAATAATATACATACATTGGCTTACTATGAAGATACGTTTTTGGATTTAATAAAGCAATCGTATTTCAAATTACTTAATTCACTAAGGAATAGCGCACCTCCAAATACATTGCAATATCTTATAAAATAATTTAAAAAAAAATTTGGCACCTTTCCAGATTTATGTAGTACTCCAAACTAGAATTCCAAACACTAAGATAAACTGTCTAGCAGGCTCTCCGCCATAAATGTACAATAACAGCGCCTCTCGAGGCACCACAATACAATTGTCTCAACAAATAACACCAGGGGAGACAAACAAAGTGCTTCCAACGAGAAATACAGATGTTCAAGTCTCCAACAGAGAAATTTAATTGCGTAATCTGATACACTACACTTCTAAAGACTCCTTTTACCCTTTCTACTTCGAAACAATCTTCGATCATGGAAAAATATCATGGAATTGTTTTTGGCTTACCGATAAAGTTTGAATAAATCGAAGTGTCTAATTTCATTCGAGGAAATTTATTTTGATTGCTATATTAGCTTAATCTCTGTAGTTTATCTTTGGTATTATTTGTGGTTTTACTTATTTACTGTTTATGTGTATAAATATAAAAATAATTAAGAGGAAATTCGGGATTCTCATTTCTGCGTTTTAAAAGGGGAGGGAAGCTTAATTAAATGTTACGTAATTGAAATCTATTATTAAAAAATATGAAAAAAAAAAATGGCTGACGTTGTAAGTTGGAACATCTGAACAAATATTGAGGTAACATAATATACAAAATACTTATTTCGATTATAAAATTCATGTTGCTTAAATATATTAGGTATATATATTTAGTACTATATTGGATGAACAATAACAATCGTATCGTATAGGTCTGTAATTGGAGTATTATATTAGTAATTGATAGTCATAGAACTGGCCTGACTGGCCCGTTGGTCGAGTGGTCAGAGACCCTGGCCACGAAACCAAGGGTCGCGGGTTCGAATCCCGCTAGGGGCAAATATTTCGTGTGATGAACATGGATATTTGTACTCGAGTCATGGATGTTTATAAACGTATTTAAGTATGTATGTCTATCCGTTCAGCTAGTATCCATAGCACAAGCTTATAAGCTTAGTTTGGGACTAGGGAATTGGTGTGTCAGTCTGAAGAATTTATTTATTATTTATATTATTTATAGAATAAATTAATTCTTAAAATAATTTCTTCAGTTTTGAATACGTATAAGATTTCTTTAGTACCTAATGGCGTATTTAATCAATGAACATACATAATATACGAAGTATTAATATCAATTCATTTCATCATGCCCGTAATCCGCGAAGGGGAGGGCTGAGTTAGATGGAAAATGGTAAAAAAGTAGTGACAAGTGGCTAGCTCATTGCCTACATAATAAGACACCCAAAACCCGATATACCATTAGTCGCCTTTACGACATGCTACGCAAAGAACACAGTGGCACATTATTTTTAAATCTCAGAGCAACAGTACTATCCGAATCTGGTATTAAAATTACCTTTGATAGCATGTGGTTAGTTAATTTCTTGTTAAACTTTCCTACAAAGGCCTGCTTTCTCCTTTGTCCTTTCTCAGCAGTCCGATGAAGGATAACAATATGGACGATGTTCAAATAAATAAAAAATGGTTTGTCATCGCCTGTTTCGTACCAAATGACATTTACAAAATTGGTCAAAACAATATGCATGTTCCATGCATATTGCTTTTACCCATATGCATGTTCCATGCATATTGTTAAAATCATTATTTCTTTATGCTTCATCGCATCGGTGGGTTAATTTATATGCGACCATCGAAAAACCAGCCTTATATGTCTAAAAAAGGTGACTATTATAAACTGACCTTAGTTGGAAAGCTTATTTTTTTTATTAGTTCTACGCAGCTTGGCACAGTTGGAGGTATTCCGATTTCCTTTGGGAATGAGATATTTTACAGAATAAACAGTAACCTATGTTACTCTTTGGCCCACGAACTATTCCTATGCAAAAAAAAATCATTGACCCTGTTTCAACATGAAAAAGGTGTAAACAAACAAATATACTTTCGCATTGGTAATAAAGGAAGGATACCTTTCTATCTTATAGACTAGCTAGACACAATTGCACTCCCTAGTTTGTAAGTTCTTTTATATATTATTTACTATAATCACAGAGTAATAATATACTACGTCTATAATCATTACCATGGTAAGCAATATTATCAAAATGAATTGACTCTATATTAGCATAACAGTGGCAAAAACGAATATTTTTTTGTTAAAGACCCCGTCTCTAAACTTCTTTACTACTAATTATATCTATATATTACAGATTTTTCATCTTACCCAGCCCCGTTTTTGTTTTTGGCTGAATGTGGTTGAAGGGGCCTGCTGCCCCTTTGACTCTGCCTACCCCTTCGGGGATTACGGGAGTGATGTTATGTATGTACCTATGTATATTACATGCGTTTTTCGTCAAAAGATTCAAATGTCGAAAAGTGCTTAGCACGACGGAAAAAATAATTGCGATAAGCATTCGTCAGGAAATGCCGCTCTCATGTAAGTAGTGGCATTTCCCCTTGCATTTAATCCTTAATCGGTCATTGAGTTCGTATAGAAGTTAAGTACAACCTATTCAAGTAGGTATATCGATTCTTAATAGTGAAGGGAAGTAACATGTAGCTGCAGCTTAACCCGCGAGCACTCGCGCTATGAGCATTTCCCTCACGGCAAATTTAAAATATTCGTAATTTTGTCAAAAATCCGCGCACACGCTTGGGCCGCTCGGTAGCTGAGTTTTACACTCCCCTCTCCCCGCTCATGCCAGCGTTCGCGTGTCAGTGCGACTGTGTCGCTCCAGGGAGGTGGTTTGTTGACCTTTGTTCCCGCGCGCGGCATTTTGCTCACCACGCGAGTGTCAGTGTAAGTATAATTTTTTAAGTTGTTTTTTATTTCAATTGAATAATTTTGCCACTTCTTTAGGTTTTGTAGCGTTGTTATGTTATATATTGGTAAACAAATAATGTAGTAACTAATAGAAACGTATTATTTACTATTTTCACAGATGGATAGTCAAGAACAACAAATTTTAGCGTGGTTGGAGGAAGATGATTTAGATAACATCGAAGAACAGTCTTTCAGGAACGATGACATTGAAAGCGATGCTGAGAGCGATTATATACAAAGAAAATACTAACATAATTATTACTCGCAGACAATATCTGAAACAATTAGCCTTGACCTTATCACAAACACATATCCAACGAATATCTACAATGCAAACTATTTCATATCCTCTTCAGCAGATTATAAAACGGTTCAATGAAACGGAACCTGGGCCTTCAGGTACTGAAAAACCTGATGGAATCTGTGCTCTATGCCCTAGGCGTAAAAATCGCAAAACAAAAAAGATGTGTGTTACCTGCAAGAATTTTTTATGTACTGAACACGCAATTACCATATGTGCTGTTTGCAAGGCATCTTCATATGATGAAGATTAAAAACACGTCATAAATTCAACATAAATTTTTATTTTTAGCTACTATTTTTAAGTTTTTTCCAAAAGTATTAATAGTTAGTGCCTAAAAAGTTCCTATGATTGTTATTAAAATGTTGTAGTATATATCTGTTGTATACGAAAACTAGATACTTTATCTAATAAAATATGTTTGTTTTATTATGTAACAATAAAAAAATATATAAGTTTTGGTGTTTTAGGTACAATTTGACTATTTACAAAATGTGAGCGAAATGCTCAATGCGCGAGTGCCCGCGTAGTGTTTAAGGACGCGAGTTCTCCCGGGTTAAGGGCCTAGGTAACCTTAATGCAGTTTAGCGCAACAGGATCAGGATTGTGATTATTGCACCATGATCCTGGATTTAGGTAGTACATTTAATAAACTGCCATCTTATCTTCGTAACCATTAAGTAGAGGAACGAGACATATCGTATGTTAAAACATCCGTAATTATTTAAACGAGCAGGTTCTCATCCTGAACTAATGACTAAGTAGGAACTTATATATATAACAGTACAGTGTACACGCACCACATTAAATATTTTGAATACTCCTCACATGTGAAGCGTATCTTTTGAGCTATCACTAGTAAAAAGAATCGAATATATTTGCTAAAATTAACAAGCAACAACCCTCAAACCTTCTTTAGGCAATAAACTACATAGTTACCCATGAAGGGAAAAAAGTTGAGGCGTGAAGGAATAAAAGAGGAACATACCCTTGATATCCTCAGAGGTTGGTTGTGGTCTGCGCCGCCATGCATACGGAACCCCCACGGTGCACCTCCAGTCAGCTCCACCTCTCGCGCCGTCATCCTCAATCCACCTTCACTTCATGTCTCCCTGGTCTTCCGTCTCAATTTTCAAACTGCTTTCTTTATATGTTATAGCATCTGTCTACTTATATAGTTTGGAAGACCATCATTTCTAATATCACAATCTCAGTCGTAGAGGTTCAGGCGTTAAGGGTTCGTCTGAAATAAAATAATACAAAATTACTTTTGAATTCGATGGAAAAATTTAAGTCGGTACATAGGGTATAAAGCCCGGCCTAAGTTAGAATGACAACAAGCCCAGACAATGCTATATTGTATTAAAATTTGAAATCGTATATACATACAAATATAAAAGTAAACATTTTGGTAGATATATGAAAATTTAAATAGATATTGCGATTAATCAAGTTCTTTTGGCGAAAAACTAGATTATCAGTAGGTACACAAGTGAAAAACGTGACAAGCCAAATTCCATTGGAACAAAACCACCATGAAACTATTTGGCTATATTTAATATTTAATAGATTTATTTATGTATTATGACGATAATAGAACACTATTAATTCATGCATAATTAATTATTTTTATACGTTTAACTCTCATAATTATTTATATATTCAACTCAATTAGACCCGCCAATAACAACTTGGGAGGTTCATATAAATTTAGTTTTATAGTCGGTCCCTGAGTTCGGTTAAATACCCCATAAAGCCGCGCTGAAAGACGCATAAATAACGCGAGGGACATCAGCCAGCTCGTAAAATTGATATTTCTAAATGAAAGCTGCGAGAGTTTAATAACAAAAATAGTTTTGTGCTAAGAATAATGTAATATTTAATTCAATTGAATAGTTATTTCTCTATAGTAATAACTAGCTAACTTGCTTTTACCCACGACTCCGCCTCCATGGAATTCGATCTGCTACAACAACTATATCGTGTGGACCGTTGGATCTAATGACTTTTTATATATTTGTATTTTCTTGCCATAGTAAATAAAGCTCTTTTGTCACCAATAATCCCTTTTAAACTATAATATCATATGGTGAATTATTTTTGAATACAGACAAATTTAAAGATGTGCAAAACAAAACTAATAACTGGATTTGAAGTTACTGCTAACTGTAACTTTATTAAACATGACAAGTACTAATGCACTTAACAAACAGATGAATGGAGAAACACAAAAAATATGATTTACGAGCTATACTTGTTGCAAGCTTTTTAAATTTAATTTGGGGGTCATGTGCCAAGGGCGTGCTCGTCGCGACTCCTGCCAGTCCGATCTCTCGGATTGCAACCTTGGACCGATCTAATTCCGCAGAGCGGGGTAGGGCGTTCCCCCGATGCGACGCGCACCGACGAGCCCTCGTCGGTGCGAAAAGTGGCGAGTGCGGCGAAGGGGGCCGCCACCCTTCACGCCACGCCGGACACTGCGGAACGAGGAGAACAGAGTGCCGTATAGGCACGTGGAATGTAAGAGGTGGAATGAAAGATAAGATGTATGAGATGATTGACGTAATGAATGAGAGACGCCTGGATGTTCTGTGCTTGACAGAGACTAAGCGGAAGGGCAGCGATGCAGATGAGCTTCCCGGTGGTATGATGGCTCTGTGCTCTGGTGTGGAACAGAATTGTCATGCCAGCGGTGGAGTTGGAGTAGTGCTTTCCTCTCGTTTAGTCTCTGGTGTGAAAGACTATGGATTAGTTTGCCCGAGACTCCTCTGGGTTCGTATTAAACTGGGTATTACGCGAGTCTTTCTGGTTGCAGGCTATGCGCCAGTAAGCTCAGCCAGTCCCCAAGAACTAGAGGAGTTCTGGGAGTCTGTTAGAGAAATTCTGGACCTGACTGAAGGAAATGAGAGGATAATTATGTGTGGAGATTTGAATGGTTGGGTTGGCACCAAGCGATCTGACTATGAAGCAGTCCTTGGCCCATATGGAGACAAGAGAGTGAATGATGCTGGTAAGCAAATCTTGGAAGTATGTTTGGAACGGAACCTCCTTGTGGCAAACACTATTTTCCGTCATAAGGATATTCACACGTATACTTGGAGACGGAATGACCAAAAAAGTGTGATTGATTTGATTTTAGTCGATAGCCGCCTCCGCAATAGTATATTGGATACAAGAGCCTACAGAGGCCCTACTCTTGAAACAGACCACTACCTGGTAGTATGCCGGTTTGCTGGGCTTTTCAAGAAGTGGAGGCACTGGCGAGTGCGTACTCCATGCGGAGGCACTGAAAGGATAAGGAATGAAAAACTGGAAGATGAAAGTGTAAGGAGTGTGTATGTAGGCTTAGTCAATGAAAGACTTGCGAATGCGAGTCTTTCTGGCTTAGATGTTGATGATTGCTGGAACATTTTGAAAGAGAGCATGGTGGACAGTGCAAAAGAGGCATGTGGATGCGCAAAGAGACGTAGAACAATGAAAGGTGACGCATGGTGGGATGAGGAGGTCAAAGCCTCCGTAGCGAGAAAGAAGAAGGCCTGGCTTGATTATGTCTCATCTTTGCAAATGGATGAAAGTATGCTTGAGATGAAGAAAGAAATATACCGTTATTGCAAGAGTGAAACCAAAGCTTTAGTGAAAGAGAAGCGTGAAAGAGTAGCTATGAATGAAGAAAGGAGACTGACGAATAGTTTCGAGGCTAATTCCAAGCTCTTTTGGAGGGAGGTTAAGAGGTCTCGAGGATATTCGTCGGCATCCGGAATGAGTAAGATTAAATCTAAAGCTGGTGACATTCTTGCAAACCCGAACGAGGTGTTAGAACGGTGGAGTGAATATTTTGGAGAAATGTATGAGTATGTCTCTGATGTTGGCACTGAGAGTGAGGCTATGTCTGATTCTGTGGTGCCAGCGTCTGATGAAGACATCACTATGAATGAGATTGAATGGTCGATACGAAGTCTGAAAAGTGGAAAGGCCGCGGGAACAGACAAGGTATCTGCGGAGATGATCAAGCTAGGTGGCGCTAGCGTCCAGGACGCTTTCTGGTTCTTGTGCAATCTATGCTGGAGAAACGGAAAGGTCCCAATGGACTGGAGACGGGCAGTTATCGTGCCTCTGTACAAGGGTGCTGGGTCACGTATGGACTGTGCCAGCCATAGAGCCATCAGTTTGATCAGCTTAGCAGCAAAGGTGTATGGCAAGATTATTGAGAGGAGAATGAGGGTGAAATCTGATGGAATGTTGTGGGAGGCACAGGGAGGTTTCCGGAATGGTAGAGGATGCACGGATCAAGTTTTCTCTCTTCGCAACATCGTGGAGAAGCATCTGGCCAAAAGTCAGAGGGTTTTTTGCGGTTTTGTGGATATGGAGAAGGCCTTTGACAGGGTTGTACGAAAGGACCTTTGGGACATATTGCCGAGATATGGGATTGATGGAGCATTGCTTCGTGCTGCGCAGTCCACCTATGTGGGATGTACGGCATGCGTGCAAGTGGAGGGCAGCCTGTCACCCTGGTTTGACGTCAATATTGGTGTCAGACAAGGATGCGTGCTGTCTGCTCTGCTGTTTATCCTATATCTCGACCATTGTCTCCAGAGGATTAGATCTATGAATGTTGGAGTGCGTATGGGTGACCTGGTTGTGAACTCCCTGCTTTACGCGGACGATGCCGTACTTCTAGCAGAGTCGGCATCGGATCTGCAGCAACTAGTCACAACATTGAAAGATGATTGCAAGGAGAGAGGCTTACATTTGAATGCGAAGAAAACAAAGATTATGGTGTTTGAAAGAGATGAAACCAGAACGGATACAAGGATAACGGTTGACGATGTAGTGCTGGAACAGGTGAATGAAATTGTATATCTAGGATCTGCATTTAGTAGAGATGGAAGGTACTCCGCTGATATAGAAAGAAGAGTGAATGCAGGGAATAGGGTGAATGGAGCGTTAGGAAAACTTTTAGGCAGCAAAATCTTAAGCCAGAAGGCCCAGCTCGCCATACACAATGCGGTGCTGATTCCTACGCTAACATATGGAAGCGAGAGTTGGGTATGGCAGAAAGAGCATGAAAGTAGAATAAACGCGGTCGAGATGCGTGCGCTGCGGAAAATCTGCGGTGTATCGCTCACAGACTGCGTTCGGAATGATGATGTAAGAAAGAGAGTTGGTCTGAAGGACAGCGTCGGAGTCAAGGTAAGAAGAGGCATGCTCCGGTGGTTCGGACATGTGGAAAGAATGGATGACGAAAGATTGACTAAACAGATATACAATGCGAATGTGGAAGGATGTAGGAGCCGCGGAAGGCCCAGGCTCACCTACCACGACCAGATTGGTCGTGTATTAAAAGAAGGTGATGTTAGGAGTCATAAAAATCGTAGAGCTTGTATGAAAAGGATTGTGAATGTTGAAGAGGCGAGTGAGGTGTGTAAGGATCGTGCCATATGGCGTTCGGTTCTCTCTGCCTACCCCGCTAGGGAAGTGGCGTGAAGTTTAGTTAGTTAGTTAGTTAGTTAAGCTTTTTAAATTACGCAAGATCGTCGAAACCGAAATTCCACGAAGGAGGATGTTATTCTTCGTTAGTCAACACAATCAAACTTTACATCGTATTTTTAGCGACGCCTGCAACCCCATAAATCTCGTAAAAGTGCAGTGAGCAAAGAGCTGTGGGTGTATCGTAAACTGTCGAATTGGCAAAGAATGATGGTGTATGGATGTATGGTTGTCAATCCGTGGATTTTTAGGAAACCCGTCATTTAACCTTTGATGTTGTAGCAAATTTAATTATTTAAAAAATTTAACCCAACCTAACGCCACGCTTATTATCCAGCCGGGTGGGTAGAGAGAGCTGAGCGCCTTCACACACCACACTTGCTTCTTAGACATTTTCATGAAGAAAATTTAAGTTGAATATTATTAATTCCATTGCTTGTAAATCTTAATCGTGTTACCTATCTCGCTTGTCTAATTGTGAAGTAATTTGGTACAACAAAATTCGGAACCATGAGAAAGGACATAGAATACTTTAAACTTCGGGAAAATTTACAGCTCCCGCAGGATGCACGATAGTTTCTGTAACAAACCAAATACTAAGTCACAGACAGGAGCTAGTTATCTATAAATTCCCTCTCGGGTTTTGTAGACAAGACGACCGCAAGCGGTGGTACTCTCCTCGGATGGCAACGTAGAGTAATAAAACGACCAGCATTTCTGCCTCATTTGATTAACAATACCTTACACATAGAATGATATTGCAGAAATAATTGATCATTTGGTCGAGGATAGCGAGACATGTTGCACCTAAAATATAATATTTACTTACACTTCAGAGTACTACGTGTTCAAACCGCCCGAATGATAGTAGAAAAACTCATCGTTATTTTAGGTGCGCGCGAAAAAGCGCTTTATTCACTCACTCGTTTATTTTAGATCCGCTATCTGACGCACATTGTAGAACTAGCTTATGGCTACACATGCCTCCGGAATGATCGGTGCATGAAGAATGTGCCTAAATCCATTGATTCCCTTCGAGCTTGCGTCACGTTAAGCTAAAAACGATACACGCGTCAATCACGTATCATTTCAAATCCCCAACAATTTACTAAAATTAATAGACCATACGGTGCCGGCAGAGAATTACATCAGCTCATAAATTTTCGTTAAGATATTTGGTCCAAGCGACAGGGAGAATACGGTTGAACAATTTCACTTTAACAGTTAGAAGCTTCGGCAGATATTAATTCTGACAAATTACGTACATCATCGCACATGTATGACATATTATTAACAATAGTATAAAATGGACTTCTATATGTTCTTTATCGGAAGTTAACTAAGAATTGTCCATCTTGTTACTACTAATAGCAGTAAGTAGTCTAACATTAACAATAGTAGTAAGTAGTCTGTAGTAGCAGAAGTGTTAAAGAACAATATATATGTATATATATAGTATCTATATATAAAAGTATAATCTCATACACTTCTTATACATCACTACCAAATATTGTACACACAACATTACGCCCATAATCCCCGAAGGGGTAGGCAGAGTCAAAGGGGCAGCAGGCCACTTTAACCACATTCAGCCAAAAACAAAACTAGGCTGGGTTATATGTAAAATTGTAAAAAAAGTAGTGACAAGTAGCTAGCTTTTCGCCTACACAATCACATACCCAAAACCCGATATTATACCATTAGTCGTCTTTTACGACATGCTAGGCAAGAACCACAGTTAGCACATTCTTTTTAAGTCCCAGACCAACATGGGACAATCGGCTGAGTTAGATGGAAGGATGTAAAAAAGTAGTGACAAGTGGCTAGCTCGTCGCCTACACAATCACGTACCCAAAACCCCATATACCATTAATCGCCTTTTACGACATGCTAGGCAAGAGACACAGTCGGCACATTCTTTTTTAGTCCCCGACCAACATGGTACAAATATTGTAAGTAAAGAATATTTTATGGTGCATCCACAGTTTAGTTACATTTCATAGAGCGACATTGTACAATAAGGTAACATAAGACAAAAGTAAAATCTCTTGACTATTTCCTAAACCGTTTTCAATGCAACTCACGTAACACGACACCATTGGGTATAGTAATTTTGTTTTCGGTACAACTTTGGAAAGGTTGCTCCCCAAAAAGCAACCACGTTATGACTAGACTATTAGATCTCATTCTCATATTTAACACTGATAGATATATAATTCCAATACGATGACAACCCTAGACAGTACGGGGTCAGTAGGTCTGGGTATTTGCAGGAGATGACGCGGACGCCGCAGCACCAAGGCCAGATGCGTCGGAGTACTGAATCATGGCTTAATTTACACTGACCTATGCCTAATAATAAGTAACCTTTCCATTATATAAGCGGCAAGTGCTGGTCTAGGCGATAGCTGTCAGTCACGAAAAAAATTAATAATAACATACATAACATCACGCCCATAATCCCCGAAGGGGTAGGCAGAGTTAAAGGGGCATCATGCCCCTTCAACCACATTCAGCCAAAAAAAAAATCGGTCTGGATTAGATGAAAAATTGTGAAAAAGCAGTGACAAGCGGCTAACCTGTCGCCTACACAATCACACACCCAAAAACCCGATATACCATTAGTCGCCTTTTACGACATGCTAGGCAAGAACCACAGTTGACATATTCTTTTTAAGTCCCAGACCAACATGGGACAGTGGGTTAATAAGCAAGTTAATTTATATATTTTTTTATTTTACGTCATCAAAGGTGGTAAACTACATAGTATACAGTTTGACTGCCACGTTGGTCTAGTTGTAGCATGTGCCTAAGGACCAAGAGGTCCCAGATTCAAATCCCGGGTCGGCCCAAAAAATTGTGGCTGAGTATTTCGATATCAAAATTACTCAGTAACAGCCCAGAGTCAGGAAGTTGCCGGTTTAATCACCATCATTCCTCGGTTAGCTCGTTAAGGCGTTGGTACTGCGCCTGACCTCTCTCCGGTCATGTCGGGTTGCAGTCTATGATAGTGAAGGAACAGAGAGTGCACCTGTGTTTGCGCAGACACTAGTGCACTATAATATCTCCTGCGTAGCCGGCAAATTCTCGTCGGCTTTGTATCCGGCACTTTCATTCACTGAATGAAACATACCAGTACATTTAAATACTATATATTAAAATTATACACTATATATTACAATTATATACTATTATAGCTATATAGATTTATGAGACGGTGATACTTTGTTGCCTCGGGTTAATGCCATACTTTATTACGATTACGAGACGGGTGAGAAGTCTGACGCAAAATGTGTTGCGTTGCATTGATTCCAAACCGATGTTATAGCGAATAAATGAAATATTTATAGGTGAAATAACGAAGTTCATGTAGGTTGTTGTTAAACTACCCCAGCCACTCCATCTTGGCCGGAGAGGGGTCCTTTTATACGAATGGCCCTGGGAGTCACATACACAACGCATCATACCGTTTTCCCCAAACGGCGTGACGGCGCGTAAGGTATTCCCCGCGTTATAAAAAATTGTTAAAGAAAAAAAAGAGAGTCGTTAAACATTATGTAACTTTTGACACAAGATAAGTTGTGTGTATTAAGCATTACATTATTTTCCTGGTCGGAGACCGCTTTCTTTGTCCATGATCCTTATTTTATCAAGTTATTACATTCAACGACTGTCATCTCACTTTTATAACCCTTGGACAGAGGAACCAGACAAATGTAATAATCCGTCCCCTGACGATGTTTTTCCTTATTGTAGAGCAAGTAGCAATAATACGGATTTATACTTTTGGATTTTTTTAATAACAAAGCCCGCAATTTTGTTTTTATTATTAAAGTATTTAAATTATAAGTCATTTCCAATTTATAAATCAACATCTTATGCATACATATAAGTCGTCTTTATTTACTGAGCTACTCGTTCTTCAAAGAGCCAAATGTATGAACCGTAAAAATTTCACTGCAATACTCCCCGAATACTAGTTCGCTGCATTCAGCTCCCAGTGCTGGAATACATATTTGGAGTAGAAATTTAAACTGGCTCGCAACAAAGCGGGACGTGTCGCGACACCCGATGGTACAATGTTGCCTAGTGTTGTGCAATATTGTGCATCATATCGATACATCGATATTATAGCAACCTTAAAATAGTAAAAACAGGCCTTTCGATATTATTAGCATAGATTGTACTATCTTAATTATAGTTTTGAGGCTATCGATAACATTTTTAGTATATCGATAGTTTATGTCATTATAATTAATATAGCCTTAAGTAGGTAATATCGTTGGTTTTTTCTATTATATTCGAAGTCGATTTGTGCTAGTCATGCTTCAGCGATTTAGTGATATCGATAGTGTGCAACACTAGTGGGTATTGGAAATGATGCGGTTTACTCGATCTATTCATGGTTCAAACTGTACGCGAGCGGTAACCGAACCCCGCGGTTCAGTAAACATGCTCGCTTCGGCAAATATGGGTGTTTAAATGTATATCACATGGCTATGAGATTCAATTACTGGAATGTTAGCCCTATATAGCTTTATTAGATCTTAATTAATATATGTAGGTACTATAGAGATTACTGAGCTTAATTAATAATCGAATTCACAATTGACCTCACATTGATATGCAAATTACTAAAATTCTTAGGTTTTAAGATATCCTTTCCTATTCTCGATACGAAAAGTAAGACTGATCAAAAGGGATGTATGACGTAAAGTGTCGTATTTTATAAGTGTTTAGTATTTTATTTGTAATTTTTTCTTTGGGACACATTTGTACTCTTAAATTTTCTTGTGCATTATAAAAGATCTTATTAAAACTTCTGTTAAAATTTGCCGTTAACCAATCATCTAAACTTACCAATTACAGATATCTATTAAAAAGCCTCTGCGTCCTCCCTAAAAAAAAATACGTTCTAAGCTGTTCTTTATTGCTGCTTTCAAAGCAAAGTGATTACGTGACATCTGTCTAAGCTCTTGTTCAGGTACCTGCAAATAGACTACCGGAGTAACTATTCAGTAATCTGTGCTACCGGCGCGAGCCAGGATAACATTTTTGTAGTACATTAATTACTTTCAGTGGTAACGAGCGTAGCTGCTACATGCAAAAAATTCAATGTACATAAAACCCCGCCCACCGTAGCAAGTGAGCAAGCACGACTGATCGCTGCGCTTTTATCGACGAGCTTGGAAACCGGTGCAAATGATATTGCGTAGGAAGTTAGAGATTATGGTTTTTTAATAGTATTACAACTGAAATATCTATACATTCTGCGATACGTGTTAACAAAAATACTGTTCTACCTTTACTACATCAAGGACGAATTGTATTTACGCCAATGACTATTTTTTTAAATTACGTGTTAAAATACTAATAACCTATGCTAACGCGCTTTAAGTAAACTAAATTAATGTTAGGTTATTGTGCAAATAAAATCATAATAACTCACGAATCTAGTTGCTAAACGAATAAATAACAAAGATTTCCGACCGTCAATCAATTCGCTGATTTAAGTACTTAAGTAATGAAAAAAAATCATATACGATATTCCGATAAAGATTTTGAACGTTCCGCATTTCCTAAAATATGATCAACATGTATAATAAATATACATTATTATACATACAAACGTAGCCGAGTTTTTTAATGGTCATGTTATTGTAACACAAATGCCGGTAGGAAACGTTCAAAACGTTTGGGACCGAATCGAATACGTTTAGCAACGAGTGTATTAGAAACTCGTTACCGACTCTTATGCTTAGTATAAGTAGCCACTACTTTTGCGGACCAATTTTGATGAGCACTGGCAAATGGGATCAAATTGCGATTGATAATACAGTTTAGGGTAGAGACTCTGAGTTAAAATAGAATGTTATTTAAAAAAGAATGATCTAAGATTGTAATATCGGAGGAGTTTAGGTATGCTATAACTGCATAATAAAGTAATATCCGACCGTCCTGAATAAACTGTTAAAGGCTCTTTGTTAAATCAAAACATTGTGACTGATTGTATAATAATGTATAATACACTCCCAAAATCAACAGCAAAATACTATTCAACTTATTGCTAACACGGAACTCGATGTTTACCAATTGATGCGTACAAAAATGGCTGTATTCACGAACATGCCGCGGGTCAAAGGGGAATCTGCGTCCGATTCAGGTGTCACTCGCAGCCTTCGCGCATATTAACGGCTGCTAGTGTGACGTCTCACGACGTGAGGGGACGCGTTACGAATAGTACTCCACTGTACGCTATGTGCTGTTGAACGGCAAGTGACAGCTAGAGGTTTTCGTTTAGATGACTTTTGTGATTTTCATACCGTTACTACTTAATTAGTTATTTTTTACCAGTGTCTGAAAAAAAATCAGTCTTATTTAGGAGAAGTTCGTATCTGCTACGGTATTGCAGCACAATAAAACTCATTTTCTGAGTGTAATGAAAACCTTTTTAACATAATAACAATAAATCCAAAATTATGATTGAAGGTAAACTTAATATAAAAAGCTTTCAAAATCCCAAGCAAAATACTCATCTTATTATTGCTTAACTTATTGCCAACACTCAATAAATTTTTACCAATCGATCCGTATAGAAATGGCTGTATTCACGAACATGCCCCGTATCAAAGGGGAGTCTACGTCCGATTCAGGTGTCACTTGCAGCCTCCGCGCAATATTGACGGGCTGCTCGCGTGACGTCACTCGACACGAGGGAACTTGCGTTCCAAATGATACGCTATCGACAGTTGTGCGGAAAGTTGTAGCGCTTTTCGTTTGGACTCTGCTTTTTGTGATTAATCCAGACTAATAATAATAATATTCAAACTTTAACCAAACGCTTTAAAAAAAGAATAGTGTTTCGATCACTTTTCCTGGTAGATTTATAAAAAGTAGCCCATGTCCATTCAGTAATGTAGTACTTTAACTTTTATTAAAATGGAAAAATGCTAAAATAACGAACTAGTAATGTTTAATACAACAATATCGGACCGTCAATTTCCGCATGCGAATTTTAACCTTATACACTAGGCAACTTATTAATGAACTGCGAGCTAGGAAAGGAATGCCATAGATTTCATGGAAAATATGCGTTGTTCATTAGCGTGTAAAATTCAGCTATTTCACAGGAGCATGTTACTTAGCATGTACGTATCTTTTACCTTTAAATAATTTTGAACCTTACGACAACGGTTTAAAGAACAAATCTGTAGTTAAGCTTGATACGGCTATTCATACTTACATACCCTACGTTAGTTTAGTACCACTAAGAAGGTATTTTTACGAATTCCCACAGGAACTGAAAAAACGGGATCGAGGTCGAATACCCACATCGGATTGCAAGTAAATAAATATGTAGGAACAAACTTACAAACCTCTCGGTTTTATGTTGGTATGGATTAAATAAAATCCGTTTTCAAGGTTCGTAGAAGGTATGAATATCTGTTCCGTGAAATAATGCTTGAACCTAAAACTGTGGAGATGAAATCTAAAAAAAGTTAAAATGAAGGCAGGTCTTCTAAAATATAATCTGTCTTTTCATTAGGAAAAATAGTAAGATTTTATGAAACTAGTTATTTATGATCAATTACGTATAAGTTCCTACCGGTTGATCAGTACATACTCGTTGTACAATAGGGTGTGTCGTATAACTGGCGCTCTAAAAGTAGTATTATTTCTTTTCTACTACCAAAATCCCTATGGACCAAAGAAATATTTTATTTACATGAGTTTGCTTTAGTTATTTTGAAATTACTTATAATAAATAAATTCTTTAGAATCGCACACTATTTTTTAAACTGCAAACTGTGCATTTATGATTGTAATGTAGGCATTAGGTAACGAATACATACTTATATACCGCTATTAACATCCATAACTTACTTGAAAAATTACCATGTTCAAATTCGACACCGAAATTTCGGAAAAGAAAGTTCGACACTGACATATTTTTCCCTAGCAGAGAATCGAACCTGCAAACTTCAGTATTTTTTTCAGTGTTTTAATAAGTCCATCAAACTGTGTTGGTCTTGGAAATGCAAATCCAGTTCCTAAATTAAATTTTTCACTCATTAAAACTATGATAGATATATCAAATAGACTCAAGAACAAATTCATTATTTTCGGACTGTTAACCCCTTTGGGGATTACAAGCGTGATAGTATATAGGTATGTTTATTTTCATCACATATTGTCACAGTACTTTTGTCTTGCGATCAGTATACAGAGTACAGATAGACGCAAATAGAGCCACATCAGTTCAAGTGTCAGTACAAAGACGTCGCTCGTAATAGCTGCGCTGACTCATCACGCATTGGGATAATCGAAGGCTATATTTACCGCGTACATTACGCACCGCTTATAAAAATGCACCGGATTCGCCTGTGACGTAATGGGAAGCGTGTAATTGCTAGTTCGGTACGTTCGTAGTAATAAACGGGCACGTTTAACCTTGATTACATAATTTAGTCTGTTTTAGATCTTTAATCAGTACCGGCCGAGAGATGTTTACCGGTGTAACATGCCGAGACTAAACAAGACAGACATTTACCTACCTACTGGATGATAAAAGATTTTTTTTTGAGACATACCTAATTCTCCTATAATTGTATTAACATAGAACTATTATTTTTATTACCGAAATCAATCAAGAATTTTCTTTAAATTACCTACTGGTTACGAGAAGTAGGTTAAAATGAGTTAAAATAAAATGTTTTTTTAAAAAAACTTGTATGTACTTTGAATCACTTGGTAATATCAGAAATAAAATATTAGATCGATACACAAACTACAATAGGTATAATAATAATAATAATAAATCGTTTATTTCAGACAAAGTCCATATAGTTAGTAGTGCAAATACAGATATAATGTAATGTAATAATAAGAATATAAAAGTACATCAGTGCTTCCAAGGCACACAGACACGACCTCAGAAAAAAAAGCAGAAAAGAGCAGAAATTCATGCCATATATATACTTATAAATAATAAATGGTATGTATGTTCGAAACCTTATATAATGACGAACTATGTATTTCTGCTAATAGCTAACTTTTTAAATAGTCTCGCAGGCAGATGTACTCACAATATATTCTAACATTTTTGAAAGTATATTCTTTTTAGTATGAAATTGTAATCATCATCCTCCTAGCGTTATGTCCCGTGCTTAGTCGGGGTCCGCTTAGTCCATAATCCAGGATTTAGCGAGTCTGGTAATTACATTGAAGCGACTGCCGATCTTAGATCGGTGAACTAGACAATTTGGATCATTCATGGTTACACATCCATAGTTGTTGGAATGTGCAGGTTTCATCGCGATGTTATCCCTCACCACCGAGCTAGTGATATAAATCCAGAGGTACGTGCCCGGGTTTGAACCCGCACTCCTCGATTAAGAGGCGCGTATCCTTACTATTATGCTACCACCGCTAGTATAAATTTATAATGGCCGCCATAAATAATTGCTATTGTTATTAGTAGGTAACCGACTACAATACCATTCAATTTTGTCAAATGATGGAAACGGGAGACGCGCGAATCGCGCGGTTGTCGCAAATTGACGAATGTTTTTAATTCATCAGCCCACGGGACTGCGAAACGCGACCACAATCAGAATTGTTAAAATAAAATGCGGTATAAATCGGACACGCCGTAGTTTTACTGAGATAAAATATCCTCAATACATTCGAATGTCGATGTAATTGCTTCAATTGTGGTTATGACTAAGATTAACAGATGGATGTAATATAGTTAAGCCATTATAAATCGGACACGCCGTAGTTTTACTCCGATAAAATATTTACAATGCATTTGATCGTCGATGTCGATTCCAGATGTTAATGCTTAAAACGTAAATAGCTTTAAAATTAACAGATGTACATATACGTCGATGAGACACTATCGCCAGATTTTGGCTGAAGCCTTCAATTAACAAAGTTTTCTCATTTACTTGCCAAGAGTGTCCAAATCGTTTAGATTTAAATCTAACATATGTAGATAGCACGAAAAAGTAAGTAATCTATGAAAAATCTATAAACTCTCATACAAGTGAAAAAACTAAAACGTGCATAAACAAAATATCATCATTACCATCGATGAATGATAATGGCAACAGTAAATACCTAATATGTAGTAAAATCTTAATTATGTAAGTTCCAATTTAAGATGTTATGGGAAGTAATCACGTGTGAACTTGTTTTATAATTTCATCTATCTCATATACCCAGTCACAGTTGAATGTTTTAGGTTCTACATCTTACATCTGTCGACGAAAATAAAAGATATTGCTTACACTATACCTTCAAATTTGTTTCGAAGCAAGAGCAAAAACTAATTTCGTTATGTGTCGCTCCGAAAAATGAATTTATTAAAATATTTTGGGACGGTGGTGTGGAGGTGTGCAGACTCCCTTCGTGTTGGCTCAATTTAATACAAAAAGGATATTTTTCAGTGCAAAGTGTGGAGTCGCTTCGATGCGCTCCGTGAATGTTCACTGTCGTTCAACGAGAAAAATGAACCCTCTGAACAGATGCGCTGAAGACAGATATCACAAAAGAAAAAGAAATTATTATTTAAAAGAAAGAAACAGGACATTATTTAAAATAAAATCGTCAGTGCGCGTGCGTAACTAACTTGATCGTAAGGCCTAATTTTCAATGTTATTTGAGACAAAGTTGGACCCTACAGTGAAATCTACTTACGTGTATTGAACGCGCATCGACGCAATGTATGTAAAACATGTATTTTGAATCAGTTGGTAAGAGCAGAAATATAATAACAGATACACATACCTATATATAAAGTCACTACATCATACCTTTTACGTCCTCTTCTGAAAGTATTTTTCATTTCAGCTTTCTTAAAAATACAAGACTGCTCTCAATGAAAACATTACGAGTACAATGTCACATACACGGCAGACACGATATCGTTCGGTAAATCTTATAAAATCCAATCTAAAGAATACTTTATTTTGAAAAATTCAAACTTTTAGATTTTTGTATTAATGCAATTTTTTTACTTGAACTATTTATTAATCACGGTCACATTTATTTCACATACACGATGTATGTAGAACGGTTAGTAAATATATGGTCGAGTGAAACGATGGCTGACACATACGTCATTCTTGTGAACAAGTGCCACCTTTAGATGCTGGTCTGCTCTGGTTTACCTTTTACTTGTAATAATACTCTCTGGCTTCTTCTCGGTAGATGCGACATTCCGAACCGGTGGTAGATTCAAATTGTTATACTTTGTATCTATTATTTAACGATTTACAAGTACTTTTTTGAGGCCTACGTAAGTAAAGATATTTTGAGTTTGAGTTTGAGTACTTACATGATTTGCTTTTTTTTTTCATTTTACTAAAACAATTAGAATATCATCATCATACGTAAGTAAATTTTATTTCGTTTCGTATTGTTATAGCCAATATCGAACGTGTCGAATTACGAAATTTATGACCATTATAAACTTCACTAGGGATACCCCCATAAATATTTCTAAATATCCTAAAAGAACAATAACGATAAATACCTAGTAAGAGAAAGTCAAGTAATACTCCGTAACAAAGGTTTAATAGGGTGCATGTCGCGGTTTGTGTAATTAATTAAATTGACCCTTACCCCATGACCGCAAAAACACCCAAACAATATATCAGAGGGGCCCTAATTTAGACCCTAGAGGGCTGAAATAAAGGTACTTTTGCCTTTCAACGGGCAATAGACACATTTTCCAAGACTTTGGTATTTTATTGCTTCGAACGTTTCATCTAGTGATTTCCTGGAGGGCTTGCTATTAAGGGACCTGGTTTATCCCTTCGCGGGCTCGGGAACAGGTTATATTTAAAGTTACGGATATTGCGATTCGGTTTTCGTGTTAATTTACGCTGAAATATTGGAATAATAAATTTATTCATGCGGACATATTACACTTTCTGGTGTAAATTTACATTGCAGTTGTCAAGTATTTCATTTGTTATGTAGACTTGTTCTTGAGAGCAAATTAATGTTTTGTTATGGTTTCCTATCATAATAGGATAATAATACACTGTATTTCTTTGAGTAAAATAGCCCATTAAAATGTATTCTATTCCCATCCTGACGTTCTTCGTCGCACTAATAAACTGCTGAAACGGCGTGTGTGAACGCATAAATTACGAATCACTTGAAACAATATTTCCATATTGAATTGAATTTTTTCGCCAGTGCGTGGAATCGCGCCGTTTGTCCCGCCCCCAGTCACGTTCGCGACGTGACTTGGCCATCTAACTAACGATATGTTAGGTACATGTCCATTTAGATTCCCCGAGTACCACGTCTAGATGAATATGGACGGGTTCGAAGTATCTCATTAGCAATTAGATATCGCAGACGTTTATTAGAGCAGCATTGTAACTCAAATCCGTGAATGTTACTCTAGATTTCAAAACTGTAGTCACAGTCAGTCAATATTGTAATAATAGTATGTAATTACGCACATTTAGTTAACTTCAGATGACTATGTATATGTAACTATAATCCGGTTGCTTAGGATTAAATGGCAATCACTTTAAAATTATAGTCAAAGCGAACCGCAACTACAAACAAGGCAATAGATCAATTTTAAGTTGAAGAATACACATAAAACAACATAGTACCTATGTATGTTGTTTTATATGAGTTTTATGAGCTCGCGCCAAATAATTATTTTAACGAAATTTTTATACCGTTGCATTTCCTCGATCTGTATAACAATTTTCTGAAAATCTGTTTGTTCTAATTACTTGTATCCAAATATAACATTAATCGTTGTTTTTGAAAAAGGGTTTTTATTGGGAAAGAGAACAATTAGCGATTATTATTGAAGTGAAAAATATGCGTTATTATGGAACAGTACCTAAATGTTTTGGAAATCCTTCTATGTAAAGCATTATACCAATATTATGCTTTACACAAGGATTATTTACACTTTTGAAGTTTTTAGCACTATCATAGTGCAAAATCTTCATGCCCGCAATCCTCGAAGAGTTGGGCAGAGTCCAAGTACCAGTCAGCTTCTTAAACGACTTTTAGCGAAAGATTAAAAATCGAGCTGGGTCAGATGGAAAACGGAGAAAAAGAAGTGACGAGTGGCTTGTTGCCTGTTAACCATACTTTCAAGCACAAAGAAGTAAAGGTATTTCAAGTCTCAGACCAACGAGGGACCAACTTGGACTATTTCTTAATTAATAACAAACTATGTATTCCAACATACTTTAGAATTATAGCAGTAGGAAACGGTTTTTTCTGACATTAACAGTGTACAGAAAATTCAGTCTACCTTTATGTCACACCATTCCTTAAAAGGATGTCAGTAAAGTTTGCAACAAACTCGTAATAAAACAAAATGAAGATTGTATCGCGTAAATAAGTAAAGTTGGTTTAATATTGTCCGTGAAATTATGTAAAGCGCAGGTGGGCAATTACAATCATGACACCTTCGTAAAGATTTTACGGCCTTCCCTTAAAGCTGCTGCGAAATATTGGTCATATTTTCTTCGTAAGTAGAAAATTGTGTAACACGATTAGAGATGTGTCCGGTAATGTACCAAAAACATCCTATGAGTACATATATAAACCAATTTGTTTTGGATTTCGGGATAATTGTCTCGTTTTCTTTCCTTTTACAGATTATTTTTGCTTTCAGTAATTTATATTTATAATTTTTTTCTGAGTTTATACAGCATGGATAACAAGGAATTTCTTTGGTGATATCTGTAAGAATATATAATATGAATTTATCATAACTTTCAACTTTGATAAACAATAGTACTTATCTATAATAAAGATTTATCATCACTAAAAGTAAATATGAAAATTATATCTAAATGATTGCACATACATTTAAAACCAAATATTAACATTGATACATCCTAGATTTTTCTAAAACAATATCGATAATTTTATAATATTCGTACATCTCTAATCACTACTTATAATGATACTTGTAAAGTGAAAACATCGCCGGCATAAAAAAAAATAAAATTCGTAGCCAGTTGCCTCCCGCAATATTTTGCTCTACACCGATGGTAAAAATATGTCCATTGATTTTCGTTTCAATACTCGAGAGCTCGGTTTTCTATGTTGTTATACTTTTGCGTATTTTTATTTTTTATTTTCAAACCACTCGTGCGTTGTTGCCACGTGGTTTTGGACTATAAACCTGAATTTATGCTATTGATGATAAGAGTATCTAAATCGATGTCATAAATACAGTCACGTCTGCAATCCCCGATCTTTGCCTACCCCGGCACTGTCCAGAGATCTGTAGCTCTTTTAAGCACTTTTAGTCAAATATAAAATAGAGTTAATTTGAATGGAAAATAGTGACCACTGACAAATTGGTCACCAACGTAATCACAAACCCAACAACCAATTACAAAACAGGTACATTATCAATTTGCCTTTTACCATATTATGTCAAGCAAGGATCTATAATTATTTTTGAGTCCCAATTCAAAATGATTAAATAGATCTAAAAATAAAGTACGTTTTACTAAATATAAAATGACTTGTTGTTATGCAATGCCTTCTAAAATCACTGTTCTCTAAAAGCAGTTACGTAAGAGAATCGTACGCATACGAAAGACGAAAAAGCTGTCACCATAAAAACTATATGAAAATAAAGCAATGTGGTATTACACTACGGAAAAAACTATACCGACAGGTTCCCATTGCACAAACAGTTCCAATTTACCAACCGCACATGGGAGAGCTGCGGGCTCGCCCTCAGAATCGTACTAAAAGTTTTTTATATCACGGATAGGCCGGCACAACTCCGTAATGAATATTTAGGTCAATGTAAGGTACCAGACCATCTCATTGGTAAACACAGACAGTTTAAACATAGAATTCAATACGGATCCGTCGATTACGAAACGGGTGAAATGTTTTCGCTGAAAAATTATAACGTAAATGTGCTGTAATTGCGAGATTACTTTGAAACCTTAGCGTCTTATTTCGTGGCATCTACATTAGTCGTTAAGTTTGTAGTCTTCGTTAATTTAATGCGTAATTAAGTGGGTGAATAGTCTTTCACAGGATGACAACGATACTTATTTCTAGGAATATACAAATGCTCGCTACTAAGAGAGGAGAAGAGAGATTTAACGACACGTCGAATTATAATTATGTCAATCGTTTTTTCATTAAGGTACACATTAGGAACTAGGAGTATTTCTTTGATACCTTTCTAAAGATTGACTGCCTATGCAATAGGGATGATGACTGCATTAAAAAACTATAATTGTATTTTGTCCGTCAGCTGGATTATACGAAAATACTAGACACATATTTTTACTTTATCAAATTAACAAAAAATAACAAAGATAAAGAGCATCAAAGTTTTGGAGTGGTGCTTGCGTCGTCACAATTTAGTAAAAAATTTACTAAAGCGTGACGTCATGCGCAACTTGAATGCATTGTATCTTCGTCAATGTTTGTTTGACAAATAAGTAAAAAAAATACGTGTTCAATATATTTTTTATAATCTAAACTATACTATATACTATACTAACGACGGACTAAACAGAATTTTAATTTAAAATTCTAATTTAGTCAGCTTGCCTATTGTGAAGTTTGCCTTAAAGCATGAAACCAGGAATTTAAAGCATGCAGAGACTTTACTGATAGCTGATTGAGCCACGTCAAAAATTTGCATGGCAGCCACAATCTCTAACAAGTATGCAAATCTTGCTCCACGCTAAAGTTTGCAAGGTAACACGAAAAGCTAGACTGAAAAGATTAAGCCGGCAATACTTTATCCAGATTTTTATTTAAAAGGTTGCCTCTGAGCCAGGCCTGTGTCGGTGCGTAGCCGTTCATTTGCCTGTTAGATTTATGGCCCACTAAATGCATATTCTGCCCGATTGCCAACGTGGTTTATAGCTCGCCTTCCGCACCAAATGAAACGCGACACGGTGCTCTTTGGCTTTTAAACGCTTTACACGGTGACATTTATGACAAAATCGTTGACACCGCGCACATACAAAAAAATAATCAGTCGAATTGAGAACCTCCTCAGGACTTTTTGAAGTCGGTAAAAAATATCACTTTCTTTTATTTTTTCATCAATAAATTCAAATTATATAATAATTATAGACCACAAATATTTACCTACACAAATTAGATTAAGATAAATAGTTGTAAGAACTTTAAAAATCATGAGGTATTGTTAAAGTTATTCTGGGGTTTAAAAAGGCGTCTAATGGTGTTTTTTGGTCCAGAATTTGTGATGAATGTGTGACCCAGCCGCTTATCACTCCTTTTTTACAAATCTTTTTAAACGTACAAAATTTTGTTGAATGTGGTTTATGGGTCTTTGGACTCTCCTTACCCTTTCGGGATTACAGGTGTGATGGTATGTGTATGTATTGTTCTTTGGACTATACCGACCCCTTCGGGAATGGCAGGCGTTATGGTATGTATTAAATAATTGGCTAATTGAGCATGGCAGACCGTGACACCGTTGGCATAATGTTTAGTCTTCTTAGATTTTTCTAAGAGTTGATAACGAACGTAGACGATTGGTGTACTTCACTATCCTATTAGCCGTAGTAACAAAATTTCGAACAATGTACCTCAAGGCTATGGCATTAACGTAACATCTAGAAACGTACGAAACGTAATAAAATAACTGAATTAGACCCTAGACTATTATTCGTTTCGTGGTACGGCTACAAGCTAAATTGCTATATTAGTACCTGATAAGAAAAACTACCTCTAATAGTTTGGTGGAAAGAGTCGATACTAATGAAACATAATTGCTAGATAGGTTATATTCGCCCAGTTTTCTTCTACTACATACATACATACATACATAACATCACGCCCATAATCCCCGAAGGGGTAGGCAGAGTCAAAGGGGCAGCAAGCCCCTTCAACCACATTCAGCCAAAAATAGAGCCGGGCCGGGTTAGATGGAAAATTGTGAAAAAGCAGTGACAAGCGGCTAACCTGTCGCCTACACAATCACACACCCAAAACCCGATATACCATTAGTCGCCTTTTACGACATGCTAGGCAAGAACCACAGTTGGCATATTCTTTTTAAATCCCTGACCAACACGGGACAGTGGGCTGGGTTGGATGGAAAGCTGTGAAAAAGGAGTGACAAGTGGCTAGCTCGTCGCCTACTTAGACACATACCCAAAAGCCCGTAAACCATTAGTCGCCTTTTACGACATGCTAGGCAAGAACCACAGTTGGCACATTCTTTTTTTTTGTCCCAGATCAACATGGGCCAAGTCCCAGACCAACATGGGACATTCTTCTACTAGGTAATTTATATTACATTTACCCTTCTGTTTCTTCAAGTTTCCGAGACACTTTTCTATTTTTAATCCGTTTAGTGGTTTCCGTTAGCAAGCTTCGTCTCATCTCTATCATTTTAATTTATGTTGACTAGCTTTATTAACTCCTCGTTATCTTCATCCTGGTGAAAATGAAGGTCAAACTAGGAAGGCAGATAAACATGACAAAGTAATTTAATACGTTTGTAACACAAACGCGAAACACGATTAATTTGTTGCCGATTCCAAAACAATTAAATATCGCCCCAAGTGAGTACCCTTGTTGTATCAAAACAACTTTAGGTGCTTATTTTCAATTAACTTACCGTTGAAATTGTTTCGACAACACAACATTGCAAGCAATTATAATTACGTTCCGAGATCAATATGCTCTTTCAGATCTTAACGAAGCCCATCTGAGATCAAAGGGTGCTCTGTGAATGTACTAAGATAAGTGTTGGTCGATGACCCGCGTGGTTCATCTTATTGTAGCTTTTGTAACTCGCTTTATGTGAGACAATGGCTCTTTGTAAAGTCATTATCAACACTTTTGAAACTATTATATAAAGACCTTCACGCCTGACTCGGTTTTCGTATCTAATTTTTAAAATTGTATTTATACATAAACAAGTTTGTAGTAAATAGTATTGAGTTAGTGCGTACATTCATCATTATTTAGTAATTTTACTGATTTCGGATACTTCAATTCGATCATATGTGTTAATTATTTGACTTGCATATCTGGTTGTTAGATTAAACTAAAAAAGTGTTACAGGTATCGACTGCGGGTACCGTTCATATCAGAATCAAACGTATCTTAGGTATATGTATGTATGGCCAAAATTGGGAACACGCACTTAACTTCATCACAATATATATGTATAAACACTATCGTAATACATACATCTTGCTCATGATTAAGGAAGCAGGATACTTCACACAATTTGCGTCATACTTTTATCCTGTACCAAATATACAACACATATCTGACTGGCCCGTTGGTCGAGTGGTCAGAGACCCTGGCCACGAAATCGAGGGTCGCGGGTTCGAAATTCGAATCCCAGTATGGGCAAATGTTTTATGTGATGAACATGGACATTTGTACTTAAGTCATGGATGTATATAAACGTATTAAAGTATTTTTCCGTTCACCTAGTATCCATAGCACAAGCATAAGCTTAGTTTGGATCTAGGGAATTGGTGTGTCAGTCTGGAGAATTTATCTATTATTATTATTATTATTTATTATCTCATAACATTAAGATAGATATATATTTACCGAAGTATTATCAAATTCTATACTTAGAGGCTTAAACATATCAATTTATTGCCATCAATTTAATATTACAATCAGGCAAGTGATTTAATTAAAAGCGAACCAGCACATGTTGGAATTTGATAAGCTAATTAGCGAATTGCCTTCTCGTTTCAAAAGCGTAGCATCCTTTGTTGTGCATTTAACTTTGTGCATCAGGACGTTGCAGATTGCAAAAGCAACTAGCCAAGACAGGACTAGAAGAAGATACTTTACTTCACTTGAAACACTACAGTGTCGGTACTTAAGGTTATTATAACCGATCTTGTACGAGTAAGCACTTTTAGAGGGGGCAATTCTATAATGTCTTAATCTAGTTTAAAATAAGATGATACGAATAATTTATTGAGCTAATAATTAAGATTTTTAGACATGACACATGATAGAAAAATAATTTGATACGATCAAAGCTACAGTTGCAGAATATTGCTGAAAGTTTTGGTAATCGTCACTGTCCAGAATTGTCATGAAAAAGGTATTCGGCTAAAACCGTTTTTACAACTGTCACGCCAAAAATCAGCACATTTTTGGGATAGTGTTACTATTAGAAATGCTTACCGCAAATTATAGAAAGAAATAAAATATATGATCTCATTTGATGAACGTAAAATCAATCACATAGCTAATGAAACCTACATAGTTTTATTAAAAGCATTTAATTACAAGCAAAGCGTCATTTATAATAGAATAGATATAGAAATTTAATAAGCCAATTAGCAAATTGCCTTCAGTACAAAAGCGTTGCATCCTTTGTTGTAAAGTTAACTCCGTGTCTCGGCGGTTTGTGCATACAACTAACAAAGTCGGGGCTTAATGTAACGGAGAACTGATGTTTTACCAGAATTCAAAGATTAATGTCTACAATATAATTGATAAATGTTGAACTAAGACCTTGATTCTGAAAACTCAGTACAATGAGTATGCATCAAACTATGTGCCACAAGTTATAAGACCAAAAGTATATTGTATCATTAATCAACTAACAATTTCGTTATTTCATCGGTTGCAATTCGCAACAATTGAGTAATTGTATCCTTTGTTGCAACAATTCGCTTTATGGCTTCAGCTAATTTACCAGTCCGACAATCCACTAGGTCACAATTCTACTAGGTCAGTGAGTCTAAATTCGTTCCCAATCGAGTGTACACAGCAGCCTTTAAGGTAATATTTTCCTTGGCGTAGCGCCAGGTCCTTTTTGGCTGCCGTTAACAGACATCCTTTTAATTTATTTTACATGCGACCATTGCGAAATGAAATTTCTGTCCAGCCGATAAATCTGTAGAAAATAAACCTGCAGATTCTGTTCAGTGAAATACAGGGTCGATCAACAACAATAAAATTTTACGAAGAAAAACAGGTTGGAAATTCTTGCGGAATCAAACAGAGTGTGGTAAAAAAGTATATTATAGCAAATTCCTCAATTTCGATCAACTGTATTTCTAGTTTAACCTAAACTAGAAATACAGACAAATACATTTCTAGTTTAGGTTACTTATATTAATTTAATTATTTAGGTACCCAAATATCGTTATTTACGCTTTTCCTGCTATTTCTAGATACCTCATTATTTTATTTTATGGCATCGAAATACCTATCCGTTCAATTACCATAACTATTCTAAACAAGGAACAAGTTGTTTTGTTACGAGCATTTCTTGTTGCTTGTTACCGTTTCTGCAGTTCATTTCTGATTCGTAAAATTCTGCGATTTAAACCATAAGTACTTTAAAATAGACTGAAAAGAAAACACAGTTGCTATAAATCCTAGTCAGATGTTCAGATAGTATAATCGTAGTTTTTATTATACTACTGCAAAAGTGCAGCAGGCCTTTTGTTGTGGTAAAATTACTGCGTTTGCGTGCAAGGGTACCAACGCTAACTTTTTTCAAAGGACATTAAACTGGAATAAAGTTCATTGTTTATTTAAAATCCCTTTTCTTTACCCACAGAATGTGTAATTTGGGACTTCGTTAGAATAAGGTTGAAAAATTGACGTTAAAACAAAATAAAAGCAAAAGTATTTTCTCATATAAAACGGTGGGATTCGTATCTGTCAATGTTAAATGTCAATCGACAAATCAATGTCAATTTTCATTTACTGGGCGATACGAAGTTCGCCGGGACAGCTAGTTATCTAATAACATTAATAATGAACCTTATGAAAAAAGCAGGAACTATAAAATTATGTTAGATTTTCATGATGATCATAATGAAATACTTTAATGGAAATTAAACAAAAAACTCGTTCAGAACATCGAAAACCGAATCAAACAACAGAGGAGAGGACTAAAAAAATATATTTAGTCCGTCAGTTAGAATATAAAAAATGTTTAACACGTATTTTTTCATTTATTTGTCAAACAAACACTGGCGAAGATACAGCGGATTGCAAGTTACAAGTGACGTCGCAAGCCCTCACTCCAAAACTTTGATGCTCTTTATCTTTGTAATTTTTTGTTATTTTGATAAAGCAAAAAATATGTGTCTTGTATTTTTGTATACTTAATCTAACTGACGGACTAAATAGAATGTTAATTTTTTGACCTAGTATTATCCCCTATTAGATTCTCTATATTTTCACAATACAATAAATCAAGCCCACAACGATATTTTGTCCCAACGTAACACATACGGGTACCCCACAACTAGCAAAAAATGCTAATCCCCTATAACAAAGTCGGGGTGGACCAACTGGAGGGTCTGTGAAGGTCATTAGGGCGAGGGTTGTACTGAGTTCTGGGGCTCAACCGCACGTCCCTATACTGGGGACTTAACTTTTATACTTGTTTTGTTGTTGCTTTGTTCGCATCCACTTATTCTAGGTCATAATCAAGTAAACAACTAAAAATAGTAGTTCCAGTTTCTGAAATTCTTGATATTGTCTTTGGCGTTATGTGAACTTATTTTACTTTTCCCTTTAAAATAAAAATGTATTTATTTATTTAATAAAACCAGACTGCTTGCGGTTAAGTACATTTATCCGTAAAAGTATTTTTGTCACGTTTTCCCCGAAAAAAATATTTTTTACGTCATCACAGAAGATATCCTTCTCCGGACTATCTACTAGCTAATTCTATTGAGGTTGGCTTTTTATTATTTTCACAAAAGATAGATAATAAGTTATTAGATACCTTTTTTATTTTTCTACAAAAAGTTCACTGTACATCGTAACCTTTAGTTTAAAACTCAAAATGTCTATGGCGCTGAATGCGCTCTATGGCTCTAACAGAATATTCAAAAAATCATTCTTTTTTATTAATTGTGAGGAAGACCGAAAAGGGAAAATGGCCGATTGATCAGTGTGTGAAGTGGATGAATGAATCGATGGTGAACTTGTGCTCCCATTAAGTCAATCAACGGACAAAGAAGAACGGCAAATCAAATAACGGGAAAAAAAGCCACCAAAGCGTGGACGTGGGGCTTGCACGATGAGAGCATCCCCTTTCATATTGCCTTGTCAAATAAAAAAAAACAATACCTAAGCACTTACATTTTTAGTAAAACCTATTATTTGATTTTGCAAAAAAAAATGTTTTGAGTGTAATATATTAACTCTTGCGTGGATTGAGTAAGCCTAATTAAAAAAAAAAAGGATAATAATGAGCCTGATGCCACAAATGATTCTTTCTATTTTACATCAGTGTCATTCATTCATTTAATCATTCTTGTGTGTCCGCAAAACTATAAGTTTGTCATGCATCTGGATAGAATGAACAACTCATGATAGACGAAAGGAGATCATCAGAATCGTTTGCTGCTTTTATTTACTTTATTTCGAATCTATAGTATTCCGGACAGAATTCAGTTCTAAATTCCGTTCGATCCTTCACTATAGCCTGAACCGAAACGAATGGCGCGGTGCAACCGCTGATAAGTGAAGAGCGACCGGCCGACAGCGAATTTATAGCGCGACGGATGCCTGACAATTTAGCCGGTTTTCCGGCGCAGCTTTTCGCCGTGAAGATACCGCCCGCGGCGCATGCGGTCGGCGATAGTGAAACAGTTCTATAGAGCGGTCTGGTTGCGGTAAGTGGAGAGTTTTCATGCTATTACGGTCGTGTCGGATGCCTAATTCGTGGATGGATAGCCAGTCTTTCCGACCGGTTCGCGGCGAAAGTATTTTGAACGCGCGTGGTAAAGGAGTTTATATTTTTGTCTAAAAGTTTCGCAAAGACCAAACTTAGGTACATTGTACCTATTCAACAGTGACTAACCGTAACTATAACGAAATTTTCAATATGATCTAAGTTACCCAACCGTTTTTCCTTATGTCGCGTACCTACATATATTCGGCAATGTGGATTTATTTGCATCTCCACTCCTACCGTTACTCAATTAAAGATACAACAAATATACTAGCCCCGTAGCTGCTCGCAAACGTTTCGCGTGCCACATGCGGCAAGTTGTATACCAGTTGCAAGCTTTTACAATCGCTTCAGCTGGATGTATCATACGGATTGGTTTGCGGGCTTGGGAACAGTAAAACGGATTCTACCGATATCTGGCTGGCGACAATGGACTGCGTCCCAGCGGCGAATATTCAATCAGGCGGCTGCTGACAATCTGACGGAATTTGCGGCCACAAACGTGGTGTATGTGGGCTAGCGCGGCGCACCATCCGTTTTAAAGGAGGGAAACATCAGACGAATGCACATTATAACAAAATAATTAAACTGGACCGAGTTATGATTAGCTGATAATAATATCTTCGGATATATTTTTAAAAATGTCTAAAAAAAAATTCATCGATTTTTCATAAACTGAATATGATGATCATGGTTTATTAACTTTGGATTTGAAATGTATTTGAAAACATATTTAAAAATCTACTCCATAATTTTAGAATTTCGCACAGAATCCTTGTAGGTATAGAATGAGTCATCTTATAATCCGCTGTGAAAAGGTGACGTCCCCCTTATTTAAAAACCACGAATGTTTGGGTATCAATGTCAATGTAAAAAAATTGGTTTCGGAATGCGAAATACAAAAGTAGGTATTCGATAATTCGAAGTTAAACACCGTTACAAATAATACGATCTACATTCCCGAATACAAGAATTCCAAAATCGCGCAATAAACATCAACACATTTACGAGAACCAATCAACGCCGAAATGGATCACAGATTCACACACAATGTCTGCTCGCGAAGTAAATATGTCAATAAAATATTAATTTAGTAGAACTTCGCCATAAATATGTCTCTTGCGTCAGGGACTACGTAAGTTTGTGTAATAAAATTGTTACGGCCTATTAATTTGCCCAGACTAGAAAGATGCCTGAAATATTTTGGTATGAAATTATACTACGGCATGACTTACGAAAGAAGGACTGATTTAGCTGCAACAATACGTTACATATGGTGTCCTGATTATTTTGTTTGGTATCGTTAGATCGTGTATTAAGAAAACAACTATGGTGGACGATGACTACGGGATCTTTATAAACAAAATAATAATTAGAATATGGCTTTTAAGCAGGCGAGACTCATTCCATACCGAGCAAATAATCAAGAATACACATCTGATAAGGCCAGATACCTCATTAGAAGTTGAATGCTCCATGCATTTAACTTGGAATGAAGTATCTGGGCTTCAAACTCAAAATATTCCATGTCCTAATTTTTTTTTCATTAGTAACCGTGCAAAATAATATTAAGCTGTATAAAAATACATTATTAAGCTTTATGTTAATCGAGGTCAATGAGAATATAAATATCACCTTTTATCTGAATTCGGTCTAGGTAATTTTCACGTACCTACAAATTTAACAATGCTTGATCAAATTTCAAGGTCATCCATCGATTCTTCCACACGTCTCACCATTCATTCATCGTTCTCCAAAATCCCAATCAATTCTTTTAAAAGTCCAAGTTCAAATAAATTTAAGCAACTTTCGCATTTGTGTACGTTTTCCGGTACCTACGTCGATATTTTCAAAACACCACGAATGTTTAGCAGATGACTATCCCTTACGCGTTATCTTCGGACATCAGCGTGAGAGCTGATATCTATACACACTATGCGTAGAGTGGCAGTGAAAAGGGTTGGGTCAATGCCAGATAAGAATGGACAGTTACCAACGTCATTGCCAGATCGTAAAGCCATCGGACCCTATTTATCGAGATCTCGTCGTGAATTTCAATTTGAAGCGATTTCTTTGACAAATCCCGTGTCCCGGAGATTAAGATGAAAAAGTGGATGCTTTGGAAATGTTTATATCCGAAACTTCATTGTATTGACTTTTCGACGAATAATGTCAATATTCGTCAAACATTTTTACAGTTCCCGGAGGCTAACAGAGCGTGTAGATAAACTTCCTGGCTCATCTTTTATTTATCACCTCCTAATGTTATAATGCACAGCAGTGATATTTTACCTCCTAGGAAATATGATTTACCGATTAACCTCATAGCGACTATTTGTTATCAAGGCAATTAACCAACTCCCATAGGGAACTATGCGTTCTATCCGTTATGAACAAACACACCACAAGACAAAAAGTTTGGCCTTAATAGATGTGGAAGAATGACAACACAGATAAGAATAAAGAAAAGCTTGAACTTGTTAGCTTTAGGTAAAGATCAACAAAATCGAAATCTTGCTAGCGTGATTACAGAACAAATTATCTTTTCTTTACGTCCAATGTTAGATAAACCAGTACAATTTATTGGAATTTAAAGATTGGCTGGAGGAAAGACTCGCTAAACTTGAAGAGGAAACTTCGACCTTACCCTATTTTTCAATGTAAATTGTTTATCAAATCAGCGTGAAAGGCGGGAAGCGGTTCGAATATTGTTTACGTTACACATCCAATATAATAAATAAACTAACGCATTGTTGATATAGATTACTCCGCTAGTCTAAACCGAATGGGTTGGGTGTGAGATTTAATTTTGATAGCGTATTTTGGATGCTTACATGTTTATATAGTATTAACTTACCTACTTATTCTATGTAGATATTAAGCTTTCAGTAACCTTTCAAGTGATCTCTGTTGGATGCAAAGCACTTTTTAAGTTTTTATCCACTCTTTTGAGGGTTTATCTACTTCTGCAATAGTACCTATATAATCTAGTGCCCTTTGCAAAGCTTCAAAAGTTTTTATCGGCTCCATTTACGTTTTGGTATATATAGGTAATTCCCAGGTACACGGATAACTCACATGCCACGTGGATGGTGGGGACGGCAGAACACTAACACAAGCAGGAACCACTTCATACAGTTTTAAAGCCATAGCGACAACAGCAACATCAAGATCAAAGGTGCAAACCTGCAAACTAACATTGAATGTGGGCTTCAATTTCGTGAAAGAGTTTGTAATCACCAATCAGATTTAAAAGAAAACTTAACCACTGAAAGCACGTCACCCAGTTTCGGAGCCAAAACGTTAATAAACTTTTCCATACAATTTTTACATCAGAACTAGCCTAAAATGTGTTTATGTATGGGCTCGATTGAATTGCTAATCTGCCTCATGCGCTGTCAGAAAGCAAACAGATTTATGAGCATAGGTACAACAAAGCAACGACCCCGTTTATTTGGGATATAGGGCCAGTAATAATAAGGTACCTGGGTCGAATATGGCCACCTTAAGGTTTGATGTAAGTTTTTGGACATATTTTATGGTACTGAGCTAAGCATTAGTACTTATTAGTAAAGTGTATCTATCTAGCGTACAAACTACAAAGAAAAATATAGGAAATATATGAAACATTTTGAGTTATTTGCATTTATATAAAAAAGGGGAAAGTGGCCATATTTCCACCAGTATATGTAAATATGCCCACCCTTGTGGCCATATTAACAGTACGCTGAGTTATAGTTAGCACTATTTAATTTATATTGAATTAAAATACTTTGTTGTTTGGATATTTTTATTTTGGCCACCAACTTTGGAAGTTAAATAGTCACCTTAACATTCAATGGAAAAAGAACAACGTTAAGTTATTAATACAACGTTTAATTTATTAATGACCTCATTATCTTGTATAATTGTCTTCAATTAGTTTAAGTAATCAGAAACTACGGTTTTGTTAAATTTTGGCGTTCATGCAGGATTCAGATTTTGATCTTTACGTCGACTAATAGTGTTATGGCGTTTAAGGAATCCTCTTAACCAATCTTGTCCTATCATCACGTCTTCATTTGCTACTAGAATATTGTTTAAATTGCAAATGGTCTTGATGCAAGTACGCAGTAGGTAGGTACTCTTTGTGTTATTGGATATCCTACGCTACACAGACGGAGATGATAATGTTTTTTCTTGGTCATAACTCAGCAGTGGTTTTCTACCCAAAGCGGACTTTGACTGTTTATTTTCTGATAGCGCCTTAGAGTTCTTCTTGGTATGTTAAAGTGTTTAGAAGCTGCATATACTTTCATTGGACCTCGCTTGATAGCAGACAAAGCTGATTTCATATCCATTTCGGTCCATTTGCCACGAATCCCTTTACCATAACCTAAAAAAAGGAAATTAACATAATTGTAGGTACTAAAAAAAGTCGTAATGTAAATATGGCCAGTAGGTGGCCATATTTTCAGCTCCGACATTTTTTATTTTACAATTCACTTTATTTATTAAACACATCAAGAGTGTAAAAAGTCAACACGGAAATATCAAATATGATTCTTAATTAATTAGATAGTAATATTATAATAACAATAGATCAATAAAATATTGAAATATAGGATAATAACTTGCGTGTAATTTTTGTAACAGCGACACGTCATTTCCTTTTGATGAATTTTGTCCCGATTGGTCAGGTGCGGGGGCAACGGCGGGTGTGCCGTTTCAATGCCTACCGTAACGCCGAACGTGTCGGGACTTGTTCAGTTTGATATAATGTTTTAATTTAGAGATATAGGCGTGTGGCCATATTTCCCGGCTGGCCATATTCGACCCAGGTACCTTACTTCAATAACAAGACAATTTAATTTAAAAATCATCAAAACAATAAAACCTGACTGCAAAATCCTAAAGAATAGACAAATGCTTGCAAATTTGATGTTCTTTATTTCTCAATTAAAACATAATTCAAACTTTCTCGATTTTTTTTTTTACTTTTCCCTAACCAACATTTTTTCATACTTATAACATATCGCCGACAAAAACGACGAAGATAAATAACTTCGTCGATTTTGCCAGAGTAAGATTAAAAAATCCCCAATTATTAAATTTACAGTCCGTGTCTCTCCCATAATTAGCGGAATCCGACGATTATCTCGTGTTAAAATACATTATTAGTTCAAATATAACTTGCTATTAATACCCTTTTTTACCTATTTTGTCAGATAAAACAACAAGAAAACTTCCCGTACGCCATTACTGAAACATTTCTACGAATATGTCAGACGAAATGTAGATATCAAATAACTACAGACTCAGCTTACAAAACAGGATCCAATTTGAGAACCTACAAGGATACGTTACATATTAAGAAAATACCCTACGTTGTGAATGCGGTTACATTCCAATCTCACTCGAACAAAGACCAAATTCGCCTCTCATATACAATGTACTGTATGAAAGCAATGTACACGTACTTAAATAGCAACAGCATAGCAATAGCCATCGAGACTTGTTAATGAAACCGTCTATAAAGTTCAATACTAGTTTCGGGCGGTGAGTAATATCGTATGTTTACAAGCTGAGCGGTACACATCCCCGCGCCAGTTGGCACCCGGACTGGTTGGTTGCGAAAGATTGATTGCAGGCTAAAGTTACACCGATGCTGAATAATTTGTGCGTACTGCACATTGTAATTACTAGGTTTCATGGGAGTCTAATGTCGAGCACGAGCAATGAGCAATGAGATGTATAGAGATCGTACAACATTGCAAGAAGCCACATTGTAGACTGACGTTGTACAGGTACCTACCTACTTATATTAATTCTTTGGTACAAGCATAGTTGATATATGTATACTGAATTTCGTACGTATAGATTCTCACTAAGAAGCAGCTGTTTCGCACAATTTGTACGAATAGATTCAATTATCTAAATTAAAATATTAAAATATATTTATATAGTACTTACCATAAAGTGAAAAACGGATTTAAAAGTTAAAGATCAAGAATAAAAAACTTGAATATAAACAAATCGCACAGTTTTTGTGTGATGTTTCTATATTAATCAATTGATTAGCTACTTATTTTATTAATTACTATTCACATAGACGCTGACATCCAATATTCTAAACACAGAATAGTCATATTTACATTATTTGAATTCAGTTAATAACTTACCTAGGTATATGATTTCGTTTAGGTTTTTATTATGACAGTTGTCTCAAAATGTAAATATTATTATATGCTCTTAATCAAGTTTGTTTTTCATATTATTTATTCAAACAGAATAGGCACGCTGGATACTTAAATCTAAAAATAGTAAGTAAGTAGGTATATGTCCTCTGGGAACCGTATTAAGAGCAATCATTTCATTAGTGAGACAAAATGTATTTACCTGCCGACAATGCCTTATAATACAAAATTAGAAAACATATTGCTTACTGATTTACTTAGCTACCTACAAAATTTGGTTTAATTTTTTCTATACTTAATTCTGTAATTACTATCTACAATAGGTGGCAAACAAAGCTATGGATATATGTATAAGGTTAAATGTAGATATATATGCATAGGTATGCATATACATACCATATGTATCAAAAATGCGTTGCCAAAACTCAAGTGCTAACGTAATCTCCAATAAAAAGAATCCTTTACTGTAGTGTTTAAGTATAGGAGCCTGTTCCCAGATTAAAGTCACAATTGGGAGGTTTCAATGCCAATATGTACAATATTATCAAACTAGATGTTGATGACGTAAACGAAAACTATCTATTCTATAACTTTATAACTCTATTTTTTTTTAGTATGTGCATACTTCATCGAGCTCAAATGACGGTTAAGTAAATTAGGTAAGTAACTGAAGGAACAAGTTATAAATGTTCTGTAGGTAATAAGGTTTACTTACAGAGTGTTGTTGTATTTCGGTCACAAAATAGATACACAGTTGTTCAGTCCCATGTGCGAATGCATAACATTTCCGTAGCTGCTGTGAGCTTCAAGCCGGCCGGACACAGCAATGCATTGTAGATTGCCGGTCAAATTTACAATATCAGATTGCAAGTCTAGTTTGCACAGATACCTATCGGAGGAACATATCACGATAGTTATGTTCTATACACCGAATAGAAATAGAAATATCTTTATTCATGTAGGCCTTACAAAAGCACTTATGAATAGTCAGAATACAAATATGTGATTCCACCGCCAGGTTCGGAATGTTGATTCTACCGAGAAGAACCGGTAAGAAACTCGGCAGTGTACGAACCAGACGTACCATTATGTACCTTATACTTAAGTACATAATATGGTAACAAATATACATACATAACATGACGCCCATAATCCCAGAAGGGGTAGGCAGAGTCGAAGGGGCCACAGGCCCCTTTAACCACATTCGGCCAAAAATAAAACTGGGCTGGGTTAGATGGAAAATTATGGAAAAGTAGTGACTAATGGCTAGCTTGTCGCCTACACAATCACACACCCAAAACCCCATATAATACCATTAGTCGCCTTTTACGATATGCTCTAGCAAACACAAACACAGTTGACCCATTATTTTTAAGTCCCAGACCAACATCGGACAATGGGCTGGGTTAGATGAAAAAATTGTAATACAAATATCTCAAAAATAATATAAGAACATACATACCTACATAAATCATCACGCCCGTAATCCAAGAAGGGGCAGGCAGAGTCCAAAGAGCAGGAAGCTCTTTAAATAGCCAAAAACAAAGTCGAGTTGGGTTAGATGAAAAACCATGACAAGCGGCTATCTCATCGCCTACTTTACCTAGCGACATGCCAGGCAAGAAACACTGTTAGTACATATCAAATTTTTAAATCCCATACCAACATAGGATTAAACAATACGTTTTTGTGTAATCAAGTCACATCTTTACTAACTAGACATTTATATTGAAATAATCTTTCAGACACCAAGATGTATCTTCACAGTCTACCTTACCTTACTTACTTACAGAGAAAATAGCATATCACTATATAGATGCGTAGTCGGGGTTTAGCCCCGACTACGCATCTATATAGTGATAGCAGCTGTTATTCAATCTGAAGATCTAATTTTATCACATTAGCCAAGTCTCTCAACAATCGTAACAAATGAAAATCGGCATTTCCTCCAATAATTGATTTATACCCAATTTACTAGACTAAACATATCCATCACAATATCGTTGATTCACTTTATCGCTCCTTACGGAATATTCCCTTAAATCTGTCTCTCCGGGGGGTTTCTTATTCCAATCATGGGGTGACACAATGGATCGATGGACAACATGAGAGGTTTCTCACGTCATATAAGTTGGTCGAAGCTGTTTCACTTATTATTAAAGTAATGGCCGGCCCAATGTGGGGTAAAGGGGTTCATTATTGAAACCACGTCAACAATACAATACTGTGTTGGTGTATGGTATATTTTGCCTTACATCGCTGTACCCAGATAATCAAACAGCTTTTTGCTTGATAATGTAACAAAATATTATTTGTTATATAACTTCTTAGATACAGTCAGAAACGAAAAGAAGAAAACCCTACCTAAGAGGTATTACGATTATTTGCTTAGGTTTGAAAGAATTTTCGCAATAAATCAAGAACGCAGTGAACAGCTAGATTTATTAGTGTTTACCCCATAAAATTATTCTTAAGACTTCCACAAAATCTTTTGATTCAGGTGGTCAGATTCCATTTTTCACTTACCAGACAGGTTTATACTGCGCTCTAAATTTTCAAGTTCTAAGATAAAACTTTAATAATCTCAATCTCAGTGACGCAAAGAATTGAGCAAGGATATTCAATTGCAAAACTGAATATTACTACATTTTAGATTCTTTAAGAGACAACAAATTACATCTAATTTTGTTGTTTGTTGAGTAAGAATAAGTTCATTAAAATTGAATTTACCAAAGGGGTCACGCTTACACATTTAGTGCTTTTTCATATAAAATAAAAAAAATACATTACTAACTTTGTTTCACGCAAAGTTTTGTTTCACATTTTAATAAATAAAATAAATAAATAAATTCTTCAGACTGACACCAATTCCCTAGTTCCAAACTAAGCTATAAGCTTGTCTTATGGATACTACTTAGGTGAACTGATAGTCATACTTTAATACGTTTATATTAGCCCCCAGCGGGATTCGAAACCGCGACCCTCGGTTTCGTGACCAGGGTCTCTGACCACTCGACCAACGGTCCTGTCTACCTGTCTGTCTTACCATTATTAAGGGGTTTTCGTGATTTGATATCATCATGCATGAACAAAAGGAAAACAATTTAGCACGTAAGTAATTCCCTTCCGTAGGTATATAATTACATTAGCAAGAAGATAGGGATAGGATATTATATGTTCAAACTGTCACTTTGTATGTTGATCCTGTAATCTCACTAGTTTATTGGGGATTTATCAACAACAACCGAAACAAGATTAGGTTGGCAACTTTGTAAATAGGTATCACACAGTTAGGGAGCCTATAACACTAGCGAGAATTTAGGATCTGTTGTGAATCGTTAGAAAAATCATTTAAATACTGTATGCGCTACCTGATCTCTAGGTATTCTGTTAAATATATTGTTTCAACTGTAAGGCGTGTTTCGTAAAGCTTTATACATTAAGTTATAGCAAAAAAAAATACAAATTATACAACGACAAGCAACATGGTCAGAAGGCTTGAGCTTCAGGTAGTAAGTAGGTATACGTATTTTCTTACTGTGTTGCCACTATATGTAGTGATGTTAGTCCCTGAAGAAAGGGTCAGAGCCCTGACCATAATCCAACTACGAGGCTACTTAGGCGGACCACAAAAAATACCTTCGTACAACTTTGTTTCCAACGCACCATTTTATTGTAGGTAAGTAAGTATATCTGATTATAATAATCCGCGTTTCAAATTTTCTAAATTTTCTATTCTCTCTATCTCTTATCTGAAATTTTCTTCTATTATTAATAAGCATTATTGTAAGTATATTTTCTCGGTTTAACATTTAATAAGTACTTAAGTATATAAGTTTCCATAAACCGATATTTTCCTTTACAAAAACATTAACAATAGATTTGTTTGTTTTATATTTAGCTGAAATACTTACAAGCTTTCGTCCCATGACAATATCTTGCGATTACCACTTTGATCCTTTACGTCCCAGCTCCATCAGGTGAGAATTACATACTCTGTTTATACCACGGCATCCTATCAACATGTCGGTTTTCAATCTGCATTCTATCCTCTATGCATTAATTAATAATGTATATCTACTAAAACTCCCACAAGTTCTACTACACACAAAACTCGGTGCAAATTAACGAATAATTAAAGTTAATGAAAGTTAATTGGGCACAATAGAAGTGAACAGACAACACGAGTTACATTATTCAACACAACTTGTTATTTGACCTCATTTACTTGTTTCACGGGAATAATTTGCGATGGACTGATGGACGAAGAAAGTTTTGGAGGTTATATTAACGTTGGAGTGGATAGTTATTTACACTAACTAGTTTAAGGTACTTAATAAAAGTAAAAAAGCTAATCTTTGGAAGGTTAACATCTTGCAAAGAAATTGAAGATTGAATGACGTTGCAACGTCTGTACCTACAAGGCAAGTTAAAACTTGCTTATGGATTTTATTTTAGGTATTACTAACTAGATATAATTGCTTTGCTGTTTGAAATCCTCTCCCAATAAGAGGACGGGCATCTTTAGAAGTACCTATGTTCATTATGTTTGAATTCATTTATTGCAAAAATAACACTAGATACTCTCTGCTTACCCCGCTAGGGAAGTGGCGTTTGTTTAGTTTAGTTAGTTGGTTAGTTTAAATACTAATTAAAACAAAAAATTATTTCGTTTACATCTCGCCTACTATCCGTTGATACAGCAAATGTAAATTCTTTTATGATACTTTGTACCAAAAAAAATACCTAGACGGATCTACTCCAACGAAAGCATTACCTACTTCATAAGCAAAAATAATGTTACACCAAAATCAGAAATAGTGAAATTAATTGCTTGCCAAATTAGTTAGATACATATTTCACACCTAAGCAATTCAATTACGCTCCAAGCGTAGGTATACTTATATCCATAAAACCAATTGACTTAACAAGTCTGCATGCTAATATAGGATTATCGTACGTTAATAACGCGCAATCCTCATTGGCGTAATCGAGTAGGTAATACAGATCAGTTTAAATAGCCGTTACTTCTGGTCATACTTCGCACTTCAAACATGTTAGTAGTAGTGTAAGTAGGATCCACTCTCCAAAACGCTTGATAACTTCAGATTTATTAATGTAAAGAAGAACACGTGAGATAGAATAGACGTAATAGAGCAACGTACGTAATAGAATTTGGTTATATATCTACACGACTATATGTATAAGACCAGAACTAACAACTGGCATCTGGTCAAAGGTTTCATTGCACCTAAGACAATTAAAGCGACATAAATATTAATTGCTTTCCCGCACCTAACCGACAACCAAGGCGAGTTGTAGATTTGATTTAAATTGGGCGTGCTAGATGCTTTATACAAAGACCTTAACACATCTGTTCTGAACTAAGCCTATTACTAAACCCAGGAGAGAATGGTAATCTAAAGTAATCTAAAATAGGTAGATAAGGTTAATGGGTAATTCTCAAAAAAAAATCGCATTTAATATCTATCTTGAGATTTTTTTTTTTAAATGTTAATAATCTTGAGAAAACGTCCCATGTTGGTCTCGGACTTAAGAAGAATGTGCCAACTGTGGTTCTTGCCTAGCATGTCGTACAAGGCGACTAATAAATACTATATCGGGTATGTGATTGTGTAGGCGACAAGCTAGCCACTTGTCACTACTTTTTCATCTAACCCCGCCAGTTTTATTTTTGGCAGAAAGCAGTGGCGGATTTACCCTAAGGCCCAGTAGGCCCGGGCCTAGGGCGGCCAGATACTAGAGGCGGCCAATCGTAATAAAAATTATGGTATGACGCTTTAGTACTGAGAATTATGGCCTGGGGCCTAGGGCGACCAAGACTGTAAATCCGCCATTGGCTGAATGTAGTTAAAGGGGCCTACTGCCCCTTTGACTCTGCCTACCTCTTCGAGGATTATGGGCGTGATCTTATATATGATAAAAAATAGTAGGTATTATTTAATACATATATAATAATCTATATATAAATATAGATTTATATAAAAGAAATGCCAAGTTAGTAGGTATAGGTTATATTCCAGGGAACTATGTATGTTTACATTCTTTTTCCTTTAGTTTTGTAAAAACATAACAGGCACAATAAAAAGTTTTATTTAAGTAATATCTACACACACGAATCAAACATCAGCTACGTTTAATATTTTAATTATTTAAAAATATAGTGGCTCCTACTAAATACAGCATGAATACAATGCCTCTAAAAATTTAAAAGCAATGTATTATTTACAAAAATAATATTGTAATAACACCAGTATTTCAGAATGTACTGTCGGAAATTGGTATACTTATATCTAAACATGTATTTCTTTTTTTTTCTAAGAGGAAATCAGCCTTTGTTGATACTCACCGGCACTATCAAATAAAAAGCACCATTCGTGTCATATATCAGCGCACTACCACAGCACTGTTCGCATTCGTATTTCCGCAAAACGTCAACACTGCACTCACAGGTCCGTCCGTCCAATCAAGCACGCGCGCGATCACCGAGCCACTGCGTCTCGGCGCCCATTCATGCCCGCAGGCTCACTGAAACACGCGAGCTCCACAAGCCGGCTGCACCAATCTGTTGTCTTCCAATACATAAACAAACGGAGCGGGATGAACATAGCCGCGCTCAACGCACCCACCGCTACATACTGCCGCTCCAATACAACTTTCAACGCAAAATCATTAAACACGACAACGAACGCCCGTTACACTTCGACATATTGCCAAATAAAACCAAAACGATTGAAAAAAATATAGGAAACTGAAGTGTAGGTCCAAGATTAACGCTAGTATGACGTTACTGGTAGCTTCCGCGTCTGCGCGAGATGGGGTCCCACAATGCGTCCCGCGACAACGGGCTAATTTAGACACTATGGCCTTACAAACAGAGTTTATAAGATGAGTCTTTGTGAGTGCAAAGCGCAGCCTATGAAACGCGTTAGCCAATATTAGACGCTATTCGCGACGTGTTTGAGTTGAAAATTGGGTGTATTGAGTAAAATGCACTGCAGGGGAACGCATCACGTGCGTCCGTAGGGGTTGAATGATTGCAGTTTTGTGAACGCGCGACCCCTCAATGCTCGTTTAGACTTCAAAGTAAGCGAAAGAACGACGTTTGGAGAGGAAATAACGATGATTTAATGTAACTATTTCCGAATAGACCATAATAGCAGCAATTTGACGTGTTGAATGCTTTGACTAGAAATTGTACTTAATATTTATTATTATATTGATATTAATAATTATATTGATAGGAATATTTTTGATTACTCATCATCATCATCATCATCATCAGCCTATCGTCGTTCACTGCTGGACATAGGCCTCTCCCAAAACACGCCAGCACGATCTGCGGCTCTATCTCATCCAGCTCTTACCCGCCACCCTGCGGAGATCGTCTTCCCACCTACTTAATCGTTAATTACTCGCGAGCATGAAAATATTGTCCGCTTAAAAATAATTAAATATCCGACAACTTGTTATGATTATAACCGCCGGCATATTCTGAGTTTATTATAATTCTTAATTTTATATTTTATACAAAACAAGTTATAATTTGTTCAGTTACCGTAGCTAATATATAGCCCTATGCCCTATAGCCCGCTATGTTTAACTATACTTTTTTGTTTTCATTGCTATCTTATACACTCAACAATCACTTATCGCCACGACAGAAAACTTACAATTAATTTTGTGATATTCGTGCACAATTCAATAAAAAAAAAAAAACTAGAATTCTTCAAAACAGAAGCACATAGGTACGCGACAATAATTAAATGTAGGTATCTTAATAATATAAAACACTTTGTTTAATTTTTTTCTCAATAAAACCATTGTGTTTATTAATTTCATTTTAATACACGCGAAATGTCCAATAATATAAATTGATATAATAATTGTTCACAAATTGACACACATAAAATGGCAGTTGGTCAAGGAATATTTAAAATATCTACTATTTGTCATAGACTAAACGGTACGGGTAATACACTTTACAATAAGCCAAATGATCACAAAATTACAAATAGCTTTATCGACTTAGCCTTACGTAAGTATATAATATAGTAAAAATCTTGGTATAAGTTTAAATACGAATAGAAATATTATGTACGTATAATACGTAGTGCAGTAATTTGGAAGAATGGCACACGATGATATGGGAATTATATTACAATAGTAACTTCTACATAAAAATACTTTCAAAATCACACAAATCTCACTTTTAATTTATATTACAATTATTTTAGGAGTCTCAAGGACTTGGCAAGGTTGGAAATTAGGCATAGAACGGTATACATTTTCCTTATCGACTAGCACTTTATAATACCTATTTATATAAAAATAAAAATATCGGTTTCAACAGCTAGTGATACTTAAGCAATAAATTTTGTTAGATTTAACTGAACGTGGTTCTGAAAACGAGAATCAAACCACACCTAAGACAAGATGGAGAGAGTTAAATATCATCAATGTGAACCTTCTTTTGTTTTTAGATGAAAACTTTTCATCTACCTATCGATGAAATAATATTTTTGGACATTTCTGAGAACAAAGATATTTTGATTAGAGTGGGTTGAGCCTGGTTTGCAATTAAAAGAGTTACATACATACATAATTTCACGCCCGTATTCCCCTAAGGGTTGGGCAGAGTCAAAGGGTTACTCGTCTAAAGCTGTTGAAACAGAACCTAGAAAAGAACTAAAGCAAATAGGTATAATACATTGACATACCAATATAATGGTGCGTAAAACTCTTGTGCAGTAATGACAAATGCAAGTAAAAGGTCCACCGCAATAATATTAATGTCCAAAATATCTTCCATTCTTGATAACTTTCATATAGCTCATATCATCAGAACACTTTATATATGTATATAAATTTTTGACGTCCATCACTACTTCCTTGGACCTTTTATATGATATCCAGTAACTTTAACTTGAACAACAAAATGTGCAGACGTAAATTCCAATGTGCGATATGAGTGGAATGCAATCCAATTCTCCGATATCACAATAATTTCATTTTAACCAAGTACATATTTTTTTTGACTTTGTCATCTCATCGCTGAATAATGAATGAGATAAAATACCTATCTAGTCTTATCAAAGATCCAAAATCGGGTTTAAAAATAAAAGAAAGTATTGAAATCTTTTAAAAAGATTATCCCTCTAAATAATCGTTAAACATTGTAAAAAAAAACTACTTATAGGCCAACATACGAAATTAAATAAACAGGCCAAAATTAATTGTAGGTATTACATTAGCCCACGATCGAACCATCAAAATATTAATAGACCCTCAAAAAAGGTTATGAATCCCTTAAATAGAAACTTCTTTTTCTTTATATTCAACTTAGGCGGTTCATTTAATACTATATAGATCAAAAAGCAATAAAAATATTGTTTATCTAGTCGCCCAAGAAACTAGTCTTAAAACGGATATTGATGTCTAATTCTTCTTAAAAAAATTTTAGCGTTCCAAAATGCTTAATATTAAATGGGCAAGTTTAAATAAAGTTCATGGGATTCTTATAGTTTATCCCACAATTTTGTTAAAAAAATTTGGTCAATGATCAAATAATAATATTTTATAAGGAATTAGTTGTATCCATTATTAATGCCAAATTCGATAAATATACATATAATAACAACACACATATATTAAAAAGCATAATCAACAAAATTGTATAACAAAAATTGTATCACTGAGCTATCCCATTTTCGACTAGAATAATGTACCCTGCACTTTTTATAAGGAACAGTTACTACACAATGTATAAATACGTTTGCATAAGACTCTTAAAGATCAGTTGTCAAAAAAAAATAAAAAAATAAAAAAATAATGCATTAAATTGTATCAGATCTAAGCAACGCAATACAAAATGTCAATCCAATATAATTTATTAAGTTTATATTAGATTTTTTTTCTGGGTTCTTTACTTGTCCCACTAGGTCCCACGTTGTCACGATATAACAACAAATAAAAAAGTATAACATTTTCATGCACTTAAAAAAATAACATGGAATACAAAATCCTTTTAATAAATAACTTAGCATAATACATTTATCGACGACGAAGTGACGATACTTGTAAGTAATTAAAAAATAAATACTTTATGTAAAATAAAATTTCGCATCGACTAAGAAATTACATATGTTACTTCACCGTCGTTATATCAGTAATTTATTAATTTGTAAATAAAATCAGTCTCGTCATGGAATCGCCCTGTGTGGGTTAAATTTTGGTTTCAAATGATTTTTTTTTCGTTTACAGACCCCATTTAATTCAAATAATGGGTATAAAAAGTACAATAAAGTCTTTCTTAAACGTAGGTAGGTACATAGAGTAACATTAGACTAGTAAAAATTGTACAAGAAAAATCATAATCTATTGTTGCAGTGGCACATCAAAGTGCTGATTAAGTAATTAATACTGACTTACACTTAATTAATCATAAATGAGGGCTATTCAATGCTTCATCTGCCTAGTATTGATGGCAAGATAATAATAATCACAAGAATCACTCGAAAAATATATAGCAATTACCTAATACCAGTAATAAATTAGACCCACTTAGGTATATAGATAATCAGATCATATTTATTGTTAATAATAAATAATTTAACATACGATAAATAATTTGAAGACAAAAAATATACACTAATTGATTCGATTATAGGTACTACATTTAAAAGTAAGTACAGGGGAATTAATAATTAGGTACACCACTTGATCACATTGATTCTAGTATAAAATCATGTTCCACTATGAAACTTGTCGTTCCTAGTATAATTGAAAAAATATTCTTCCACTTAGTAAAATAGAAGAAACTCTTCACGCGTTCTCTTCACCACACAAGGCAACAGCAATATAGCCAGAAATACGTGTTTTCAATTAAATCAAGCCAAATAGTCGCTTGTTAACGAACTAAATACAAAAGTATGTATTACGTGCGCATTTTAAAGATTAAAAGGGCTTACATAATTATTTATTGAACTGTACACGGTGTAGTTATCAGTCAATGATAATTCTAGCACGAGCAAAGTTTGTCTTGTTTCGCTTGAAGTTTTTGCAGGGATTGCCTACGTCGGCCTGAGGCACAGAGCATCGCATACTCTACTGATGATTCCATCCTAAAATAATAAAAATATTTGGTCACGCGGGTATGGTCTAATCTTTGTTTATAAGAGACGATATATGACATGGAGCAGATAGTATTGTTATAAAGGCGACAAGTTATCTTTGGTAAGAAAATTTCAACTACTGTCAAACCAAGGAAAGCAGAGCGTAGCCACATCGACGTCGTTTTATTTTACAAATTCCAATACCTACCATATTTTTTTTATTATATATTCGATATAGGCATGTTTGCTAAGTATTCATAATCATCCATCACAGACATCACATTAATAATATATTAATTACTATGAGGTTCCTGCACATATATATAAAAGGTATGTAGCCGCGCCTCAGTTGCGTAAATTCCGTATTCAATAATGCTATTTACATCAACAAACAGAATTAATATTTGCGGATGGACACATCGAAACATAAACCAGCCATATTGCAAAATAGTTATCAATTGTATTCAAAAATTTATGGTTATTATTTCCAACTAACAACTTTATGAAAAAAAAATACTCTTACAAAACCTAATATTGTCATAATTTTTGTAATAAGGCTGACAGCATTTACCTGTACATGACTCTATCCAGAAGAATTTCAATAGCCCGGTCAACATTCTGACCGCTCTTCGCGCTGGTCTCCAGATATGGCAGATTGTAGTTCTTCGCAAACTCACGGGCACGATTCTGGTTAACCAGTCGCTTCTCTTGTAAGTCACACTTGTGACCACATAGGACAATATCAGGGTCGTCACTTAAACTATGGGTCTGTAATGCAATGTCCAATTACAGAGACTAATAAAAATTTTCAGGTTTTATGTAATGAAGTTTCAAAAACCTTATTTCGTTGTTGTTTACATTTGTCTTAAATATATTACATTTATTGTACATTAGTAAATATGTGTTGTCAACAAAAGAGTTTAATTATGAATATGAAATGAGCAATGAAAACAAAAAACAGGCATATCAAATGAGAAATAAAATAATAGAGAATAAAAGAAAATGAAAACATATTTGAAGATATTTTATAGTTTTTATAATATATAGGGGCATATTTTAATCTTACTTTTATAATACCTAGTAAAAATGTGAATGGTATATGTTTGAATGTAAGCTGTGAACGCTTTAATGTCTAAATGGCATTAGCTGAAAGGCACCATAAAAATATTGATCTGGTTTAACAGATAGGACAGTGTTTATCCAACTTTTATGTTCCCATGGCATAATATTTAATTTGCTTCTTGACCTCAAATTTTATGTCTATGTAGACAAAGACACGAATAGATGCTTGCCAAAATATATATGTAGTTTATAACATGTAGGATGTGTATTAAATAAATAAACTTAATCCCTAAAATCTGTATATAGAGGTCAAATAAGTAATACCACTTCCACATTGATGATCTCTTTTTAATTGTTAAAACAATGGCTCTCTTGGCATTACAAATAATAAAGTATCTAATTATTGCCAGATACAGTGGCATCTGTTATAATATAAAGTTATTCTTCATGACCTTAATTAAGGTCTAAATTATTCATTAGTCTAGACTCTAGGTCATCATCACATTAGTTGAGGATTCAAAAATAATGTACCAACTGTAGTCCTTGTCAAGAGTATGTCAAAACTGACTAATGGTTTATTAGGTATTTAGACTACAGGCCCATTTCTAAAATGAATGGGTCATATGAACCACCAGGTGACGTTTATAGGACGATATATATAAGAGCATAAAATAATAAGATTCAGCACTATGCCATCACTTGTAAGCTAATTGATATTGTGATTGTGCAGGTACTTTTTCATAATATTCCATCTAGCTCAGTTTTGTTTTTGATTGGTTGTGGTTGAACATGCTTATTACTGGACTTAACCTACCCCCTCAGGGTTGCAGAGGTGGTGGTATAAAATAAAATTAAGATTAAACAAACAATACAAAAACAATGAATTTGATGTAGTAAATTAAATACTTTATGAATAGTCTCACCTACAAAATATTTCTAAACTGCCATTCTACTTAACAAAATGAAACAAGCCAATGAGATTTTTTTATAACTCACCTTCAATTGTTCAATCCAATTTCTGACTTCAAGAAATGATGCTTCATTGGTCAAATCAAATAACAAAAGGAAACCCATCGCATCTCTGTAGAAGGCAGTAGTTAAACTACGGAATCTGAAATAAAAATGAGACTAGGTTTCAGCCAAACTAAATAATGACAATAATTTTAAAATGTACCATTATTCAATATGGTTTTTTTTACAATAAGAATTAGAAGTAACATTTCCATTTGTTCAGCAATTCTTAAATTGGTTTTATAACTCATTACAGCTTTTTAATATTCAGGCTGAAAGCATTGCATATTTTGACTATATATTTTGACTTAAACTAGCTAATTTAATGTAGCGGTGGTAGCTCAATGGTAAGGACACGCGCCTTAACCAAGGAGTGCGGGTTCAAACCCAGGCATGTACCTCTGAATTTTTCAAATCTACGTACATATTTATACCACTAGCTCGATGGTGAGGGAAAACATAGTGATGAAACCTGCAAATTCAAACAACTTTGGATTTGTAACCATGATCCAAAAATTGTCTGGTTTCCCTATCTTAGGGTTACGAAGGTTAGATTGGCAGTCGCTTCAATGTAATTACATGTAATTGGCAGTAACTATTTACTGCCAACAGTAAAAGCCACAAATTAGGGGCCATCCATAAAGTATGTCACACGCAAAGGGGAAAAGGGGGGTCTACAAAGTGTGACACGGTGTGACAAGGGGTGGGTGGGGTCCTAAGTTTTGTGATAACACATTTAAAAATCCAATATAACATAATAATTTTTAAATTTAATGTAATGTCTCTCTATGTGTCATAGATGTGACCAGCTGTGACAAGGACGGGGAGAGGGCTCGAAAATCATAAAATTTATGTGACATACTTTATAGTTAGCCCCTAATTTGAGTGTATAAAATAAGCCCCTTTGTTTGATGTTGATGTTAAATGGTTAAACATATTTCACCAGCAATTATGTTACTTTTGACTTTTTCTTTTCTTACCTTTCTTGTCCAGCAGTATCCCACAGCTGTAGATGAATACGGTGTTGCCTGCCATTTTGCTGATAAACCTGAAAATCAGCACATTTTCTCAGTAAATATCTATAGTTTTTGCAAACTACTTAACCAAGTTAAATCAAAGATGCCTCAATCATAATGATTGAATAAAATATCTTCGATAAATCTTCAAACCCAGCAGAGGTCTAATACAGTATTTTTTTTATGTAATTAAAAACATTGCCTGCAGAATTATTCTAACATAGTAGTACTTAATCAAGTTAAAAAGCACCATCGATGTGATATCACTGGTGCTTGAAAACTTAATGATAACATTTATATTGATATTTATTAAGAGATAAGGTAATTTTATCTAATGTTGCAGCATTATAGTAGGAAAAAAATCCAATACATATACAAATTATACTCTAAGTTTTGTCTCATGCTGGCCTGGGTCTCGAAAAGAATGTATCATATGTATTCCTTGCCTAGTATGTTGTAAGTCAGTAGTCGCCTACATAATCACAACTTCTATAGGGTTGATTACGAGCTAATCACTTGTCACTACTTCTCATAATATTCCATTTAACAGAACTTGATTATTTGTTTATTTATCATGGTATTAGGAGCTCATTACTCCATGGATCCCTACCACTTCGGGGATTGCAGGTGTAATGATATGATACATATCAGCTGTACCTACATACAGTTTAATGATGAAATTGATCTACTTTGCCCATTACTCGATTTACGGCCAGAACACATAGCTTATTAAAGAATAAAAGATGCTCTCAAATCATACTAACCACGGTTTTTTCTCTAAAATCAATTCCAACTGTGGAAATGAACTGGGTGTGAAAAACTCCATCGGTGTATTTGTAAAGAAAACTTGTCTTCCCAACCCCAGAATCGCCGACACAAAGCAATTTTATTAGATAGTCGTAGTCCATGTTTTCTCTTTGAATCCGACAGCCAATACCAGGGTCCTCTTATCATTCAAATTTATCACTCAAAGACCGCAAAAAAATATCAATGTTGTTATGATTACTTTAGTTTACGCGTTTAAAACAGAAATTTATACTGCTAAATTAAATTGATAAAATGATTTATAAATGTTGTCACTTTTGATAGCCTTCTTGACTTGACATTGACATGTGACAGTTAAAACAACCAAAACAATTCTGAGCTCTCTGAGTACTGAAACAGAACTAATGGAGATGACTTAGCACGAAAAAGTGAAGCCCAATTTTAAGTGAGAAACAAATATGCAAATATGAGTAATATCGATATTGTATTCTTAAACCTCTATCTATCTCTTTTTAATAAGTCTACAATACTGCACGTAAAAAGCGACAACAATATATTTGACTTAACTATTTTCGGTAACATCATCAAGTGACGTCATAGAAATATCTAAGTGAAGCTGGCTCACCATTTTGGTTTCTCGCTATAAGTTGTCAATGTCAGTGGAATTTGCGGTGTATTGTGCCAATATAGATAAATATTGTGAATATAACAAAATTTAACTTGTAACATTGAAAACATCGTCATAAATAAATTGTTCAGATACTTATAGTATGTAAATAAGTAACGCGGAATAAGACTTCACAAAGGCGCCATATTTGTTTCTCACTCAAATTGTGGCTTCACTTTTTCGTAGTTATGCCATCTCCTTTAGGTTTCATTACCAAGAGGTTGAGACGGCTCGTGACGTCACAGTGCGATCAAACGCCACGTGCGTTTTGAAATAATTTAGCACGAAAATGCGCAGATTGATTGCTATTATCTCGGCTATCTTTGCGAATATAAAAAAAGGAAAAATGCAGGTGTTCTTGTATTTAATTCTAGATTACTTTGGCATGTCAAGAAAAAAACATCGGCCAGTTTGATTATCCATTTTAGTTTAGGGTTTCATCCATAGATTTAGGATGTACGTAGTCAAAAAATTCTAAATCTATGGTTACATCTAAAATTTATTAGGGCGAGCGAAATGTGTCATACATAACACTACACTAACCTACAACTTATGCATTTTGTGAATCATTTTACTGAAGAAAATATCACGGTTATTGATTCGGGCCTTAAATTCGTGTCTAGATGTGTTATCTGTTATAAAAATACTATTTTATAACCATTAAATAATAGAACTACGCGAGCTCCCACCCATCAAGGCCGCTTTTTGCTAGTTAGATTAGTTGTCTATGTCTATAATTATATCTACTTGAACAACGTCACTACTTTGTAAAATAAAAAAGTAAAAACTCATTTGACAGTTGATAGTTGTCATTTGGCCAAAGGATTCGTAAACAATTCTCAATAACGTTTATTGAGTAGGTACATAGTCAGTAGTACTTAATTATGTGGAAAAAACTGAAAACATCAAATTATTTTATACAATTTACAAATGAATATGAAATTTATGTAACTGATTATGTGACTATATGGTACGCGTATTTTTCTAAAACATGTTTTCTTCGTTGTCTAAAGGTAACTTAAGCTTTTTTTATGTTTTTGATTTGTGTTTTAAATTTTCCTGTTTCCTATTTTCAATTTGTTTTATTACATTTTCGAAGAACAGCAACATTTTACTGCAAATGAGTGATGAGGCTCTACTTCAAAAGGGTTTACAAGTGTTGTCAAATCCAAGTAGTCTGAAAAGTTTTGACACAAAACTTGAAGGAACATGTTTGGCTATTAACATGACTATGTTGTTTAGATATCCCTTCAAGATTAATATGAAGCTCTGCCAAGGGTCTAATGAACTGGTAAGACAATAAAAAGGTTTTAATTAATAATTTAATGGACACTAAAGTTTATGTCATAAACTTTGTACTTTTACCAGGCACATTTAAAAAGTAAAAAAAAAAGATTTTTGGCTTCATTTTTTTTAACGAGTTATTTGATATATGATGCAGACTAATCATCAATACTATTTCAGCCAGTAAATTGTATTGATAAACAGTTAACATTTCTCTTTAATTGTATTTCTTTCTGTTTTATTTTGACCTATGTTTCTCATTCTCATTTCTATATTTCCAGTTTTTTTGTAATCTGACACAACCTCTTTTAAAAACTGTAATGGAACTGAAAAATAGTCAAACAGAGCTATGTCAATTACTAAAGAAGAAAGATAGTGAAATTGAGGAATACAAATGTGAAGGTGGAGAAATAGCTTTGAGTAAGTGACTTGTACTTGACTTGACCTGAAAATTTACCATTATTATAGTCTACAAAAAATATAATCAAGTAGAAATAAAATCCAGCAATTGTTCTTGTATTTATTTACCTTGGTGATTAATACTTACATAGTCGTTAAGTTGGCCTGATACATTCAGTATACAATTCTTTAATAATGGTCTTGGTCATTATATTGGAAATGTTTCAAACTAACTAAATTTATGTTTTCAAGATTTCTAAAACTGTTATTACAGGAATATTTGTAAAATTTTGACTGGAAAAGGCAATGTCAGGCGAGTCAAATTAAGAAAGTACCTACCTACTATTGTATATTCTTAATGTTATTATAAAGTAATATTTTTATATATCGATTTTTTTCTATAGACTTTATTTTTTATAATTAAAATAATTTACTTAATAATCTTGTTTATTTATTTAAAATTAATATTTTTTTCCAGAGCATCTAAAAACGAAACCGTTCAATGAAGCAGCTGTTTTAAGCAAGTACATGTCATTTCAAGAACATTTTGGTTCAACAAATGAACTGCTATGTGATTTAATACAAACAGATTTGAAAACACCTGAAAATAATGTGTGAGTAAATTTTTGTTTTTTCCCACAGCTTTGTATAGTCTTACTAATAATCTAAATGCATTAGTTTGTATGGATGTGTTACTCTTTCACACTTATGCTACTGAATACATTTTAATGAAAGTCACCTGTAGTATAATTTTGTTCTGGCAATAAATATATTTATTCTTAATTATTTCAATTTAAATTTTTTTGCACCAGTCAATAATGCTTAATAATCACCTAATACAATTACACCAATACTTTGTGCATTATAAACTGCATTTACTCACTCAAGCTAGCCTATCGAACTCCCAGAAGTAACTTAATAATGATGAGAAAATTACATCTTGCAACATTGAGCTAACATAGAGAAAATTAAGTTAATAGTGATCTTTTATATTTTCCAGGAAAAAAGAAACACTTGATGTATCAAGTGAGACGGAGATGGCAAAAGTGAAAATGGAACTTAGATCTCAAAACTGGACTGTAAAAGTTGAGCCTACCTCTCAAAATGTAACAACAAAAGCTGAACCTGATTTACAAAATATGACTTTCAAAGTGGAACCTACTTCTCATACTTCGGACAGTCAAATTGTGACAAGTGCTTGTGCAACTATCAATTTAAAACAAGAGTCTGGGGTTCCTATTAAAAGAGAGACAAAGTCTTTATCTTTGGTTCGGAAAAAGATGAAAAAGCTTTTTTAAATAGTTCATAGTTCCTGCAGAAAATAATATGATATATTAATTTATATATTTATCAATAAGGGTTCCTCCTCATGAAAAAAGTCTCAGAAACGGCACCTGCCGGGCTGCTGTCTCAAAATTCAAATATAGTTTTATTAAATACACGTCATGAATTTATAATTATAACAATCAACTGTAAGTATTTAGAATTACATTTTGAATATATACAAAATGATATGAAATTATCATGATCGGAGATTAACTAAGAAATATCCTTATTTAAACTTGTGACTACTAATATCTGGTGGGGTTAATCAAAATTACTTTCTTTAAATGATGTATCTTCAATTATGTAGTACATCAAAATCAACAGTCTGATCTTATGTATGTTTTGTATGAACTGGGAATGGAATATTTTGAATGAAAATAATATATAGCCAAGTTTTTTTTATATTAAAACTTTATTATACATAGAACAGTTAAAACCTAATATTAGTTTACTTGTGCTGGTTCAATAATATTGTTACCAATAATGTGATTAGTTGGAGCTTTTAACAATTAAATATTATTTAATTGTGTTTATGAAGTAAGCAATGAAATGGAATCTTAACTAATGTAATGGAAGGAATGATGAAATGATCTGATGAACTTATTTGTCACAGTCACTATAAATTTTATTATATTATGTTATGAATGAATTTTAACTACATACATAAACATTGTGATTTTTTTGTATTTATTTTCTTTATATTGCCACGCTTATAAAGTCGGTATCTAAGTAAGTTATAAGCACATAGGTAACGTTAAAAATTACAACGAACATCGTTATTTATATCGTATGTGCTTTACCTTACTTTTTTTTTCTTTTATCCAATTGAAATCATTGACACCAAAGAATTAAATAAAAGTAAAATAATTACATAGGTATGTAATTATCTGCTAAGACATTTGATATTTACTGCCGTAACGGGTTTAGTTATTCTGTACATCATTCAGTGTCACTTTCTCGTAAGTTATATACCGTTTACATAGCTACGCATAGAAGTATTGTTTTTTTAAAGCTTTCATTCTGTCGCACAATAAATGTCAAAGAAATAGAAACATTGCCTAGGAATAGCACGTTACTTGAAACGGGCGATTGTTTTTTAATTAAAAACTGACCAGCAGTTATTGGGGCCAGCCCATTATGTGCCAAGCATGACGATAAAGCATGTTTTATGAGTATTGCATAATTTTAATAAGTATTGCTGTTTGTATAACATATATGAAAATGATTTGACTAACGCTTAATGAACTGAACGCTTTCTCAACTATGAATAACTAAATGAATTGTCTCCGATGTAATCACATTACTTGTAACCCATTCGCATGATGGAAATACATTCTAAACATTGTAACAAACGCAGTATTACAAAAAACACTTCTAATATATATATTTTTAAATTCGTTAGATATTACAATGTGCTATTATAGAGTCTCATGTAATTGCTGAGCAAGTTGATAAGTTGTGCAGAACTTCACACTTGTAAATAGTTCATGCAAATCGCACATTTCAGATTTAACGCTCAATCGAAAACGTTACCTATGTCCTTGGCTTTAGGTATAATCGACAGCACATTATTTTTAATACTGGAATTTTAAAAGCCATATTTCAATTTAATGAAATATTCCCGAATTAAAACTATATGCGTAATGTACTGTTGATTGTACTGATAATTAGTTTTGTATAAAGCTAAAATATTGTACATAATATTAACATAAGTGATTTATAAGAATAAAATAAACGTAGTTTTTTTTACCAAAAGAAAAATACAATCTTTAACATTCCTGTCTTTACTAATATTGCACATTGTGTAATATAAATTTTCTTAATATTGCAAGTAGATATAACATTTCAATTGTAATAATAATAATAGAGGTGCATTCAGCTTCAAACGACAGATAAGTACTACTTTCACGCCACAATGCAAGTAAGTAGTCGAAATAAGTAAGTAAGTATATGTGAATTAAATAAAGCACATAAATATATACAGTTTTCAAGGAAACATGGATATTTCTTTGTCTTTAAACATATTTGTGCCTAACATTAATTAGCGCAAGTAATATTAGGGTTTACCTACATTTTTTTACTGTTTGATTCCCCAAACCAATTTAATGTATCTACCAATACAAACTTTTCGTTTTCATACATTAGGGTATATTTTTAATGGTCAGATGAAAATAATCGGTGGATAAATAAAATTATAAAATGTCTGATTTATGACTTATGTCTGTTCGATATTCTGCATATTGACAATTTCCACTTTTTACGTCAGTCGTATTTATAGGTAGGTACTAGGTAATTTATTGGGTTGATATATTTATCGAATTATTGGAAAATGAGCTCTTGGTGTAGCGTAGCGTTGTTTCAACTAATTAGGCGTAGGGGTGTAATTGATTTCCAAATTATCCTATTCTGGGTTCGATAATTATGCTGACTGAATACCGCAATCATATAAATATCTCGCCTTTTAAAACTCCGACACGCTACACCTTCATCACTTCATTGACCACTTAGGTACATCCTAACCACATATTCTACAAATAATTCGAACTGATTTTGTATTTGGCATAACTGAAACATTTTAAATAGAAGTAGGTAGGTACATAGTTTCAGTTTCATATAGGTAATATGATTGATAGTTTCTTTTGTATCAATTTATTTTTAAATAAATAAATTTTCAGGACTGACCAATTGCCTAGTTCCAAACTAAGCTTTAAGCTTGTCCTATGGATACTAGGTGAACGGATAGACACTTAAATACGTTTATAAACATCCATGACTCGAGTACTAATGTCTATGTTCATCACACGAAACATTTGGCCTGTCAATGTTTGTATATATTTCTGGGTAGATAAATGAGTACTTTTAGAGTAGGGTTGTGGTGGGGAGGAATGTAGCCAATGCTTTAACTTGTTTATGATAATGTTTACATAGGTATCGAATGCTGATACATATTACAAAACGGAAACGTCCATCGACGTAAATGCAAACTTCTTTAAGGCCATTCTGATATTAGAATTCAATTGATTGACTAAATACCTACTGGACCCCTAGTTCAAAAATTAGGAACATTTAAGTTGAGCGTTTTAGATACTGATATATTGGAATTGTTGAAAATACCAACTAATTTTCTTTGCTGTAGTTTAATTTGATGATGTCTGAACAGCTGTACCTACTTATTTTTCTGTTAATGTGCATATTGGCCAGACGTTATTGAGATTACACGTTTTTTTACTATTTAATAATTAAGTTAGCTTGAATTAAATTTAGTACTGGGAGGTACTCAGACAACATAAGATTTAAAATTAAATGCGGATGACAAAATTCTCACTAATCTTTTAACTGTTAATTTTGTTTATTGCCTGACATGAGTTAAAAGTAACTGATAAATGTGAACATTGTTTAAGTAGATCATTGCGATGCAGAATTCCTTTATAGCGCTCTATACCTCGATCGGAATACAGACATCTGGGGTTCAGTAATCGGACATGAGCTCATTTTATGGCAACAACACTTATCCTAATACGATGCAATATTTAAAACGCTGTTTTAAATGTAAACAATTTTATAAACAAAGAGCAAATGTAAGTCTTATCAACAAACTGCAGTGCGTCGGAAATTGCGATAGTTGTTACACGCAACATAGCACACAGATTACGCATGAAGCTAGCGCTATAGCCTATGCTGAGCAGGGCCGTACCTAAATATAATGGAACTCTTTAGTAACTGTTAAATGTAGGCATTACGTTAGATTGAAGAATGGAAAACGCATCGAGAGAAAAAATGTGCTCAAGATGTCTTGTGACTTCTTTTAAATATCTGGATCGCCTCTTGGCAACAGTACATAGACCAGATGTTGTAAGGCCTTTTTGTAGGTGTCATAATATTAGCAGTTGTTTAATTAACTGCCATGATACAAATGACACGATATAGACGTATGATATAGGTACAGTCTGCCCCTGAAGCCACACTACACGTGAGCTATTTTTTCGCTCAATTAAGCTTTCTTTCTTATGTAGTTCAACAAAATTAAATTTTAAGTAGGTAGGTAAGTAAGTAAATCCTTTAGACACTGCATTTTTATATCTACCTAGATACGGCTCTGCTCCTATTTCCAAAGAAAACAACTGTATAGAGATTACTTATTCTATGTCGTTAATACAAAACTTACTACTATAGTAAAGATACCTATAGTTTACTTTTCAACTAATTCTCATCTAAGCGTAATGATACATTTTTCTGCAATAATTACTGAATTGACATTTATCGTTGTTAACCAGTAAAAGAGTTTAAAATTTGCAGAAGATAATATTTTCAGGTCACTATACAGTTGATTTCCATAGAATGTGTATAATCCCCACTTAGATATCTTTAAGATAAGTAGGGGACAATTAAAGATAGATACCTATAGAGAAAGAGAAGGATAACGTTTTTTAATTATCTATTCCCGCCCTATTATGGACCAACTCGATAATCGATTTGATCGACTTGAATAAATAACTTTGCGTTGATTACTAATATACATATTTGGTTCGATTCAATTAACTTGCTTACAAACTTGCCCCGAAAACATCTGAGTGTGGATTATAATATAAATCTTGTACATATCCTATGTTTATATTAAAGGCATAGACAATTTAATTTATTTGTCCGAATTGCAGTACCTATTTATCTTTGCCTCTAACATAGACGTAAAATATAAGCACAACAGACTCTTACCTACTGAACGATGAATTTCTACTATATTGAAACGAGTCCATTGCGTTTATATGATATTTGATAGTGATGTATTAAAAAAAACGGCTAACAGCTACACTTTGACACGTCTGTTTCGGATTCAGAAGGCTTTATCACGTTGTCTCTCTCCTTCAGCTCAAACGCGTCGGCCTGGGTGTAAGAAACATTTTTAACTTATTACAAAATGGTTATAAAGACACATTTTGGTTATTATAAATCGGTGGTTCTTAACCGATAGTCCGCGGACCACTTGTGGTCCTTAAAAGATTCCCAAGTGTCACCCATAAAAAATCAGTACCTAAGTAGATATATAATAACAATGGTGACGATGCGTGGCGCGAGTCCGTGAGATGTGCACGACTGCGTGGCCGGCTCCTTTATTTCCATCCAACTGTATATTACCTCCAAAACAAAAAATCAATTAGGTGGTCCATAACTAGTCGGATATTTTTCCCAGCGGTCGTCCTTCATGACTAAAATTAAAGTAAGAAACGACCCAAGTTTCGAACTTTCGTCTGCCTTTTAGCACCTAAATCCAATGTTGTAGGTAGATTACCCTCTGACCGATTATACTACCTACTAACTAATAATCGCGCAGTCCATTTTAGATGACAGTATTATAGTTCAACAATAGATAATAAAATACAAACCTTTGTCTCTCTGTATTCTCTAATTTTTCTGGCTAAAGTCAGGAACGCTTCTTCTATGTTGATATTGCTTTTACAAGACACTTCGAAGAACGGCATGTCGAAGTCATCAGCTATCTGTAATGAAACATTTCAATGGTCATTTCCATAATTTGTAATTCGGTATGTAGGGACTAGTTTTGATTTATTTACCTTCTGTCCCCTCTCTTTAGGCACTGCTCTATGATTTTCATGTACATCACATTTGTTGCCGACAAGAACTTTAATCACATCCGGAGAGGCATACTGGAATTGCAGAAAATAAGTGTTAATTGTTAACTTATACTTACACATATTCATCACGCCCGTAATCATAGTCTAAGAAGCAGCAAGATTCTTTTATCCAAAAACAAAAAGGAAAGATGGAAAATTGTAAAAATGTCATAGCTAGCTTGGCTACACAATCACAAACCCAGTACCTAATATAACACCAACTTTTCATAATAAATCTTGCCCGTTGCTAACTTAACAGCTAGCCTAGGCCTGTTTTTTGTATATAGTTATATATTAAAATAGTTTTTGTTACTTTTTAATCAAAGCGTCCCAGAAATGAACAATAAGGAAATCGAAAAATCCCAATTAATGCCCAATAATCTATTTCGATAAGACATCAATTACCGTTCTGGTTTAATGCTCCTGAAAAATTTGAAAAGCAACCAATCTTCTGTCCGAGCATTTAGTATCAAACTTTTGAGAGGCTCAAAAAACTTATAAACTTTAAAATGATACGGTGTATTGTCTAATTTTAGGTTGATACATTTGCATGTTCTTGTTGCAATGTAGGTATTCAATGTTGTGCAATGTTGCATCATTCTTACTTCTCTTCTGGAGACGATTAATTTATCCTTTTCTCCTGTCTGATATTTTTTTACTAAGTATTCCTATTAATTTCAACTATATATACATCGCTACAACCCCTACACAGATCTAGACTGGACAGTTTACTTGATGAAGGAGTTGGTTAGACGCAATATTCAAATATTGCGCCCTGCAGGGGGGGCTCCGAATACTCCTGAGGTAACCCTGCCTGTCGTAGGAGGCGACTAAAAGGGCCTTTGGGGTCGTGGGGGTTGGAGGGGGGTGCCCCCTGGCACTCTATCGTCCCCAGAGAAGCCGACTGCATGTGTTACACCCGGTCCGTCAGGATAGGGTACACAGCTGTCTATGTGGTCGTGAAACACCACTCTAGGTGTTCTGGGGGAGAATATCACTCCCTCGAGATGGGCCGCTAGGCGGCAGCGCGCGCTGCGTAGACTTTTCGAGATGAATCCCGACAGTGGGGATCCCGTTGGTTTTGCGTTAGCGCCCGAAGAACGGCAGCCTTGAGGTTTAGTCGGTAGGGGGGCTGGAGATTGCTACCGGCTTCGAGCCCGACACACCCTGTAGGCCCCACACAGGTCTATTTGGATGGTGCGTAAATGCATTCCTCAAGTACAAAAAGACCTTGAATATTATAATCGCGTTCACATACCTATCTAGAGGAATATTACTGATAAAATTACCTCTTGAATATTCCTCAGCCAATACGATAAGTGATTGAAAGACTCCAGATTGGTGATGTCGTACATCAAAATTATTCCCATAGCACCTCTGTAATACGCTGTGGTGAGGGTCCGGAACCTCTCCTGTCCTGCTGTGTCCCATATCTGAAGTTTGATTGGCACACCGTCCAGGCTTATGATCTTCTGTTTGAAATCTATGCCTGAAATTCAAAATAGGTAAGGCTTTAACAATTAATATTTTATTTTGTTTTAGCTTACATTTAGACTACATCTAGTCCATATGTTTATAAACCAGAAATATGTAGTTCTCAAGGATATTGCACGTTGCATAAATAAACAAAGCGACGTCCCATGGGCATAAAAATCGCCACGTTTAAAAGGTAACATGTACCTAACGTAATTCCTGGATACTACCTATTGTAGGTACTATAAATCGATTAAGACAACGTTTGATCTCGGACATGCAGGATTCACAACGTCTTTTCAAGTCAAAGCTTTTGGGGATTATTAAAAAAATAATTAAGACACTCACTAAAACGTCCGGAATTCCATTTAATAAATATTTGATTGTTTTTTGATTATAGGTAGGTATCTCCTATAGAAATAACTCTGAGATATACATATATACATACATAACATCACACCCTTAATCCCCGAAGGAGAAACTGGGCTGGCCAAAAATAAAATTGGGCTGGGTTAGATAGAAAATTGTGAAAATGTAGTGACAAGTGGCTAGCTTGTCGACTACACAATCACACACTCAAAACCAGATATACCATAAGTCACCTTTTACGACACGCTAGGCAAGAAACACAGTAGGCACATTCTTTTTAAGTCCCAGACTAACATGGGACAATGGGCTGGGTTGGAGAAGGAAGGTTGGAGAGGGAAAATTGTGAAAAAGTAGTGACAAGTGGCTAGCTCGTCGCCTACACAATCAAATACCCAAAACCCCATATACCATTAGTCACCTTTTACGACATGCTAGGCAAGAAACACAGTTGGCACATTATTTTTAATTTTAAGGTCCGGACCAACATAGGACTTTTTCGGTGATATGGAAGTTCCTAATTACGATCATTTCTGCAATACGAAACTGGTTCGAAACGCTATTTTAGCAAATCTTTGTCCCGTCTGTTAAATACACCACGGAACACACACATAAAAGGAGTTAATATATTAAAAACTGTTAAACCAATTTAGTTAAAAAAGATTTGTCAGCTACAGAGTATTAGATGTGTCTGTCAAAATATGCACAATCATATGCAATTAAACAAATAGTCTAAGATCCCAGGACCGCCAGACGTTACTTATTTTCTCAAAAACGAAATTTGTGGTATAGGGTAGTATTAGATACTACTTACTTTAAACGTACGGGCACTAGTAGTTTGGGTAGTGGGCCCAATTTGCAGCTATCAGGTGTGAAAGTTAGGATAAGACATTTCTCACTTCTGGTTGCTTATTTCCATGTGTGTTGTGTTGAATACTATTGTACGGCAATATTCACCATTGCCAGACACTTTCTGTCAACAGTAACTTCCACCAGATACTTTAAAGCTCTCGAAAAAATTATGGATTATGGGCGTGATGTTATGTTTGATTTGTTTTTGTTTTGAAAAAATAACGGAAATTTGTTTATAATTTCACTTGCACGGTTTTTTTTTCTGTTAATGTCGATGATAATAAAAATTGAGGTACAATCTACTTTTACAAATCTGTTTCGATTAGTAAAATTCCTATAAAGCTATGTTACGTTACTATTCGACCTTATACTTACAGATCATTTTTATGATGTCTGGGAGTTGTTAGACCTATGCAATTTAGTCGGCCTACTTGAAAACATTCCAGGTAGTGATTTAAATCACATTTTATATATGAAATTCGGGATATTGTAGAATTTTCGCTATTTTTCCGAATGCTTTTAAGTGTTTGGTAGAATTTGCTTTTACCTACTGTTAATGGAAGGTGTTTAGCTATGTTGAAAATTGATGTATAATAGTATTCTAAACAATATAAGTTCATAAAAATCAGCCATCAAAATGAAGGTTAAGAGAGAAGTACCTATATTTTCCTAACTTTCGCACCTGATACTTGCAAATGGGCCCACTACCCAAACTGGCAAGTACCCGTACATTTATTGTAGGTAGATATAAATACTACAATTAAGCACACATTTAATTTCTGAGAAAATAAGTAACATCTGGTGGCCCTGGGATCTCACTCTAAAAGGATAAGTAGATATGTTGGGGTATCCAATAGAAACTACCTTATCCTAGTTTCTTTTATTATGACAATGCTGCATTTGGATGGATGCGCTTACTTTTACATTGGAGCATAACAATAAAACTAGCATTGTATCCATTGTATTCGACAAATGACAACTAGGTATTTAGGTAAGTTTCTCTACGAAGGCGTCGCAAGAACAATGAATGTCGATACATTATTGACAGTCATTGGTTTCCAGCGAACCTTCATAGCTTTTGGTTTAGGTTGTACAACTCTGAATGCACGAACGTTGATAAATCGAATTAGTCACTAATGAACTTGAAGTGAGTTCGCACGAGCATTGTAAAGTTACTTCCTGCAGACTCCAATGACCCGTCCATTCAAGTCGTACCATTGTTCTACGTTTTACATCCGCAATATAAAATATAATCCCGGATTTGTTCGTTTGAAAGCACTAAACAGCATCACCTGTCTCGCGAAGGCTCGTAAAACTAAAGGTAAATATTGTACTCACCTATTGTGGATATGTAAATATCGTAATACCTCTCGTCGCAGTATCTGTGCACAATACAAGTTTTGCCTACATTAGAATCGCCTAAAACTAACAGTTTATACGTGGCGGAAAAGTCTAAAGCCATTTTTGTTTACTTTGTTGTCTCGACTGCGAGCGCTTACTCAAAACATAGGTCGAACTGTCAAATTGAGAAAAATCGATGAGGGTAAGAGCGCATGCGCGGTCACCCCGCTCCTCTTGCAACAAGTCACTGCATCTTTTAGCACACCTGGGTTTTCCTAGACTGTCGAGGTGTAGCTGGGTGTAGCTGTTATTAGTCATAGGAGACTCCTTATAGCCTGTATGTAGCTATACAGCGCGGTCGCTATTTTATCGACTTTTACGCTAGACGTCGTAAACATGCTTAGTGTGGGGTCGTTTCGTTGGACTTAACCAAAAATATATTCCAATTTGAATCGGGTATCTTGTATAAATTAATAAGAAACCTACCTAGTACCCAGCCATGCCTTTATTTAAATTGAAAAGATAGTTGGTATTTATGTCCTTGAATTAGATTGATGCAAGGGCATCTTTAAATTAAATATTATAGCTTTTGAGCTTTTTGAAATGTTAGCGAGCTTTATTATATATTACCCAGATGAATATTATACAATACCAAATACCTTTATTTCATTTGTTTAGTATAGTTATTTGGTTATGTGTATAATTGTGCACGAGTGCCCTATTTGTTTTGTGTTTATTTATTTCTACACAAAGATAAGTAGATAAATGATAGGTTATAAATTGTAGTCAGCGATCTCGCACGCATATCTCTTTCTCCTAATTCTCATGACTCCAAAATGTTGGTTTAACTAATAGAAACTTTATAAAAGAAAATCTTTTGATATTGTTATTTCGTAAATGATAGACGGCCATTATTATTTCCATGATTCGGGTTGCAAGCTTTTTTTTTGTATTCACAGCATCATCACGTACGTACTTACCTATGTATAATTTACTTTAGGTACATATGTAGGTACTTACTATCACGCAATCTCCGAAGTGGTATACAGAGTCCAAACATCTTAAACCACATTTAGACAAAAATGAAATTGCATTCTGTTAAATGGAAAATTTTGAAAAGTAGATAGAGATTACTGGCGTGATGATAGATAGTTACAAGTGGATAGCTCGTCGCCTAGGTAATCACATGTTAACCGTTCAACTACGCCGTACGTAGGGCCGTCCTTACCTGCGGTACGTAGTCCGCACACAGGGTGTAAATACACAGCTATTTCGCAAACTAGATTACACATCTAACAGGGCTGAGCCTTCCGGGTGCAAGGAATGGTACAGTCGGATTTAGAGACGGAATGTTCTAGGAATAGACTTACTATGCACATGTTACTGCTAAGCCAGATGAACTCATTTCAACTGTGAATCTACATATGTAGATGCTGTAATTAAATCGCATAGGTACCTATACATAATTTTTTTTTTATTATTCATTGAAAAGAGCAACTCATTTAAAGGTTACAAATTTCACCTAAAGTTCCGTAGACAATCAAATAGTTAGCAGTCTTAAGGTGAGTATAGACTAGAGCATTTTCTCGAGCATTTCTGTGTAATGTAACGTTCTTACGAATGGTACAATACAGGTAAATGCTCAGTTTCCAAAGCATTTCCATGTAATGTAACGTTCCTGCGAATGCTTGGCGTTTGCACACAGCGAGTGTGCATTTACCCGTAACATTTCGTTGTACCTTGCGTTCAATCTTCATTGAAATATTAGGATTCAAAGAATCAATAGGAGAAGTTCATCAGATATTTTTTTGGGTGCATTTAGGAATCAAACGTTCCAAGTCGCATTCTCGAGAATTTGTCAACTATGGCTGGAATATGATCACTCTCAGAAGTTCTCGTGGCTAGTAATAAAATTCCGTACATTATAAATGTAATTTTTTCCCAAATATATTTTGCATAAAATATACTACCTACATAATGGTATCTTGTTCTTGCTTTTGTTTATATTAAGTTATAAAATTTATTGTTCTAAAGACTGCTGCTACACCTCCACCCCTTTTTACGTCGACGCAAATAAACTTTTCCATTTACAATATTACAACAAACATATTTTATGGCGGATAAGTGTATGCGTCCGACGGTACAATAGGCCGGGTAATGTAGAGAACATTAAGAGGTCCATTTATTTAAGTTAGGCGGCGATAGCGCGTATCGAGGCGATTCATCGCAGCCCGCGTCAGTATGTAAATGCCTTATGAGCGAGATCTGCTATCGAGCCTTTTGTTCCCGTTTGTTTCCTTTCTGTTCATGGAGATTTTGTAGTTCAAGGCTGAAAGTGGAATTGCAATGAGGATTTTATGTGAGGGCAAGTATTTTTTGCTTGCGGTAGGGCAAAAGGCTTCGATAATGCCACTGCCGCCACAGACGGCATCTTTAGTCAGGAAGCGGAATGCATGGAAAGACTAGCGTGACGAAATACGCAATGAAGGGGAACTGATTTTAGAAGTGATAATGAGTAAATGTACTCTAATTACTTTCGTATAGACTGTACAATTATTTTTAACCCCTCGGCGCAAAAACGTCGGGGTGTTATAAGTTTGACGTGTCTGTGTGTGTGTTTGCTGTGGCATCATAGCCCCCGAACGGATAAGCCGATTTTGATTTTGTTTTTTTTTTGTTTGAAAGTTATAAATTAATCAGAAGTGTTCTTAGCTATGTTTCATCAAAACCGCTTCAGCCGTTTCAAGGTTATCAGCTCTTTTGTAAGCTGCGGTGCGTTGTTCTTTTATTTTTTTTCGCAAAAACGACGAGGTGTTTTAAGAAATGGGCGACCTATCCTTACACCCGGTATGGTTTGCTCCTTGTGCGAAGCCGGGGCGTATCGCAAGTTAGTAATATTTTAAATAAATGTGATTAAGTAGTTATCTATCAGTATTAGATTCGGCGATTAATTTAAAAAGTGTAAAATATAAATAAAATTAAACATTTTGAGTAACCCCCGACAAAAAAAAACAATTAAAAGTAAAAAATAATTTAATCAATTTCTCTTTCAGCTTTTTAACTTTATTCGTCCGAAAAATCCTCTCCACCGATCGTCACTTTCACATCAGGATGATATGTGAAGCGATTGAAATAAAAAATACATAAAAATTTCAATCGGGAGGATGGATTTAGCTGGCTGGCTTAGAATCCAGTAACTAACAAACCTGGATATTGTAAGTGTAGTGTGTTGGAGTGATTTCACTAATTGTGTTTTTACTGTGGACTCAATAAAAGACAATTCGGGGGTAGAAGAAGAATTAACTCGCCCAAACAAATGAAAACGTCGCGCACCCCCAGTCTGCTTAGACCACGGTCGTTGCAACACGGCCGAAACGTCAAGCTGTAAGTAGGTATCAAGTACTACATAATGAATATCGCGTTTAGTCCCGTCAGTATTATTTCTAGTGATAATGCAACGTGAAAGTTTAAAATCATAAGTAGAAAGTATTTTTTTATATAAGCGAGATAGTTATAATGTGTATCTGCTCTTCTTTTTTAAAGATATTTACTTACCTAATAGTTAATTGAAATTATCTACTTTTTTACAACTTTGTTTGTATAAATGTTTTTGGGTTAGTTTCACATTTCGACATATCTATGAATACATAAAACACCAATATACAATAAAAACTTCTTCACGCTGCTGCAGGCACCATATCATAGGTCTATTGCCTTAACCGCGAAGAACAACGGGGCATCCGTCATTTAGTTAAATTGCAGAGAAACACTGGTAGCGCGTAAACCGAGTTGAATGGCTGCAGAGGCGGACGGAACGCCGGTGTCAAAATTGCACCTATTTGTGATACATCAGACACCGGCGTCAATAGGGCTGCCAGGAAACGTGTGTGAGATATTACCTACCAAAAAGATCAACCAATTCTTTACAACATCGCTCCCTGGCATACCTAGTAGTGGATATATTGAGTATTCTCCTGAAACTATATACGCGCGAGTTGAATGCAGAGCTCAGGTATGTCTCGTCTCAGGCCCCGACTGCATTCAACTCGCGCGCTATCCGTAGTCCTCACTTCGCACTTTCCTCCTCCTACAGCCACCTTCTTCTACAAGTACCTAATCTCACACTGGGAAGAGGAGGTGAGTGACCTCTTTCCTTTATAAGGTGATATGTTATTATGTCAAACTGTATAGCAGTATCATCTCCACACCTCCATGTATCACAACTAATAGCTCCGTTGTAGGAAGTAGCATTTTATTTCCACACTGGCCAGATTAAATTTCTTTGGTGTATTTTATTTTATATTTAAAAAATGTGCTGTATATGAATTCAAGACATTGGCAACCCTTTAGCTTGCGGTTGTTTGACAAATGAAGTTGTTGTCTCTTCCTGCGCCTGGGCAGGTGAGCGCGCTACCGCGCAATGTCATGTGTCATATGAGTTACGAGCGCCGGTGGATATTTATTAGATTCGAGTTTTCGGAGTAACGGAGCTTTACATACAACAAAAAAATTTTTGTTTAGTTAATATATATATACAGGTATATCATATATATGTATTAAGTATAATAAAGGGTTTTTGTAAACATAAATAAATTGGAAGACGAAAAGCTAATACGACTTTTCCATTAATACATATTACCTATACTGAAAAGTTTAGAACGACTCGACCATATCTGTGTAACTTAAATTAAAGAAACAAATACATTTATTTGTAGTCCTTTGTCATTGATCGGATACGATTAAATTTTGATGTAACGGTTAACCCGGTTAGAAAGCGCAATGTTTTTCACTTTATTATGCCAAGACACTCTGTCTTGGCTACTTTTGCGCTGACCTAACATCTCGGCTTAATATCTGAAGACATCTATAAATCTATACCTACGTACCTATTTACGTCTGAGTTCAGTTTTAAACCATAGCACAGTACAGGTTAACGGGAGTGAAGTAGTGGTCAATAGTTGTTATAATCGTGGTAACTACATTGTACATGAACATGACACTGAACTGAATGTACCTTTGCTCCAATTTTATAAGCATTGCGAGCTATTATAAATAATCACACCGTAGGTAGAACTTTGGGGATCGTAAAAACTGGGTAATAGAATTCAATATTACAGTTTTTCTTTATGTTTGTTCCATAAACGATTGTTTGGAGCGAGGTTTAGAAATTTCTTTCTGTTTTTTTTCCAGTCTTGTAATTTTAAGAAAATAAAGCAGTACAATTTACTACATGAGACTCGCTTAACTATAGACGAGCATTATAATACGGGTTAGATAGCTATCTAACCCATATCAATTTTATTTTTGGCCAAATATGCTTTAAAGAGCTTATTGATCCATCCACTTTTCCGACATATATTTAGTAGTAAGATGGTTGGCTGTCGTGTACTTCACTGTGACCGCGGTGACTGGACGCTCCGCTATCGGCATCGGCTCGCTTTAATATCTATTAGACTATCACTTTCGGTCGTCGAGTGCTCTATTGTCAGCGATATGATCTTTTTAGAGATCCGTACTCGAATGTAATCCTTGTCGGTGATGTTCGTCCGATATCTAATAAAACAGCGATAATCGTTTCTCGGAATATTCGGAAGTGATCAATTTGTGCGAGACAAGGCTGATATTTTTTCTCAATATAGACACTCTATGACGTCATGTTCTTTCTCCCTTTCTCCCGTATAAAAATAAACAGATAAGACTTTCTTCAGCTGTCTGACTTGAGATTATTAAATTGTTTGAGATGACTATTAGTCATTTCATACTCGTATTTGTTAGGTCGACTAGTTTACTATTCGAGACAAATATGTAGTATTAATAACATCGCATCCATTCACATATTGCAGGCATATCTGGAGCACGCTATATTAATAAAACATTGCACACCAAACAGCTGGTCTTAATTTAGATTATTATTTGTTACCCGAACTATGATTCCCACTAGCTTGAATTTACTCGTATATGTGGCTGCGTTGTCAATATACAATAAATAACTAAAATATCTGACTACATCACATACATTGATTTGACTGCGAGATAAGAACCTTAAGCACTTACATACATGCATAATATCATGCCTTATTCCCATGGGGGTAGGCAGAGATCACATCCTTAAGCACTTGTGTTACGGTATTCAGAATCAACAGTACCACGAGTTCGAATATATACCTAAATATTGGATATTAACGCCCAGACACAGAACAAAGACAAGTATTCATCACACGAATGTTTATCGTGTGTGGGGATCGAACCCACAACTCTTGGCGCATGGGCCAGGGTCAATAGAGTTTTACGGAAACGTATAAAACTGTGCTGCTATAATTTATTTAGTTCGTTTCATAAATTAACTTCATTATACTGTGTCTTTTAATAATATAAGGCATTTTTTCCTTATCCGAATGTATAATTTGAAAATAATATTCTAGTAGGATCCTACAGAACCACCATTAGCGAATACGTCTGACTCTTGTCCGGTTTTTTGTTTAATGAGTCCGCAGATCCGGCCGATCGTTACCTAATCTATAAGTGACGCACTTGTGGGAACTTTATGTTGGGCAATTTCTTTGAACTTTGTTGCCCAGTGCGTGGGCGATTGGTAAATGCTCCTTTTTATTACGATTGATTTGCTCTAGTCGATCAATCTTCTGGCCGACAGATAATTTGACCACTGAATGGTATCTAACGATGACATAAAATACATAATGTGCTATCACGAATTTGATTAATTAGTGACCGCTTTAATAGGTCTTTTGGACGGCAATAGATTTGTATGAATGGACGTTGCTAAATTTGTTGCGTTATTGATTTTGAAGTATGGGATAGTTTGTAGCGAAAACTTGTGCAACTAATGAGATGGGTAGGATTTTTGAGGAAACTTAGATCCACACTTTACATAATAGGGATTCTGGTTCATATCCTGACTGGTATCTCTAGTTTTTCCAAGCGAATACATAAGATTTATCACTGGGTATCGACCTTCTCCGTCAGGCGATCCTGACGGATATCTAACAGAATAGAAAACCTGCACATCCAAAAAACAGTGTTTGAGGATTACAAGATCCAACTAATTTTGTGAAGCTCGGATTTGAAGTAGCACACCACACATGAGAGACAACATCTTTTCACTACCACTGTTCCAATTACCATGATTGACAAGCGTATCAACAAACTCACTATTCCTTCATACGCCGCGAGAGGTCGCGCCGAGGTCACCTGGACCCGGTCGCCCCGTTCCCGGAACACGGGCGTCTCGCATTGTTCGCAAATCGCTCGCGCAAGGTCCCGTGTTAAATGTCATTTTTGCCGGCGCCGGCGTCGCGCCGCGCCCGACGCCCGGCCTACACGGTAAAAGGTGACAGTGAAGTTAATGACTTTTGTATGATGCGTAATCCTTCGTTTGTGATATGCAAAAACTTAGTGCTTGTGACACTGAGAGCTTGTCGCGATTCGAAACGCGCGAGTAAAAACGCGTCATCTGGACAAGCTCTTAGTCACGAAAATGGCTCGAGCATATTTATTAGTAAAAATCTGGCAATCATGGCAGTGACCTAAGCTCCTTGGATGATTGAAATTAAAAGATCATCAAACGACGGAGAAAATCTAGTTCAGCGGATCTATAGACTGATTCGTTGAACTGAATGTTTTTGTATTTCAGTCATCCCTTATTGCGGGAATAGTCATAATTCTGGAAAGTACTTTTACTTGCATTCCGCTATTCTGTGTTACTGACATGATAAATAAAGGAATCCCATATTACCGAGTTCTGACTTCGATCATGGTATCGCAACTCTGAAAATGAAGTAGGAGCGCTACGGTTTTGTGGTGACGATACGGATCGAGAAAAGGTCTTCTGAATAGTAATTCAAAGAACTGAAACGCCTTAAACTGAAACAAAACCTCAGCAGGCTGATGGGACTTCCACAAACCATAGCTTCTCTCTCTATTGGTGTGGCAGCAATGGTACAAAGCGCATTCCCTGAATCAAAAAGACTGCCCACATTTCGGTTCAAGCATAAATGATCAGTACTTTTTTAAAAAACACTTGTGAAAATTGTGAAAAAGTACTAGCTCGTCGCCTACACTATCACATACCTAAAACCCAATGTATGTGTTCAATAAAATTATTGTGCTCTATATAAAAACTTATCTCACTGTTACTCATTTCATTATATCGGTTGACTTTGGGTTAATCTTTTCGGGGTAACAAAAACTTTGTGTTTTTTCAGGTTAACAGGAGTATATAAGAGTAAAACTATATTAGCTCTATTTGCAATCTGCGTTCGATTAATCTAGAAAAATACTAATACTATACTATACTAACTATAAATCTTTAAAACTGTACTACCTACTACTAACGTACTTCACTTACATCGTAGACTGACCATTTCAAATCAGTGAAAATTATTATTAGTCAGCACGAAGTACCGCGGGTCAAAATGCCAGAGGAAACCGCCCCGTCATAAGCGCGCGTTTCCGCTGGGCTGCGTATGCGCCTATCAATTTCTCTATTCAATATTATCAATAGGCCTTGGACGCGGAGATAATTTCTATCTATGGAATGGTTTGTTAAACGTCGATCTACATACAATGGTTGACAATATAGGAAATAGTATATTAATTTTGAAATATTTTTTTATTAATTCATTCACGGAAATCATCGACAAGGCTAGTGGTTAGAGAGTCAAAGGAACCAAAGGTCGCGCGTTCGAAGTTTATTAAAGGGGAAATGTTCGTTTGATGAAAGTGATAATTTGTTCAGAAGCCATTAATGCCTATTCGCTTAATAGACCAGGGCTGAAGCCAATGAAAATAGTGAAAAGTGTAAAAAAAAATGGAAGGATGAAACCTATTGGAAAAGGAAGAGAATATAACAAAAATGAAAGGAAAAATAATTTATAGGCGGTCTGAGGTCGGGAAGTGGAAGGGGGTCCGCTTTTAAGGGTAAAAAACGGTTTTTCACGATTTCCGGCAAAACTTCCACTACCCGACCTCAGATCGCCCTTAAATTATTTTTCCTTTAATTATTGTTATATTCTCTTCCTTTTCCGATGGGTTTCATCTTACTATTTTATTTTTGGTTACAAAAATTATCGACACTAGTCTACAAGAGGTATGTAATAGTACAAGCTGTAAGCTAATTTGGATTACGGAATTAGTTTGCTAGTCTTCCATTTATAATCAAATCTTGTAGATCTCTGTTCTTGTTTTCTTCTCTGATATTGTGAGAGATCATCGTCATCGAGATCATCGTTTATCGATTATTCGATAAACTTGTTATTGAAATACCTACTTTAAGAGTTATTATTATTTTAGCCTTCCATATACCTACACCATTCCGTTATGTGTTACTTACATTTTTGTAAATAGTGGTATTCCACTTGAACCAGTTCAACCAGTCAGGTTGTATAAAATCTTAAAATTACCTCAAAGCAAGCAACCAATCTTATGTTAATAAATAATATCCCTTATATTGCAAATGTCTTTAGGCGGTTCCGACCATAAGGTAAGTAAAAGAAATTCTGCTTTCTCAAGCCATTTTTATAGAAATCATTACCAATGTACCTACTGTTTAATTATTGCCACACATTAAATTCTGTCTGAAAACGGTGATGACAGAATTTAGTGTCTGTACGTTAGCGTATATAATCATTAAATGAAGATCGCTGGATCGGCTGGCTTTCCCTTTAAACATCATCTGCTTACCAATCTTTAATTAAACGAAACACTTTATTTGTAAACATAGATACACTAATATGTGTATATTTAGTAAATATATTTTATACTAGCTGGCTAAAAACTAAGTGAAGATAAGTTTGCTGCACTTACGTTATAGATATTTATACGCTACAGACAATCATGGAGTTTATTGCATATGTTTATTGTATAAATATGGATTAATGCTCTTAATTCTATGTTTCTAATTAAGCATGTCTCAAGCCAGAGCTGATTTAACTTCTATCGGTGCACCATCCAGTATCAAAGTTCTCATTGAACACTTCCTCAAGTGATGTGCACGCGCATTCATTGCACTTCCTATTGAAGAGTCGTCTCTTGACTTTGATAAACAGCGCATTTAAGCGTTAAACCGACAGACCCCACTGTATTATAAGACAGACATTACATAGATTACGGATCTGTTCGCGAAGGTATGATTAAGTGATATTATAGTTATGTGCGGCAATTTGTTCGCTGAGGGAACTTGTTCAGCGATTTGTATTTGATAATCTAATGAAGTAATTTTATAAATATTTAGCCTTCAGACCTGAACTCTCTTTAAGCTTGTTATTCAAATTAGACGATGCATAGTAACAGTATAAATCTGATAGTTCGTTAGCCTTAGATTCACGATATTGTTAATATTGTCATATTATACTTATATATTGTTTAAAATCAATAATTAAAATGAAAACAGTTTTTATTTTATTTTATTGCACCCGCTATTAGAAAAATATTATAGACCGTCTTAGTAGGTATATTTAACATTTCGTATTTGTAACAAGTGAAGTCGCAGGCAAAGCTATCAGTGACATAAGTATTTTAAACACGTTTTGAGAATGAAAACTTTAAACTCCTTATTTAAGTACTTAAAATCTTAAGTGTTAAAGATATAATGTTACTTTGGAAGTTTATGATACTCACTTGGTTTATTGCTGACATCGCAAGACTACTGATGAGGGCGCTCAACATAACGTATGGGTCAGAAATATTCAAAAAATTTCTTACACGAACGATAAATTACTGAGAACAAGGCACAGAATTTAAATCTAGTTCATACGTGAGCACACTTCACTCGTAAACACTATAATTCAACTCTAAACAACCGCTGTAAATACGGATGTCAGCAAAAAAAAGAAAAATAAAAACACTGAAGTATAGTCGAGATATAAAACTATTTACGAGTACTGGCAAAATAATTTAAACGACCGTCCCGAAGCATTAAAATAATGTGGAATAGCCGACATAAGTTTGCACGGGCAAGTCTCGTTGACTAATTTGTGCTCTGGGCAATTCGTTCGCAAAAATATGGGCCGACACAAATTTTAGTACTTAAGGGCGCTTGAAAAACTGGTAAAGCTGGAGAAGATCTTGCATAAGTGGTTCCATAGCATAATCCTATTGGACATCTATGAGTCGAAACGTCACGGCCATTGGCTGCAAGAAATCGCCTATCAGAAAAGAAAAAGTCTATCTGTAATAAAATATAGTTTAAATACCAATTAATTGCTTAAAAATCCTTTAAGCTCCATTTTGTAAGGAATAGCAAAACTTATGGTCAATGGTCAAGGTAGCCAGTCTTTAACTATATGTGCTAAACTACTACCCTCTGACCAAACTAAAATCCATCCACATAAAGATAATTTTAACTATGTTGCTTATAATATTATCAAGCAAACGTGGAATGATATAATGAATGAACGCAATGTCTCGGGTCTAGGTACGAGTGGGATCTTCGTTAATTTCGATTTCCATGATAACTACAAGTACTAACTTACACTTATGTAAGCTAGTACTTGTAGTTATAATGGAAAGCTTACTATTTAGCTAGCTATAGCTTAGCTAGCTTACTATTTAATATGCTTTGAAATGTGATTATTATTCATGCGATATTGTTTAATACTTATATTTAAAAAAGTCTAGTTAATTTAATTCACAATACAAATAGATGAGTAATACGATCCGTTGTATTTTTTCACGATTTATTTTCTGTTATTGTAAGTAACCATAATATTATTATTATGAGTAACCATTAACATTATTTTAATTGGGCGGTAGATATGTTTACATTTGCTAATAAAAAGATATCAGATTTCTTGGTGCCAATTAGTGTTCTTTATTGTATGTGTGTAATTTTTATACTGTTTTAGTTAATACGCCTATGATTTCTATACCACTTAATACTGGAAAACTTTATATTGAGACAAAGGTCAAGAAAAAACAAGTTTTGACGGTGATAGGATTATTATTTGTTCTGACTACCAGCGCTCCTGCGGCGTTAGTTTGACGCCGCAGTAGCATAATGCTGAGGCAGGGACCCAATTGGCGCCAATCTGTTTTCTTTTTTCTTTTTTTTTTTACTGGTTTTCATTTTTTGTACTATTTTGTCCTGTGTATGTATTAACAATTCTGCGTCCAATAAATGTTATTTCTTTCTTTCTGACTAACGATGTATAATGTGGCTATAATGTCAGGTTATAGCAAAATTTGTGTTTCTTATTATTTTATTAAAAAATTTGCAGAGAAGGATAGAAAACTTTGTACTTACTAAGGTGGAGTTTATAGAAGGAATGTCTTATATTAGCTTTATTAATAAACGGTCTTAAGCATGTGATGAGAATCCCTAAAAATGTTATGTTGGAAAATTTACAACTCATTGGATTGTCCCCTCTTCTTAGGGCTAATAATGTGTCCGTCTTTCTCGGTATGGCTGTAAAGGCTCCGTTTATCGTCGCACCTTTCTGCTGTATCGTAGGCACAGTAAAATGTGGTGAATTATGTCTCACGAACATCGGTCAAGCTTTAAAAGTGGATTAATGAATGTATATTTAGCAAAGAATTTATGTAGTAAGATGCGCTTTGATAAAAGGAGACTAATAATCCACATGGTAATGCTCGTTTTCTTTTATGTTGTAATTTGATGCTGTTTCTTTTATTATGCTTATTAGTAATCGGTATTGCAGGTGTAAGTGCTTTGGTATATAAATATTTTTTTTTGGTCTTTTCATGTCGACCTCACCTGTGGTGTCAAGGGATGCGATTAGAGTAACCAACTACGGCCTAGTCCTTGCATCGAGCTTTGCATTGAACACAAGTGAAAATCGTTGGGTTGGGTAAATTACATGGAGGGTCGTTTGTTGGATCATGGACGATCTATTATAGATAATACTTACGTTTTAATTGTGTTATGTGGTACAAAATTAGTGTCGAATGTGTATTACTTATGAATTTTGCAGTGAGTTTGGTTACAAAGTTACGTTTGACTTTGATGTTATTTATTTGTAACCTCCATTTACCTATCGACGAGCATCATTATTAACCTCCTCGAGGACTTCACCTCGCTTTATGGAAAACGACTATGAACTTCAGATATCATTTGATTGCGCAGATTTGGTATCACTGGTTACTTCATTCTCATTGCGATATTCAACATACCTAACCACCGACACATACATTATTTATTCTTATGCCATCGACTATTACCTGGCAATAAATCAGTAATGCTATATTTATGACATTTTCGTACGTAATTAACATTTCCGTAAATGCTAATATAAATAATCCTCTTACTTATCGCGTCACAATGTTAGTAAACCATTGGCTAATTTGAAACACTTAAGGCTGTATTACACAACCGTTTCTCAAGATAGACACATTATCCGCGGATCACGTAATAAAACAAACAGTTGCCACTAATCCAGCAGTCTGATTAATGGCCATTTATCTTTGCGGATCCATTCGCAATAAGGAGACAAACTTTTGTCGCAACAGTTAACGTAACACCAATAATTAGTGGAATCACGATTTATCCCACTTTCGTGGTCTCTTCCGATCTCAGTTATCGATCATCGGAAGATATCAATCTTATCTGCCCGATCGCTGCTATAGTAGACAATAGCAAATGACTTTTGAATTTAACGCAATAATGCTGGAATACGATTTCCAGTAAAATGCAAGCAGGAAGTAATTCGCCGATGTTCTAAGCTTGTGACTAGAATAACGGCGTAGTTAGGTAACCTGAGTTTGAGTGATGATAAAGCTTATTTCCTACGATAACGGCTAATTGAGGGCATCATGAGAAGCACTCAAAATTGACGTAGAGTGTGATGGAGGCGAAAATGTGATTATCTACCGTCTTAATATAATGTTCGTAGAGGCAATTTATACGCATAATATTTATCTTTGCATCTGCTGTTTAATATTCAATCATGTTTTGATTGTAGTGATATTTATCGTAAGTTTATTGACATTAGATACCACATTAGCTGTCATAGACGACGTTTCTTATATAAACCATATAAACCGTTTTGATTGTAAAAAGATGTATTAGTAGAACTGCAGATTTGCCTATCTTAAAGTATAAAGACATCCCAGAATAGGAATGTTGACTGGCAAGTCAAATGAGATACTTTTAAAAAGCTGTCAAAACGCAGTCACTTCATATATTTTGTATAGGCCTGTCAACCTTTGACGTCACTAGTTGTATAGTCAATTGACTAAATATAAAGCATTTTTTGTAACATTAAAAGTCGTACACTCAATATAATTCAAAATCAATAAGGTTTTACAATATACTACGACACTTGCTTTTTCAGAATTGATTTTTCGAAATTAAATATGAGTGGTGTCAACATCCCTATTACTTTTAAGTTTAAAAAGCAAACTATGAAGTTATTTATAAAACAATTTATTTATGATTATGACAAATATATTTATGGTTGTACAGATCAAAATAAACATACCCATACGTACCCTAGATACGTTAATAGACACAACTTGAAAATATTATTTCAATTTACACAATAGTTTTATTAGCCTTCGTGTAATTAATATCAGAAATATCAAGAAGATAAGAATAGATTTAATGTTTTTTTCACAATACAAGGTTCTATTTATTTATTAGTAGCAGTAGTAGTTTTGGATCGAGTTTCATAAAAACAAAACAGACCAGAATACAAGAATAGACTGAGAATTAGAGCAAATAAAACAGAACCGTCCCAAAATCCCAAATTTGCAGTAGCATTTGACCCGCTTCTGCCAGACGATTACCTCCGATAAGCTTATAAGGCGAAAATATTTCGCGCACATACTCGTAACACGTAGGTATACGTACTGGCAAGGAATTTAGGCTAATGAATGGACGTTCTCAATTAAAATTACGTAAGCGCCATAATTATTGTGTCAGCGTGTAAACCCGAGGTTGTTGACACGAAGTTGCCTACACGATGTTTTGTTGATGTATTGTGGCAGTTTATTTACATAGGAACCTTTATGGCCTTTGCTATTCATGAAACGTTTTGTAATTTTCTACTTATGTGTAGTAGCAGTGTTAATGTGTGATTTTATATTAATTTTGCTTGAATAATTTCGCGAAGGTAACTTCGAACAACATTAATCCGCTCGGATTTAGATTGAAATTTTTGCAAACTGCAAGATTTTTTTTTATTCTTATATATTTTTTATTATCTAATAAAATATCCTGGTAAGTAAAGCGTTGCACATTATTATGTGTAGATGTATCAAGGACTGCTGAAATTTAATTTCCTTTATATAAACAGTTCTCCTCTCTTTCTTTTACCTTTGATCTATTCTTAAAATAATTTGTTTATTATCAGGATGTATTTTACATAGCTATGTAAAAACTAACAAGAAACATTGGCATACCAAATGTTCGTGACTATACTCTGCACAACCTCTACCAATTTGTATGCGTCTCTAATTAAAAAGGAGATAGATACCAAACATTTCCCTAACAAAACGCGTCTTTCAAATACTTACATAACGAATTAAGATTTATACGAAACGATGATGACCATTAGCCGTACAAGAATGTAAACATTTTCGAAATCACTAAATGAATTAGGCGATTTCCTTGTTTTTTACGAAACACGCCGACAATTTTTTTGCTAAGTGGCTACTTAACCTGCATATTCATCAATCCATTTGTAACTCTGCGGCTAATATATCATGGTACTGGTGAGCTGTCACCGGCTGCACTGACATTACCATACCATTAGCCGTTACATGCATTATTAAGCAATATTTAATTTATCAAAACATTTGCGGTCTTCTAGGCGAAACTTCCTTTAAATCATTAATCTTTTATGTTCGTCCATGTTATAGGTAAAAAATCATTGATAGGCTCATTAACTTTTTGATCTATCAACAACACATTTTTTTAGCCCTTTGTGTTATATGGATATAGGTAGTTCTTGTTGATTTTTGAACCACATTGAGTTTAGGATTACAATAATAAACATTTTGGGAGTTTTTCCTCAAACAAGCTTGTATATAACACATTAAATCTGACTCGCTCGTTGGTCGAGTGGTTAGAGACCCTGGCCACGAAACCAAGGGTCGCGGGTTCGAATCCCGCTAGGGGCAAATGTTTCGTGTGATGAACATGGACATTTGTACTCGAGTCATGGATGTTTATAAACGTATTTAAGTATGTCTATCCGTTCACCTAGTATCCATAGCACAAGAATAGGCTTAGTTTGGAACTAGGGAATTGGTGTGTCAGTCTGGAGAATTTATTTTATTTATTTAATTTTTAAAACAATGGACTTTATATTATTTTTGAGCCACTTCAAAAGGGCCGAACAAAGGGCAGTTTTAAATCTCCCTGTTAATATATCAGTAGATATGAATAATTATTTAAAGTCAAAATGACAAACGCGTGTAATTTTGAAAAGTTCATACCTTAAATTTCAAAGTAAGGTACAATGTCGTTATAATGGCAATTATAGTAGCCTGATTCTCATTGTTGGATTGTATTTTAAATTGGCTGTTGCTGTGAATAAGGTAGATACTGTGTTAAATATATAAAGTGCAACATAAATTAAAGACCTTTTCAGATGAGGAAGACTTTAACGAAAGTTAAAAATTGGCGACAAAAAAGACCGGTGAAAGCGAATAAAAGTGACCCCAAATGTTCAACAAGAAGGAGATTAATTATTTTTAATTATGCGCGAAGGTATTAAGACACATGTAAGTATTAGTCATCACCACTGAGACCCCTCGCTGTGTGAATGACGATTCGCGTAGGCCATGTGAAATCTCTTATCATTATTAAGCAGGATGCGTAATTGGAAGTCCACGTCGATATATTATGGCATATTATTTATAGTTGCATATCTCGTAGTGGCTTTCTTTCAACCTTTTTTTATTAACGGGCCTTTTAAATTTTCAAATTTATTTTGGAAGGACCTATACAAATATCTACAAAGGTAAAGTTTGTGTTAAAGTTTGAGATGATGCTAAAGGGAAGATGTTAAAAGTTTGAGATCCTGATATTGATCACAGGAAACCCACATATAAATATATATTTCCAAAACTGAAAACTATATGAATGAAAGTAGCCTGGTTTGATTTTGAATTATCGAAATAGTTAAATTATATAGCCTGATGATCTCGAAATATCGTATAATGGTGATACGATACAATTACAATACAATACTTTGACGTGCCCCTTGGTCGAGTGGTCAGAGACCCTGGCCACGAAACCAAGGGTCGCGGGTTCGAATCCCGCTAGGGGCAAATATTTCGTGTGATGAACATGGACATTTATACTCGAGTCATGGATGTTTATAAACGTATTTAAGTATGACTATCCGTTCACCTAGTATCCATAGCATAAGCTTATAAGCTTAGTTTGGAACTAGGGAAATGGTGTGCCAGTCTGAAGAATTGAATTGAATACAATTGAAAGAAATTAATCTGTATTTAAAACAAGTAGCGTATGTCTAAAAATCACATAGCCTAGATCTTAATTTTTGACCAAACATTAACGTAAGCAAGAAGCTACAGCAAGACAGACTACATATTCGTCTAGTAACATGAGCAAATAATAAGTTACCTATTTCTTTATCCTCCATTCGTGTCTTGTCCAACACAGATTTCATTCTGCTATTGTTAGATACCAGACATCAATACAAAGTGAGTGCTTACTTTTTATAATTAAATCACTGTACAAACATGACAATAGATTGTTTGACACACGCCGACATATGTACACTGATCCCCAAAAGTGGAACAAAATTATTCAAAGTCACTGTGATAGTATCTTATCCCCATTCTTGTCGCTAAAGACCGCATTGAAGAGGGAGAAAGTGACGATTGTGATCTCTATTTGCAAAAATTGAAAAGTATGTCGGTTTGTGCTCGGTGCGCAGGCGCATGCGTCAATGGTTATATCATAGAGTCCGGCGTTCCCGTCACCGGAGCGGATCCGCTATACGTCCGCTATTCACGATCGCAATTAGAATTGGATTCTTTTGTAACTTTGGCACATCTCACCTACTTTTTAACGTTCAATTTGTATACCATAGATGATAAGCACCTACTCGGTAGATTTGTAGTTTCTTCTGATAGTTTCTTTACATTTTTTTCGAGTTGAATAGTTATTTTCACTATTTTCAATTTAATTGGAAGATTACTGCCTAGCAAGTCGGAATTATTTCACCACACATGTACAAAAAAGTAGGAAGAAAGGTGATCTTAGAATGTTAATACAATGGATTAAGTGAGAACACACTTCTCGTCTTGGTTCAAACACGAACACGTATCTTTTACAAATCTAATTAAAGATTGACACATACCTACTTTAATAGAAGAAAATAGAAATATTCAAATAGACGAGATAACGAACAAAGGGAATTTAAATAAGGATTGCTCAAGAGTCATTCCTCATAATATATTTACAGGGTTTGTATTTACAATTAACATGGAGTCATATTAATTGTTAGACTATGTTTGTCTTATCATTAGCGACAACATACTACAGAAAATTATGAATGTTTAGAATGATCCATGAACAATTAAATTCCTATGATAAAGTCTCGATCAAGTCATGAGTCAAAGTTTACGGCTGGGTCGTATAGTAATTAACCTTGGGGAACAATTGGGCACACCAAGATCGCAAAACTGAGCTGAGCGAGGGGATTCCAGAGTGTGTTTCGCACGAAACTGTTTGCGGAACAAACATTGGGCAGGTATTCAGGGCGCCGACAAGGCCGCGGCCAGTTCACAGATAATCCCCGTGACAAAACGTTTTGCCACGATCCAGCCGGTAACTGGGGCGAATCTCGACACGGACTCTCGGACATGATGTAATTGAGACGATGTTTGTTTACCGAGCAGTATTGTTTACGTACACTGCGCCAGATTGATCGATTTCATATTTCGATTGGGGTTGAGCCTTTACTTGGTAAAAGAAGCAAACATTTGCCAAACTCAAACAAATATCTACGAAAAAGTAACAATATTCGAGATATAGAAAAACATTCGAATTCCGACTCAGATTTAAAAGATTTCGACTGAATGCCACTTTGCTATTGGAATGTAATTGTAAGTAAGGTACCTATATAATATAATATATGGCAAAAAACAATTTTAAGCCAAATAAAAAAAAATGTGGCGAAAGGGGACTGCTGCCCCTTTGACTCTGCCTACCCCTTCGGGGATCACGGGCGTGATGTTAAGATGAGAAGATAAAGATGAACAATTTTAAAATTGAATCGAATTATGGAGGTTTGATAAAGCAGTTTCAAATAAAAAATGTAAGCAACAAACAAAACAAAAAGAAACAAACGAGAAATATGTAAAAAAAAACTGAGAAGACAGAATTTTATATTCAGGCTACAGTGAGCGTCACATCATAAGATTTTCCGTTCTGCAGCGTAAGAACATTGGCATGCTGGATTTGTTGATTCCAAGTAAAACACTTACTAAGAATCTGCGAAGCAGTCAACACAAAGGGTATGACCGTTTCACGGATAATTGCCTTGACAAAACGCATTTACTATGATGGAGTAACTGGACTGGAGTTAGTAAACAATTGCGTAATTGAGTGTTGTTTTTATAGCATCAGTGTTCTATAGATAAAAGAGGGCAACCACACTTTTATATAGGTACACTACTTTATATATAGGTAGCTTAAAATTTTATAAGTGTCTCTAAAAAGGCATGTCTCTTAACTGATTCATCGGCCAGCGCGATAAAGAAACTAAAAAAAATATGATTATGTACGACGGATCATATTATACATATGAGAAACTGTACCGTGAAATAGTTAAACTATGTCGACCTGTAACTATGTACGTTCGTTAACATATGAAACGTGTTAAGTTTGTATCCTGCTATTTAAGAGTATAATTAATTTGTCCTTGACCATTTTCAACTTATCGTACACAAAAAAGGTCTCCAATTTGTAGCTCAAGTTACCAGGTTCAAGGAGATAAACACAGAAGTATCTTATAAACATCTCGGCACTCGACAGAAGGTTATAATTTCGAAAAAACGTCTTCTACTTTTACAACATAAAGTCGAGTGCATTTGCTGAGATTTGTAGATGCACCCGGACAAAGGATACGTGTAAATGGAAATTCCTTACAAATGAAAGGTCACGCGATGGCCATGGTATTTAAATTACGATTATGATTTTGATGTACAGCAAAATACAAATCAATGACGATTAGGTCAAGTACTAAATTAGAGTTTCAAAAAGAAACAGTGATAAAATTTTTTTGAAGTTATAATACAAAATTAAATCAAGAAGTAAGAGGATGATAACACCGTCCACCAATAATTTCAAATTAGAATAACGGGTTTATTAATTTATTCATAACTTTCAATCATTGTTAAATCAGACTTTTGCATTGTTTTCCCATCAATAAGTAGCCAGCTAATTATTGTAAAACGTGACTATACAACTAGTCAAAAACTTTGAGAGTATTCATTATTGCTAGTCCACTGAAGACATTACTAATGGCAGTATCTATTTGATTTATGCCTAGGCTACCATATTTATTTACCTAATAAATAAAATTAATAAAATTAATTACATTATATATTAAGTAAATTTTTACTTGTATACTAGGAAGATGATACATAGTTGTCAATACTAAATACAATGAATTTTAATAAACGAATAATATAAGATATACTTTACGCAAAAGAGTAGAAAATAGAAGATTATAAGTATAAAAGTTGTTTATTTTCACGTAAATACTGATCATGGTAAGAAAGCAAATAAATCCGACGCATTCATTCATACAATGTTTCATAAAACATCATAAAAATATGTTTTATGGCTAACGTAAATGGTTTTTTAAATCAATTTAAATGTCTACTAATCTTGTTAAGCGCATCGTTTGAGTTAAGACTGTAATTTAACAAACATTAACATTGTGGCGGTGTGGTGTAATCTTACTTTATGTGGGAGATATTTCGTGGAGATTTGATTCAGGTGCAGTTACAAGTAAGATGCCGTCTAAATTCATTGTTTGAAGTGAAATATTTCTCCAATGTTCGGGCTATAAAATATCTGGGACTGCGTCTGTATATGGGAGAAATATGGTAATGCAATGTAAGGGCAGTCAAGCTTGTATGTAAGTTGCGCGCACCTGCCCACATTGATAGGGACCGATCATGTCACCAAAGCCTTACATTATTTTCATTAACATGTTACTAGATGCGTGTCTGACATTGCATTGTCTGGATAACCGGTCATTGATACGTATGGGCATGTTGACATGTAAGAATAGACTATTAATCTTTATATTGAAGGTTAATGTTAGGCTCTCTTTCCTCTCTCTTTGTGAGGAGCTTAGTGGCGTAGTGGGTAGTTGAATCTGATGAAAAAAAAAGGGTAGGTTTCAGAAAATACGTAACAATTATTTTTTGTAATCTCATTGGACTTAAAAAATTAGATTCACCTTGCCTATTGCAAAGCCAAGTAAATTTCGCTGAGGTTGACAGTGATGGGTAACCGCCAACATGACTATTCACTTCAAGCTTTAGAGTCTTAAAATGTACGTCCCCAGTTTTCTTGTAGGATCACTGTTGCAACCCTACGACCACACTACTGTGGTATTGTATTTTTTTGGTTTATTCCACATTTAACTTTTATTCTTCTCAATCTTTTCTTTTTCAAGACAAATCTAAGCACGATCGCGGCAGTTATGATGACCTTAGGGTTAATATAAGACACATAAAGCCCATCTGAATTGACCGAAATATATGTATGGATGGATAAAAAAAAAATGACAAATTACTTAATATTTCAAGGAAATATCCTCTGCTGATGTGTCAGATATTAAATACTAACGAGAACATGACTCAAATACAAGAATCTGAGTTTATTAGGTCAAGTTTGTTCTAAACTCAGGATCTTCCACGATGCCATAGGTTCATCTAAACTACCGGACGATGAAGGAAATTCATATTTTGTTTAAAATTATTAAAAAATTTTAAACGAAATCGTTGTTTCTTTCAATCATGAGTGATTTTTTTCAAGTCCAGTGATTACCAAGTCACTGAAATATAAGCGACCGCGACTTTAATTTTAACATTATTCGTAACAGGACAGTTACTTTACGTTATTCTAACAAATTACAAAATAGTTGTAAACCCAGTTTTCATAATATTTGGGGTAAGTATTTGATTTGAATTCCATTTCTAAAGACATCTGAGATTTACGATAGCCATAAACATATTGATGGCTGCCCCTGGATGCTTTCAATCAGGGACAAGATTATTTTGATAGTATCGTAACAGCGATGATCGTTCATTCATAACATTCGTGATGGTGATTACGTTTGCCGAACAATGCTTTATTGTGCAATTATGCTATCACTTGCATTTCATCTCATCGAGAGCATCTATTGTACATCCTACGCCTCGGTCCGAATACGAGAGTGTCATTCGGCATTTGCATTCCATCGGTGAGTTTGTGCCGTATTAACTGAGACTTGTTTGAATTTAGTGATCGATGTGCATCAAACAAATGTAAATCGTCTAATTGCGCTTACGTCATACGATCGTCATCTTACTGTCAAGGTGCGCATTGCGTAAGAGCATCCGTATGGTGTCATTGACATTACGGATGTGACGTGAACCGAACCGAGCGATTACTTTGAAGTCTTTACCAGTGAGAGTTGTTATCTTTGAACTGATCTCACTCAATAGTTATTCGAGAAGATAGTGAGTAAATAAAAATGAAAACGAGGACTGAGCTTAGTAACTGATAGCTTTAAATGCGATAACTAAAGATTGGACGCAGCTATTCCTTGTAAAGCAATTAAGTTTACATCTCGAATGTAGATGATGCTTCGATTATGCTCCTACGATACGTAACTTTAATAGTTGTTATATGGACGTACAATTAATATCAAACGTGTTATAAAAGGGGTCACCAACAAAATCTGGTTGTTATTTGGGTTGCTTTACAAGAACCAGAATAGGTATATGCTAGCATTTATCTTAATACTAAGTACACACAAGGTATTTACCATCGTGACAATGTACTTATCTAACAGTCAGTGAATTTCCTATTCAAGTCAGCAAAATAAGTCTTATCTTTAATTGTAAATTGCGAATTTGTTGTCCGTGACTTCGTCGGCACGGAATTTTACAAAACGAAAAAATATTTGTGGCAAGTTATTTTTTGTATAAGTGATAATCCCATCTAAATCAGTATACTCGTTTCGATAATACTTAGATGAAAACAGACAGACAGACACACAAAAATACTTTGAAATATCTTTTTGTTGTAAGGAAATTTTATTATCTGTTGAGATAGACGGAAGAAGTCCCGCAGTTTCTCCATCGTGATTTTGGCTAAATTTATAACTTAGCTACACTCAGTGCCATAAAAAGCGGTTGTAAAAACCGCGATCGCTACTTAGTTACTCTTACACAATTCGGCGAATGCGTTTGGCAGCTTTATGATGTATCTTCCGCCTTAGGCGGGCGAGGTCGTGACGAGCCCCAATCATATCTGGTTAAATGGCTAATGGCCACTAATGGAAATTATCGCGAGGAGCATCTGACGAGGTTTGTCTGCGACCGGAGAAAGTGACAACTTAGCCCGGTTAAGGCCAAGACCAAAAAAGTATACTACTTTGTGATTTTGTTAAAAGCCTGAAAGTATATGAAAAGAACTTTTGAAGACGAAGTGTTTTAACGGTGAGAACTTAAAAATAGATATGCAGTCGTTAATAATTTTTTTTTTACTTTCTAGGACTATTAAAAGTAAGTAAAGTTATTGAGTTTCGAGTGAAGTTAGATCAAAATTCAGTTGAGCTGTAATGTGATTTCTAGGTGTAGAAGATTATATAATTTACTTAAAATCCATCTATATTTCTATTTGCATCTCTCTATGTAAAAAAAAAATATTTTTACTCTTAGATAACTATCTAGGCCTGTAGTAAATGTTATCATCGCTTGATTACTAGGACAAAGAAAAATTTGGAAAATGCAAATAATTTTAGGACAAATATGGAATGAAGTAGTTTTGACAATAATTTGTAGTAGTGAATGTTTTATAACATTATTAGTAACAAAACCGGCATAAATAATTGTACATTCGCCAACAAGTCTATTTCAAAACACACCGCCAAAATGCTATCGGATACTCGTATAAACTAATGATTGGTAATCGCCAGAATATCACGACGTCTTATTTTACCGACCAATGTCTATATCGCGTAATTCATTTGTTCGAACTCGATCGGACACGACCTAGCTTTGGACGCATTATTCCTTCCCCTTAAAACATTATAATTTAAACGTGCTGATAAAACTGAGAGGCTAATTTGTAAACTGTTACAGTTACGCAAATTTATCAATATGCACTACACTAATGGGGGACCCTGACTTTGCTTGAGGCGTGACTTATTTTAGTTTTTTTTTCAATATTTATTAGATAACATGTTCATTGATGTTATTCTAAAGTAAGTAGTTTAAACACTTTTATTAAGGAAATCAGCATCAATGAAAGTATCACAGTATACCCTAGATAATCTTTCATTATCTAATCTTTGTCTCAGTACAGTTATTTGACTAACCGCGCCCATTACATCAATGTTGTTTTTACAAAATTTTATAGTTGTTAGTATTTTGGAAATGATCTGGATTTGATCGAGATCGAGTTTCTATCGAAATTTAGAACGTATAGTTATTGATTATTGATAGCCATCTAAGTATTTCTTCTTTGTAAACTTTATTGAAGTTAAAGTTGTAACAAATTTAAAGATCATGATATTTGCGATAACACAATAGTTTTAACGCAAAAATTATATTTTTAATTTAAAAAAATGTTGTCTTACTAAGGTTAGTGATTTAATTACTAAATAAGTAAGCATCCTTCCATAGACAAACCGACATTTAGATCTCTTAGCCAAATAGAACCATAGTCGCAACATTTGGACTACTTTTGCCGGTTGTTAAGAAAACATTTTTTCATTTTACGTAACGGACGGGTCTCGTTTCGTGATCGATGTCTTAGGATAAGTTACTAACATAGTAATTAGACAATATTGGTCTTTGTATGAGGTAACGCTTAATGAATTTTGCGGTAGATCTGTCACCGTTAGTAATCGTTTTGTTTTTGTAACGCGTTGTGCATTAAATATTTGCACAATAGTAGGTACGACTTGAGGATTAATTCTTCAGTTAAACGATTAGTTACATTTTAGGTTATCACGATTATATGTCACGAAGTGATTTTTATAATCATAGAGCGATACGAAGCCGAATTGCTTATATAAATTTACGAATGAAAAAACTTTTTTATGATACATGTTTTTTATTTATATTTGTGGCTTTTTAATAATTTTTGGGCTTAGAAAAGCTGTCCATTTAGAAAATTTTGCGTATATTTATAATCACACCTTTAATTTCTAAAGGTAGTTAGATGGAGTCCATGGAGCAGGGAGTGATTTAAACACTTTTAGTTAAAAATGAAATTTAACTAAATAAGATAAACATTGTGAAAAGTTACATGTTGCTAACTCGTAGGCTACACAAACACATCCTAATCGCTTTTTACGAAATGATAGCATAGCATTTAATACACTGGTAGGTAAGTAAGCAAACGACGATATTACTTACATTTTTTAAAAGGAAGGAACATGTTTTTTTTTTCTATCACAAAAGTAGTTAACAAAAATAAGTATGACCTATCTAATGACAAGTGGTTATAGTAGCCTATAAGCATTAGCAGTACTATTTTATTAGTATTTTATCGATCTGTTTGAGGTTTTGTTAAGGATTCACTGTGCCAGTGCCATTCACAAGCGCGCAGTTACTTACCTCACCTCAGTTGTCGTCTGTCATCGGCGCTACATACATCTTTAGTGTTTAGACCACAGAGTTAAGTTAATTTTTAATTATTTATGTAATTGGGTCCTTGTAGTCCAAGCATTAGCTAATGCTAAGAATTGGCCACTGCGCCATCGAATGAGATTTAAATTAAATCGTTCTTACACTTACCTACACCTTTTGACAACTAACATGACAGTCAGAACCATTTTTTTTTGTTTTTACAGCAATGATTATCTAATCTATCATCTTTTAGGTATATCAATTATAGCAACAATAGGATAAATAGAACAACACTCGTCAATATGCACTGTGAGGTAGCATTATGTAAAGGTGTCTGATGCCACTTAGTTTGCAATTAAAAAAATGATAATTGACAATGAATGTAGTGTACCTATAGATTAGTGATGATAGCCTTTACATAATGACCGCTAACCGATACGGTGATTGTCAAAACGTTTTGACAGGCTACCGGCGGACTAGGTGGCGTGAGTGGCAAAAATGCGACTCATTAATTACTACCGACAACTTTACTAGTTTGACTTTCATTTGTTATACAAGATTTTATTTGCATAACTCTCTTCAGCTGTCCCTATTGATTTGTTGCGTATGAATTTATAATTACGTCTAATATGGACTCTGAATCGTCGCTAAGATGCTTTTTCCTATCATTTGATAACAGTCATCGTATATTTTAAAGTTATTTTTTTTTGGGCGATCAACTAAGTGCGAAAAAATAAAAGTTAAAAAGTTATTTATATAGTTTATGATTGGTACGAAAAGTCGTACGTATAAAATATAATATATTTTTGAACAAGATATAGGCCGGATTGAAAATTGGATAATCTAGAAGGATTTAATGTAACATAACTACACCTATCCGTGTCTGGGTTCATTTCAAAACAATAAATATGCATTATTTTGAGCTTTAACATTCACGAATATTACCCGCGCTTATAAACATTCATAAGAAAAATAACAACAACCTAGGATTTTTGAGCATTTAGGAATTTCTACAAACAAAGAATGAAATATCATCATGAGCGACATGTCCTGGAATCGATAATTACAAGGCGGTTATTATTTAGTCAAAGGTACCTATCCTTTATTTTGAGACGATGTAAATAGTGAGCATTTTCTGTGAAAACAGCAGTCTCCATCATTATCTTATTACAGAACGCACGAATGCAGAGGTACGGTGTTTTTTATGAAACAAAACCGTAGGCAGGTAATACTCGAGTTCACAATGAGCAGAGGCGTGACAAGATAAAATCTAGGGAACCCTGTCGGCGAAACTTGAATTAAAATAAAATAAATATCCCATTGGAAATGCACTGAATAGCCTTTAGGACGACATTAAGCGCAATTACTAGTCGCGACCGGCTATTTACACGTATTGGTGGCACTAGAAAAAGAAGATCCATTGTGATTGTATCCCTTCCAATAATGAGTTTGTTTGAAATATTGCCCGCTCGTATATAATTACCGGCGTCTATTCGTAACACTCGATCGTTTATAATGAGATATTTTCTCGGGGCAACGTTCATAATTCCGAATCGATCGGTATATCTCGAACATTTGCTGGATTCTTGCGAAAATTGCGTTGAATTTCCAACGACTGCTATAAAAGATATTTATGGTGTGCAAGCGATGATTGTACATAAATTATAGACGAACGCATTTTGAATTATATCGAAATGCGATCGTGAAAAATATGTATATTGAGTAGAGCAGGCGGGGAATTATGGTTCTGTAGCTAATAAAAAAGGTATACTAATGGTTCGGGACAACAACAAATGAACCAATACAAATATGAATTAGTATTATTTTCTTTATGACTCGTAATGAGTGGTACGGAAGTCGTAAATGTAGTAAGGATTGTTTGTTTTGTTGCTATATGCAAATGCAGTAAAGGCTATTCAGACACTTAAGTTAACTTGGGTTACGGTAAGACTTATAAAATTTTAATGTACGGTATAAACTTCGGAGAATCAGTTAAAGTGCTTTGTAAGATACATCCAAAGACAATATCAATCAACGTTTTCTTGAATATAATAAAAAAATAACAAATGTTGTTACGAGCGCATAAATTAATCAGCGATCAATAACTTTTGCCTGAAGCGTAAAAACGATTATATTTATTAATGTCACTTTCATTTTCTTTTTGTTGTTGGCAATTAAGATGGTACTAAAACTAAGACATTAATCGGTTTCTAGAATTCCTGCCGCCTCTTCTCGATTGCCATAGTAGCTTCTGATACGATCGTTTAAATCAAACATTTTAATTTGAACTGTCAATGGTTGTATTTTCAGGCGTTGGAAATAAAAACCACTTCATTACTGCGGCGGAGATAACATCTTGGGGCTCGAAAGTCGGCACATTGGTGATGTGTTTTCAAAGACATAAGATAATGGAATGTGTGCCCATTTTGATTGAGTAGATATTTTTTATAAATATTATCCGACTACATCAAGGGAAAGGAAAAGGATTTAAATAGGTCGATATCCTTTATTTATTCTCGGCTTCTATACTTTTTGGTTTCTTTATGTATTTTCGATACAAAATATTCAATGTTCTTTATTAAATGTCAAAAAAAATATTGTTTTGCAATATACGATGAATTTTCAGAGATATCAGGATTTCATATTATATCTATATAGTATATATATATATAGTATTTTTTTGATAATACGTTATTTTAACCACATTGTACAATGTCTAGTAACGCAATGGAGGTACCTGCATATGCAGTAAAAAAACGGGATGATGATGATGATGCTAGATTGTGTATGGTTTTATACACTAAGGTACCTATTTATTTGTAATTGACTGGCTCGATGGCGCATTCGGTAGTGACCTACCCCATGCGCCAAGAGTTGTGTGATTAATACTTGTGTTTGTTCTGTGTCTGGGTGTTAATATTGAATATTCAAGTACATATTTGTAACACCACTGTTGATTCTGATATCCGTAACACAAGTGCTTAAACTACTTATTGCGGAGTCAGATCAATGTATGTGATAAATGGATAACTTATCTAAATTACGGTGCGCCGTGCCAATGAGTTCACTTTATTTTAAAAAGGCTTGTACGTACAGTACACATCCACCTGCTCAAGACACATCTAGCTTCATAAATCTCCGCTTCCAATCGCCTAATTGTTTTCACTTTCGTCTGTTACGTGTCGTCTTTGTTCCCAAGGAAAGCCGATGCTATCTCTCTGACAAATGGGAATATTACGAGATTCGATTGACGTTACGCAATTCGCGTAATGCGTAAAAAATTACAATAGATCCACTTGGCTAATAAATAAGTGAGTATAAGTGGCAGGTCGCTGGTGGCCCCTCTAAGCAGCTGTCAGCATGTTGTCTTTTCGTCATTTATTATCTACAAATGCTTTTACTGTGGAATCTTCGCCATTTCACCTTTTAAATATTTTTATGATGACCTGCCTTTGTTGTCTGCGTATGCTAATTGTTGCATGTTTCTTTACTCCCACCACCTTAACATTGAAAAGAAAATCAGTTTACACGATTCTTTATTACGAGTTTTTTTTTATGGTACATTAAACTGTTAATTAAATAAAATATTATTAGTAATTCAATATTATTTCTTAGAGGCATTGTCTTGGGCATGATTTACTGATCTTATTGACCTCTGTTTACAAAACTGTGACAACGGGTCGTAGTAGGTACCTAAGGAATTTATTAAATGGGACGTTATAATAAAGCTTTTTACTAAACACTTATTAATAAGTAGGAGGATATTTATATATTCCAAAAGTAAAGTCTTGATTAAGTTGCTGTTAACACTCAGAAATATGAATTCCGGTTAATATGATAAAGATGTTTATCTCAACGTAAGGTGATTTTTATCTTAAAAATTACTTGATTTTTACGAACGCAAGGTCGTTTTAAAGATACGTAAGATTCAGGAGATGAAAATGTGTGTGTCATTGTATTAAATTGATACGTCACTTTATTAAAAACATGAAGGAATTTAAACGTTGCAATATTAATATACTTGATAAGTCGATATCATGGTTTACAAAATTAAATTAAAAGTTCGATTACATCGCTACCTCTTGGGACATGGTTCATCTGTCTTCGGAAGGTTAAGTTATGGAGAAAGAAAGTTGACTATGCGTGTTATTATAGATGGACTATGTATGGGATTGTGGCATTCAAAGTGCATACTCACCATTTCTCTTTAGTAGATTAATTTGTCATTATGGGTCCAGAGTTAATTCTCACGAGCCACTAGCATTACTTAATACTTTCACTCTTACATGAAAACCCATGCTAAAGGTTATTCATATTCAGGTTTGCTTAGGTAGGTAATTAAAAAAATAATAATAAAAAAACATCGGTTAGTACTGACTTGACAAATCGTACAAAGATGAGCATATGCTTATATCTAAAAGACTCGTTTAATGTAGTAAGTGATCTGCGTCTTACCTAAATGCACGACACAAATTTAAGGTTACTTTTATATAAAAATGAGTTTATACAGAAAACATCTCCCACACAGATGTAAAGTTTAAAAATGAAAATGAAAATAAGTCCTACTTTTTTTATGATTTTTGAAAGTAATGTCAAAATTTGTTTATGTATAGATAGTATACCTAGACCTGCTATACTCAAAGGTTTTTCTAGGTCTTGATCATCTATACTTATAATAAATCTGTAGAGAGGTCAATTCTGTACATGAAATATATTTTCAAAATAACTATCAGGGGGTGATTAGTGATCGATACTGATGCCAAAAATGCAATCAGTAAAATTTTTGTCTGTCTGTCTGTCTGTCTGTCTGTCTGTCTGTATGTTCCTTATAGAAACAAAAACTACTCGACGGATTTTAACGAAACTTGGTACAATTATTCTTCATACTCCTGGGCAGGTTATAGTAAACTTTTCATTGCGCAACAATCAATAGGAGCAGAGTAGTGAAGGGAAATGTTGGGAAAACGGGAGAAGTTACTCCATTTTTTAAGCTTCCGTCGCGTGTGCAGCCTTAATGGTTAAAGTTACATAAAAATCATGTATGACGGAAATAGTCTTTATAATATTAACCATAAACGCGGGTGACACCGCTGGCACAGCTAGTAATTAATAAAAAACTAAAGGGTACTTTAGTTTTTTATTAATTACTAACTATATTAAGGCTCCAGGGGAAATATCCGTCAAAAGTTTAATATTACGTATCTACGACAACGCGGGTTCGATACTGTTTATAAAGTAAAGTTTGAGAACCGCTGGATAGACAATCAGTACAAATAAAAATAACGTTATAGTACGAGGTAAGTTACTGTCGCTTGTAAATTTGAACTGTATGGTTAAAACTAGAATACTTACCTGTAATAAATTCTTTACAAGACGTCGTCCGCCATATAAATCAGTAGTTAATGTAATTATGATGTATCTTTCGTTCGACAAGTCCGCACGTCAGAGAAAGACATGCGCGCTGTCACTACGCATTGAAAGACTCATTGTCCGAGTATCGACAGACTTACAGATTCGACTTTCAACTGTATTTGCTTGTTTTTAAGGTACATTCTGGTTCTGTGAGGGACAATGAGGCTATATGCGTAAGAGTGCGATAATATCTAGCGGTGCATCTTAATTGCGTAAGCGCAGACGTGACATTGAATGGGTTCGGCTCGGTCCATACGCATGTTGATAGTGATTTTCATTGTAAATACATTATTTAAATATTATAGTGTTCTAATTGTAAATGACGTATGAAAATGCGCAACAGATGATCGATAGATTTGAATGCTTGTTTTGAAATTGCCGTAGGAGAGATGTCTGTTACCATTTCTTTGTTATAAGCGTAATCTGGAATTACAATAAAGTAGGTACGGTTAAGTACCAACTTTAATATGAGACACAAAATGTGTGTCTAACTAACTTACTTAGTCTCTGATGTTTTTATACCTAAACCACTTGGCCGATCATGATACAATTTGATACGCTAAGTACTTGTTAGGAAGCTGAGAAAAGTAATTTCAGTAGGTACATGAAAAGAATAACAAGTTTTCGCTTAGCATGCATTGATCTTATATAGGATAAATCGAAGTCAAAATATCATCTGTTGCTCTATCCAACCTATAGTCTAAACACTTTTACTTCGGTGCAAGAAAAAAGGAACACTTCTTCAATATACATTTTACTTTATCTAGCATAGTCCTCCCGCCTCACTATCTCAGTTTGCCTTCAGGCTAACCCGCTCATCCCACATCAGGAAATTGTAGGTTAGGTAATAGGGCCTGAAACGTATTTATTTAAAGGGCTGTCCCTTCTAACCGTTCTCTTATCTAGCACCCACATACTTGAAACGATTACGCCGCGGTAGCCGCAGATTATTATGCGCGGACGCATAAACGATGCAGCTGTCATGACGGATGCTTTCACCTGCATTGTCGCAGCCCGCGCGGGCGTACTACGGGCACCTTGTACCTGCGCTTTCGCCAGTTTACTACTACTTTGTCGATAGAGATGCTATTTGCGGTATTTAAATGTAGGTGGACAATCGATAGTTTTTCTAGTCGGATTTGCGAAAGGGTATTAGTACGCGTTTGCCTACATTTTGTATTCTAAATACATATTTCAGGATCGGGTTTCAAGACTTAGTGAACCCTCATGTACTAGTTGTTCGACAAGTTTTTGCCCTCGGCTTTGCCCGCGTACCGTTCTGCAGTGAGCGCAGGTTATCATGCGCGGACGCATAAACGATGCAGCTGTCATGACGAATGCTTTCACCTGCATTGTCGCAGCCCGCGCGGGCGTAGGTACTACGGGCATCTAGTACCTGCGCTTTCGCCAGTTTACTACTACTCGCTAGAGATGCTATTTGCGGTATTAATTATTATTGTATGTAGACTGTGGATGGTCTTTCTGGGTATCTGAAAGAGTGTAGATAATAAAAAAAATACCTATGTACTAATTATTATTTATTTCTTTACACAGAGTATTAATTTCGGAATCGGAGATCAAGGCTTTGTGGGACCATACGAGTATATTTCGTATGGACTATATGTAGCGGTGCAATGAAACCACCGGATATGGCAGCGGTAAATAGATATCATACATAGTAAAAATGAAACTGTTGTAAACTTGAAATTTCCACATTTCAATATTTTTATGTACACACTATCGATTAATCATTTAGATATGTAACGCACTTGATGTTCTTATTGCGGCAATATTCTTTCATATAGATATAAAAAACTAATAACCGATGAAAACAATTAGTAAAAATCGATAATCTCAAAACGCATCACTAGCTAATCCGCGAAATCTCTCGTCCCTTGCGTCATTGGCGACAAAAATATTTGTTTAAATGTTTCTCGCGTATCTGTCTCGCCGCTGGTTTCTTTTTGTCTGCGACGACGGATAAGGAAGAATGTTAACAATCCGGTTACCGGGATGCTAATTTCCTTGCAAACGTTACCACGGGGACTCGGAAATCGTTATTTCAGCACCGACATAAGTATTGCTGGTAAAACTAAATGTGTTAAGTTCACAATGCCTAATGTTAAGCAATCAAATATTAATTTAAACATGGGTGATGAACCTATTGAAATAGTTCACTCAACAGTATTTCTGGGCATTACCATTGATTCTAAACTGCAATGGGGCCCTCATATTGCTGCTCTAGCGGGAAGACTTAGTTCCGCAGCATATGCCGTAACAAAAATACGGAAATTGACTGATGTTGGAACGGCAAGATTGGTTTATTTTGGCTACTTTCACAGCGTAATGTCGTACGGCCTTCTGATGTGGGGGTCTGCTGCTGACATACAAAATATCTTTGTATTGCAGAAGCGGGCTATCCGCGCCATATATGGCCTTAAACCACGGGATTCGCTTAGGGAGGTATTTATAGAAGCCAATATATTAACCGTAGCATCGCAATACATGTTTGATTGTATTATGTATGTACGCAAGAATTTTAATCTCTTTTCCAAAAAATCTGACCATCATAGTTTGAATACCAGGAATAAACACAAGCTTGTCGTTCCACATCTTAGACTTCATAAAAGCAGTAATTCTTTTGTGGGGCTTAGCATTAAGTTATTTAATAAGTTACCAGATAAGGTAATTCAAATGCCCGTTCATAAATTCAAATCACATATGAAAACATTTTTCATGAAAAGGGGCTATTATAGAATTGAAGACTTTTTCAATGACAGGAATCTGCAGTCTGCGCTCTAATTCTTGCATGGTCTACTGTCCTATTGTAATGTATTACATTAATTATATTTGAATTATATAAATTTGTAGAAGTAGATAAAAGTTGTTATTGTATACATGGCGATTTAAAAGAGTAACTACCGAGTTTCTTGCCGGTCCTTCTCGGTAGAATCAACGTTCCGAACCTGGCGGTAGAATGTTTATTTTGTATTATTATGACTATTCATAAGTGCTTTTGTGGAGCCTACATGAATAAAGATATTTCTATTTCTATTTCTATTTCTATTGTCATGTCGAGAAATCGGTGTTAGTAACCACTGCACTATATAAATCGAATGCAACATGCCACACTAGTTCTCTGATGTAAATGCATTAATGTGCAATGTAGGTAAACTGGGTTAAAGATTCATAGTTTTGTAAATTTGGTCAAGTGGGTCTGTGTTATTCCGAATAATTTAATAATAATTTTCATTACAGTTGTATAAAAATACATTCAAGAGAATGGAAGAGCAATCAGTTCTGTATACAGAAGTTTGTGTCTAAGAAATTCAGTAAAATGTTTTAACACTACAGATTTAGAAAATAATTCCTTAATTAAAAAATTGTCCGTTGTTGGTCTGGGACTTAAAAAGAATGTGCCAACTGAGGAACATGTCGTAAAAGGCGACTAAAGGTATATAGGGTGGTAGGTATGTGATTGTGTAGGCGACGAGCTAGCCACTTGTCACTACTTTTTCACAATTTTCCATCTAACCTAGTCCAGTTTTGTTTTTGGCTGAATGTGGTTAAAGGGGCTGCTGCCCCTTTGACTTTGCCTACCCCTTCGGAGATTATGGGCGTGACGCTTTGTGTGTTTGTTTAATTAAAAAAAAATACTTAAAACAAAGTAGATTTTTTGTACAATGACAGTGGAACTATTGACTCTGTTAAGCTAGCCAACCATATTTTTCCATGTTTGCTAAAGGACAACATATTAAAAAATCGACTAGTCTATGAACAAACATGCCAAAAAAGGATAGTTGTATGTAAAACAATATCTATGTTTATACTTTCGTGTATATTTATTGATATAAAGGAACTTTCATGTCGATTTCACTCAGGCCGTTTCAGTTATGAGATTCAAAGTTGATTAAAGAAAAAGATTTCACCTTCCATATTGAACACGAAAATAATGAATTGTATATAAGTTAAATTGCCTTTGGTGTTCCTGCCTACATCGATCATCAATCAAAATAAAAAAAAAATATTTCAAAAAAAATCTTGATATCTCATTGAATATTCTCCGTTAGTGCATTGCCATTATCTAATATACTTTTAGTAGTGTTGTCACTTTAGTATTTTAAGGTTTCATAAAATATCTTACTATTTTTATTACTATTACAATAAAATTTTACTTGCAAACGGCAATTCATATTTTTTTTTATTTTTATATTTAAAGAATTCTATCCGGTACATCTGGATAGTCCATGACCAGGACGGGCTTTTCTAAATAAAAGATTTTTTTATTATTTGAAAAATTGTATTCTTGAATTGGAGTATTTTAGAAATGTAGAATAGAATTTGCGATTTCTATAGTAGGGGTATAGTGTGGACAGCTAATGATGAAGGGCGGTCTGCGCGTGCGCATCTCGGAACGCGGTTAAGCCCAAACGGGCCGCGGCGCATTCACTTACATTACCATGTCGCCGTGGTTATTTCTATCACCACCCGACATACTCTCTCCTATATTAATACGTAGGAGGTATTAACTATGCCCCGATAGTAACATCGCCGCGTGTCTCCGGGAAAATTCCTTTATCTTATTATACTTAGATCTGTAGATTCTTCATTACGGAAACATAAGATTAAAAAATACGTTATAAATTAACTGAATTTATAACGTATTTTTTAATTTTATGTTTAGTTTTAATATTAGGTAGACGTATGTTACTTAATTGTGTTATGTAGGGTTAACATTAACAAATAATTTTAGCTAAAATTCTAAACATAAGTAGCCGTGCCCTTTGGTCAGCTTGCGCTGTAAGTAATCTACGCAATGCGTACATTCGTTTAAACATTGTTTTATTTTAATGTATATGGTTAATATATAGGTAATTACTATTTGGGCCACAACGAATTGATTGATACTTCATTCGTTGAAATCAAAAGAAGGAGGAACATACGTAAAAAACAAATATATACATACATGGAATGCTAAAGCTACAAGTCTTCTTTTGAATATGTTACAGTACGGCAAAAAGCAAGATTTACCCGTGTCCTTCAGCATCAAAACTGAAAGGGAAAGTGAGACAATAAATTAAGTTTCACACGTCTTTGCGTGTTCATTAATTTAATTTATTTCAGTAGACATAAAAAATAAATCAATCATTACAAAAATTAAAGAGCAGAGGCAAATAGACTGGCCCGTTGGTCGAGTGGTCAGAGACCCTGGCCACGAAACCAAGGGTCGCGGGTTCGAATCCCGCTAGGGGCAAATGTTTCGTGTGATGAACATGGACATTTGTACTCAAGTCATGGATGTTTATAAACGTATTTAGGTATGTCTATCCGTTCACCTAGTATCCATAGCACAAGCATAAGATTAGTTTGGGACTAGGGAATTGGTGTGTCAGTCTGAAGAATTTATTATTTATTTATTATTTATTTATTAAATGTAAATGGTAGAACAACGATCGTATTGAAATAAATATAATCATATTTGCCGTCTGTCATGTTGAAACAAAATTTCACACGAACGAAAGTGAGTTGAAGAGTGACAAGTTTACGACAGCTGACATAACTGATACCAGACCCACTGGTCTAAATAAAAATGTGATAACGACTTTCAACATTCGCGCTTACTACGGACAAATATCGTAAATCATATGTTTAGTTTACATAACTCAAGGAGTTGCAAGTCGGTATTGCAGATTAGAGACTGGTTTCTAAACAAAGAATAATAATGTGCCGTTCTTGGAAAATATTTTGATCAACTTATAAACTTGTAATTCTTACTACATATTTAAATCCATTTGCATTTTGGACTGATTTTCTAAACGTTTGTTTCGGTTTTAGGTAACGGACAGTGTGGACAGTGGACGTAACAGTATATAACGGTAACTTAAAGATAACAAACAAAATATATTCAGTAAATTTACTTTAAAAAAATCTTTTAATAACTAATTTACAAAAATATTACCACGATAAAGAGAAACGTTTTTTCCATCATCTTTATGATCAAAGAATTTCCTTTGTTTGGAAACCACACGCTCCTAAAATATCGGAATATAACCGCTTAACACCTAAATGCCAAGGGAATATATCCAAGACGCAAGGCCTTAAAATGGAGTGAAATTATACAGACAAACGACGTGTCAGTTTCAAACTGATACCTTTAACATTTACAGAAACAATGATATAAAACCGAGCCGAATAAGGAGAACAGTCGCAATCTAACCTTGATCAAATCACTTTTTATGCTTATCTAAATTTTAGCGCACGAAATTTGCAACCTAGGCGAAGTTTAGTGAACGCCCAGACATTAAATGAACACCTAGGTCCCGGAGAAACAGATATTACGATCACGACTACATTTGGCTCGCGGAAAATTTCACATTACTACGCTTTAGGTAGAAGCTAGTGTTGCTGAAAATCTTCAACGATACTTTTACCAATACAATGTAAATAATAAATGAGGCAACTAAGCAAATACATAAAGTGCCTTAATATTTACCGGTTAGACAATCGAGAGAGGTTTAAATTAGAATATTAAAAAAAATATTAAAATATCAGACTACATCACATACATTGATCCGACTTCGAGGTAAGTAGCTTAAGCACTTGTGTTACGGATATCAGAATCAACAGTGGTATTACAAATATATACTTCAATATTGGATATTAACACCCAGACACAGAACAAACACAAGTTTTCATCATACGAAGGCCATCAAGCCAGTCTCATATTAATTCTTAAATATTTATCATTTTCTAGTAGCCAAAAAGTATGTAGGTATCTTAGTCCCTTACGTTATATTAAACGTATATTATGTGTAACACCGGCGTATTTTATGTATAATAATGCAGCGTGGCCACATTTAAATGTGGTTCCTACTTTGTTAAAGTTTTATCGTGTGCATCCGTCGCCGCCAAAAATAGCTGAACACGTTTTACTTTTCTTCCTAAGGAGAAAAGAACAAAATATGTTTAGCTCCTTTTATTGCTGACCGTACCTCGACAATAAATGCCCACACCCACCCGTGCAATCTCGATAAAATTGATTACCACTTGCACCTATCTGCAAACTAGTTATGTTACTCATTTTTGTAGATATTACGTACAACAATCGTTTGCAATTGACGATAGCGGCGAATGTTTCTCACATACCTCAATCACCGATAAATTCAAACTTGCGATAGTTTGTTAATAGTCGACATTGAAACGCAATATCTATTAATAGCTCTTCCCTATCGTAAAAGAGTAACGACCCGTGTGAAATACGTGAAATTCCCAACGACTTTGCAATACAAAGTCACTCGGACATTTTCTTATCTAAAAATATAATTAGATGACGAAACTAGATATTTCACTATCACAACATTCTGAATATTTCGAATACTTCGTGTAATGAGACATTGCGCGGGTTGCGGATAAAAATAACTTACTTACATAAGCCACTGATGGCAATAAATGCACAATCATTACGAACATGGGATTTGTGCGTAGGGGCTCTCATCGGGCTTAATAAATTTATGTAGTTTTATTCTGGCGAGGTATGCAGCGTTTCTATCTCATCGTCGGCAGTCATTAGTGCGTTCCAGTGATCCCAGAATAACCTGAACAAAAGCAAAAGGACTCGGGTGCAACAACTCGACGTCTGGACTTAGAAAAACGTTTGTCTGATACAGTTAATTTTGGTAGGCATGGCAACGTTTATTAGCACTGCCTGATACTTCTAGGCACCGAATACACAAGAGATATAATTATATCAACAGTAGAAATAAAGGTAGGTACTCTACGGTATTCGAGATTTGAATTCGAGCTGTACAAAAATATGTGCACGCCAATTTTCTTCTCGTCTTGAATGCTAACTTAAGTAATCGTCTTAAGATTTAGTTAGAAGTATCCGAGTAATGTAGGTATAATAGCTTCTGAAGATTATCACTTATTTTATTATAATGAGCTGATTACTGAAACTAAACATTATTCATTTCTTAGTATTCCCAGTAGAGTAAAGAGATGAATTGCATGTTTGAGTACTAATAATTATAGGTTTCCCTTTTTATACGCAATACATTTAACTTACCTACTACTTAACCCGTTGATTAGATAATATCTTCTTGCAATAATTCTGCAAATCGCAATTTACTTGTGCAACAAAATGGACAATAGACAAGACATTTGAATACTTAATGCCTAACATTCACAAATTGGAAACTATTCATACACGTTCAGTATAATCATTGCAGAAACATGTTTTTACCGAACTGTCAACACGTATCAAAATCTATCAAATCATGACAGTTTCATCAATTTTACCTCTATTAGGTAATATTTAATCAGCACGTGTGGGAAAGATTCAGCGGGCACATTGTTATTTAATATTTGGCATTTAATTTAATAATTTGTGCGAAGCTTAAATTGGAAATTACTATGTTTAACGAACCGTCTTCGCCTTTACTCTGGTGCAATTAGTAAGATAAAATCAGGAATTAATTTGCTGATGTACACGTAAAGTTAAATTAGATTTGCATCTATCAAGACTTCTCACATATTATATGCTTACATTTTATGTAATAGTCCTATATTGATCGTGACATATTCATACATTTTAATTATGGATACGTCAATATAACGTTATCGTTAAATTGGTAAATACCTAAACACTTTAAATGAAACAACGAATAAAATTTAAGCAATGTATAAAAAAATTCTTGCATTATTACATACATAACATCATGCCCACAATACCGTAAGGGGTAGGCAGAGTAAAAGGGGCAGCATGCCCCTTAAATAAAACTGGGCTGGGTTAGATGGAAAATTGTGAAAAAGCAGTGACAAGTGGCTAGCTGGTCGCCTACACTACTTGCATTATTATTCCAAGAAAATAGGGAATTAATAAATGACGAAACTTTCAGCATTACATGGCATGAAATATTTAACAAATGGGTCCTTCATCAATGTAAACAGTATCCGTTTTCAGAGCTAGAATCCCTCTATGCTAAAAACATTGGCTCGATGGCTCGTTCAGTAGGGACCCTGCCAATGCCCATGCGCCAAGAGTTGTGGGTGCGGTCCCCACCCAGGACAAACATTCGTATGATGATGAATACTTGTGTTTGTTCTGTGCCTGGGTGTTAATATTGAATATTTAGGTATATATTTGTTATACCACTGTTGTTTCTGATATCCGTAACACAAGTGCTTAGGCTTAGACTTAGCTCGGAGTCAGATCAATGTATGTGATGTAGTCTGATATTTATTATAATTTCTCAGCCTGAGTGTCGCCTTTGCCTGTTCTGCTAGCCTAAACTTGTGCCACTGTTGGACTTTTTCTATGACTATTATTAGACTAATAGAAGAGATACATCATCACGAGATTGATGCGAACACATTATTTATACTTGTTCTAATTAATTCTAGCTGGTGAGCTAGTGCTTAGAGGACTAAGCACTCTCATTAATTATGCAGCTACTGTTCACTTTCACTGACACGGGGTCAAGTTTATTTGACTTCCAACTGACTGGTAGCTCATCACGATGTAGGTCGCATCATCCAATCATCACCATAGGCACAATGGAGTAGAGAGCAGTAAGTTACTTTCGAGCAATATGAGGCGATGGTTTGGGTACCTTTGAAAGGAAATTTGGTTTGTTATTTATATTTGTTTCAAGCTGAATATACGAAAGAAATTTGGTATTACTTGCCTCCACAAGTCCATCAGCAACTCCTCTTGTGTTGCAGTTGTCCACAGGCGGTGGTGATTACATACCTTAATGTGACCGCTCTCGCCCGATTGTAGCCTTTAATATAAAAAAAAAACTGCTGTGAAACACACTTTTATCTATCAAATAAGGATTTCTGATATATTTTTATGGCAAGTATTAATATCAGCTGCAGTATCTAGTTATTAGTTCAATTAAATTTAAAGCTTTCTTTAGTCGGCGGCCTCATTTTGTTTCAATATGAACCCGCCGGCCCTGCCCGGCGGGTTGTGCCGCCGAGCCGGCGGCTTTGGTGTGTAGACACCTTCAGGTAGTCTCATAAGATTGGTCCCGAATCTTATCTCTTATAACAAATTCTTAATAAATTAGAATTTGGAAGAATATTATCATGCATTCGAATAATATTTCGTTTCAGAACATTTTATATCAAACATTACTTATAGTTACGTTACTTGCCGTCGTCATGTCCACACTATGCCATCCACCACATTGACAGCTCCTATCCAATTTAGACGTCACAGCCGAAGCGTAATGATGTATTACCGCTGTAAACATATCTCATTTAACTAACAATACAATAGAATGTAAATATCGCCTGCAGACGTATCAAATTACTTTCTTTAACCTAGAAAAACCCGGTGCAACGGAACATACTCATTTCGTATATAGGTAGTGAAGATATGTGCTGAAGATAGTTAAATGTTTACAAAATAGTGAAAGTTACAAACTTTGCGCAAGGTGCAGTGTAAAAACGATTTCATTGGGCAATTTTAAATCATTTTTGTTTATTTTTAGCGTGGCTGCTGATTTTTGAAGTTATTTTGAGATTTTGTCTCTACATAAGTTTTATACACATTATACACAGTTCTATACACATAAAAAGCAATGGTCTCAAAAAAACATTATATAATAGAGTGCTTTGTAACCTGTATTGTTAATTTTAAGATTATAAATCGGGCGAGTATAATGTATTAAGAGTTATTCTAAGGAATTTATAGTTAAAAAAAAATCTGTAGATAAATAAATGAATTCTTCAGACTGACTCACCAATTCCCTAGATACAAACTAAACTTATGCTTGTGCTATGAATACTAGGTGAATGGATAGACATACTTATATACGTTTATAGACTTCATGACTCGAATACAAATGTTCATGTTCATCACCCAATATATTTTCCCTTAGCAGCATTCGAACCCGCGACCCTTGGTTTCATGGCCAGGATCTCTGACCACTCGACCAACGGGTCTGTCAAAGATAATAGGTACCTCAGTGTAAAAAAAATAATAAAATCTTAGATGTAGCAAACATATATGTCCATGTAGCATACGTATGTTGGTCATCATCATCCTAGCGTTATGTCCCGTGCTTAGACGGGGTCCGCTTAGACCATGATCCAGGATTTAGCGAGTCTGGTAATTTACATTGAAGCGACTGCCGATCTGACCTTCGTAACCCTAAGATAAGGGAACCAGACAACTTTTGGATCATGGTTACAAATCCAAAGTGGTTTGAATTTGCAGGTTTCTTCACGATGTTTTCCCTCACCGTCGAGCTAGTGGTATAAATACGTACATAGACTTGAAAAATCCAGAGGTACGTGCCCGGGTTTGAACCCGCACTTCTCGGTTAAGAAGCGCGTGTCCTAACCATTGAGCTACCACCGCTCTTGCATACGTATGTTGGTATTTATAGTAATTATTATTATATAATACATTAGTACTTTATTTACTTAGAACAAGTGTAAACGCTTATATTATCAATTATTAGCAATCGATAAGTATGATAATTACTGATTTTCCTGTGTCTGCTTGGAAAACACTGTGCTATGTAAAATTTATTAACATTTAATTCACATGTAATGTTTATTTTAGCATTAAGCGCCATAAGTTTGCTGTTTGGCCTGACGATGTCTTAGTACTTACAATCTGAAAGTGTCCTTTAGTTAGATTACCTAACTGTAACTACATCGGAGGGCTTTTGGGTTTTTAGGCTTTTTTCACTGCTCGCTTTTTCACTTTAAAACTAAGCTCTTACAAATAAGTTTATAAAAATTAGTCATTTTATAAAAAAATCGCCATCAAAACGAAATTGCTTCAAAGGTTTTCTAAGAAACCGACTTAGTTAAAAAATATTTAAGATAGTTTAGCAAAAACAAACTGTGCTGAAATATATATTTTTTGTATGAATTCTGTATTTTGAATGATACCCATAACTCATTTCGTTGTACCAAATTGAAACCAAATCAAAACAGACCTCAATTGATAATTAATTCTTCCTCTGAAAGGGAGTTATCGTTTTTTATTAGGCTAACGAGAAATCATCAGCCGTCCCACACAACCTACAGCCCATTTATACATTCCACAATTACTACCAGTTATTAAACGATAATCGATTTCGCATTCGATCTAGATCCCGATTGGGAGTACCGAGAATTTCTCTCAGGGCATGCCGTAAGGCACCCGTATTTATAATGCGGTATTTTTAAACGCAACTCTCCGAAATTAATTGGCCATTAGGGTTCCGTGGTCTAGATGTCCAGAATGACACCATAAGCTGCAATAATAAAAAAATGGCGACTTAAAAATAGACTATGTGCCAAATATTTTAGAAGTGTTCTCAACTTTCAGCCATGCGTCTGCATAAATTATTGATGATAATTTTTAATGTTTAATTTATGCTCCTGATAAATCAGTACTTAAAAAAGGTAATAAACAATAAATTGTTTGCCCCAGCACACAAATTCTCTAGTTGCAAACTAAGTATGTATCTATTTAATACGAATACTTTACAACATACATAGGATTCCAACCTGCGCTGCGGTCTTCTGATTCATGTCCAAGGTTTCTAACTAGACTAAGCGGCAAAATGAATGAACATAACTTGAGATAGTCCTTGAATGTCTCAAATTGAGTAATCCAAGACATAAAAGAAGTAAAAAAGAGGCAACTATAGAATCTAAAGAATGTTATGGGCCCATTGAATTCAACAAATCTCGTTATGATGGACATCGCCCACTTGCCTCCTCTTTTAGTAGTGTTACGTAGGTCAGCGACGCGACACAGCCGCATACATTTTACTAGTCGCCGCATAAGGAGCGACAAGTCCCACACTCTACGCATCTTCTTGTTTGAGTGGTACATCAAACTGAAAGTCGAGACAATATCGCATTAGTTTGACATTTGTCATCGGTTTGGGCTTTCATGTAGAAAGTAACAGCCCACCTGGTTACTGCTGTACCTTAAGGTCAAGTCAGGATTAAGTCTAGGGCCAAGGTAGACAAGTGCTTTAAAATATTTTGCTTTGCTTTTCAAGAACAATTCTTTTTTCTCTACTAAATAACGAAAAGTTAGGGGTGAGGATCAGTTCAATACGACATAAAAGTTTGAATGAGAAATCAATCATCAAGGAGTATGAAAATTCATCATATTTATTCTCGATGTACTTAATTCTTCGTACATGATGACATGACCGCAAGAGTCAAGGAAACTAATGAAAATTAAATTACTGATCTTCAGGTTACTGAATACAGGCTCTACACCTCGTAAAGTCAATTCCCACTTGACGTTTTTTAGTAGCGTTGTTACGCGACGTGATGCGACGTTACGGCGACAGGCGCATTCTACGAGTCGCCGCATAAGGCGCGCCGGTCGCACGCTCTCGGAGCCTGACGAACGCATCCGTCTGCTTAACCTAATAAATGCCTTTTTGAATAGTCTATTGCGGGCTTCACACTTAGTCTGTCCCGGTTCTATTATATTTGCATTATTTTCCAACTTAAGATCCCCATTGTTTAGCTTTCCCCTGTTTTTACGTCTGTATACGGGCGGTTCAAGGTGTAGGTACCTTACTTAATCTAGAAATCGATTCAAATGCCCGTGTTACATTTATTAAAGCAGTGGAAGCCTGCTGGGTTAGGAGATTTCGTTTTGGCAAATAAAGTGCGTACTTTAAAATACCTACGTGGCAACTGGATTTAAAAGCTGACTGGATGTATAACGTCTGCTCAGCAATGAGGGGAAATACCGTAAGGAAACCTGTACATTCAGAACGTGAATGAATTTGTTTAATAATTGTTAAGGATAGATAAGTTATAGGTTATTTGGCGGTTATTTTATCTAATCTAGTTTATGGTAGGCATGTATAAAATGTTCCCTTAGCGAATATTTACCACAATTTTCCAAATCCCTCATTTTCCAAATTTTGCAACCAGTTCTAACTATTACAGCTCACGTATATAACTTGGCTCGATCACTTCTTTAGAGATGCACTCTGACTCACCAGCGCATGCGTTATTGCCGCTCGTAAATTGCATTGCCAGAAGTTTTCTATAAATTCATAATTCGAGCGAGCTTGCACATAGATAAAAAGGAGGGATAGATGAAGACACGAAGAACAAATAAATACCACCTGGAAGATAAAACAGATGTATGCATGTATTAGTTTTGGACCGGGGCTCCGTTCATGTGGTATACGCTCTGTTACAGACTACCAAGCGTCTCTCGGAATTAATATATTTAATTATTTTTCAACACAATCGATTAAGTGGTTTAAGCTTGAAAGCGTAACAGACTGACAGACAGTTACTTCGACATTTATAATTTCGCAATAAGGAAGAATTGATAATAATATACCCGTCTATTTATAAAGCTTATTTTCATTATACGGAATTCAGCTCTTGCCATCTAAGTAATTATACACATATATGAGCTTTCAGTAATATTCTTAGTTTTAGTTCCTATCTTGTGTCAAAGTATTGCATTTTCCAGGTCATAGGTAGAACCCACTGACGGATTAATTATATAGCCTCACATGATAAGACTATCTAAACACCACATCAAGTTTCTAATACTTGACTCTTATCTGTAGCTACTAATATTATAAAGAGAAAGGATTAGCTTTTTGTGAATTGAATAGGCTCCGAAACTACTGCACAGAATGGAAAAAAAAATTACCGATGGAAAGCTACTTGATTAGCGAGTAACACAGGCTATATTTTATCCCCGTATTCCTACTGGAACGGAATCTCGGTCAAAAAAACGCGGTCAAAACCGCGAGGCGCTGCTAGTATTTCATATACCCAGTTCGCTATCAACAAACGTAAGGACAAAATTCCTCTTCTAGCTTCTGCTTTAGGCTCGGCATAAATAGGTCAGTTAGTTAGACCCAGTACATCTCTGTTAGCACAGATTTGACGTTTGATAGATGGTCTCTGCGTCTGCGCAGAACATTGCCGGTTGTGGCTGGACTAGTTTAAATACCTGCCGCTGACAGCCTATAAATGGACTAAGAAAAGCAGCTACAGTAAACTTGAGGAGCACCAAGCATTTTAATATTGCACATAATAACGAAGGTTGGGTACCGTAAGACGGAATAAATGTTTTACAGATTCGTTTTAACCATATTAAAGCTGTACTGCTCCTATTAGGAAAAAGAAAAGCAAGATAAAAAACAAAACTACCTATTATATCAGAAAATATAAATGTCAAATTTGCATAAATGTATTGATACAAATCACATAGGTATGCCCAAATCGGAGAAGTTTTTCTAGTCTGGAACTGGAAATTTAAGGAGTTCTACAATCCATCACGTACAGTTATTTAACAGTTCCACCATCCATGTCCTGAATAAAATATACTGGCAGATATTGCCAGTATATTTTATGTTTTTCTATGTTTAACGTATTCTCATCAAAATTACACATAGCATTTCATTACATTGCCTAAACTCGAAAGTAATGTAATAAATTCCTCTTAATAATAAAATATAAGTCAAATTGCAAATTTATATAAATTTTGTGCGCCAGCGACAAATCCTGTATACAGATACATATAATATGTGCATATAGGTATTGCAAATGTTTTTACAAATACTTGAAGCCAGATTTTTTTGACGCCAAAGGTATGTTGCCGTGTTATATTTATACTAGGAATGGGCATAAGAATAAATAAACTAGAAAAAGATACCATGACGGCAGACAACTTTTTATTCGTCGCGGCTTCAAAAGCATAGTATTTAAAATATGTGAACAAGAGCGTTATGTATACATTCATATAGTTGCTGTATATAAATAATTCATCATACCACAAAACATGTATCCCAGTACAAGACATTAAGTATCTAATCGGCCTTATTTATAACGAAAGTTAGGAAAGAAGATGAAAAAAAGAGAAATTAACGTAGGACGGTTGATTACGGCAGGCTTAGTTTAAGTTTTGATTATTATCTACAATTCCAACTTAGATGGTAGAGATTATGATACATAGTAAAATATATAATGCAATTAAGTGACTGGCTCGATGGCACATTTGTTAGTGACCCTGTCCTATGCGCCAAAAGTTGTGGGTTCGATCCCCACCCAGGACAAACATTCGTGTCATGAATACTTGTTGTTGTTCTGTGTTCTGTGTCTGGGCGTTAATATCTAATATTTAAGTATGTATTTGTAATACCACTGTTGATTCTGATATCCGTAACACAAGTGCTTAGATTTAGCTTGGAGTCAGATCAATGTATGTGATGTTGTCTAATCATCTTCCTAGCGTTATGTTCCGTGCCTGTTGTCTAATATTTATTTGAAAAAAAAAAAATCGTGAATTACAATGCGGAGTAAAGTCCAGATACATACATTTGTGGACACAGTGATAAAACACGGCTCGTTTAATAATTCTGGAGTCCAATGGCCTATCGAACAAATACATTCTGTCTAAATACAATCTAACACTAGGTATAAGTTACAGTGCACTATGTTACACGTGGGAAATACTTAAATAAACATAAATAATTTTGTATTGCAACCACTCGCAGTTACAATAACTAATCCGTTAATTGTTTACAACAATACACAGGACAGCCAAGAACAATACGTGTATAATACGGCGAGTACCTACTCACGTAATTTTACGATATAAGTTTTGGCGTCCGTAATCCCGCCAAAATGTTGTTGCTGGCATTTTCACATTGAAAAAACATTGATGCTGCCAAGACGCCAGTACGAATTGACGTGCGTAATTAATTTACGATTAACAATGCACCTGCTAAATGTAAACAAGGGGCAAGAACCAAACAATCCACTCTTTTATGCACCGAATCGGAGGGTAATAACTTGTTGGCTTTGCTTCCCGATATTAACCTTGAACCTGATTTTTACTCATATTCGGACGGACACAGACAAAGGCAGTATTTTACTTCTCGAAGGATATTATCTTCATCAGATTATTCAATAAAGGCCAGGATAACCTAAAACTAGTCACCGCCTGCAGTTTACTTCCTCCCAGAATCTGGTTTGCCATCGACCGATTTTTGAGCGACCCAGATAACTTTTTAATCCTCGCAATTAAAAATGTTAAATTCAGTGTTGAATGTGTAGATTCCAACATTACATTTAATGCCATGAACATAATACATATACCAAAGAAACAGAAAAAGCTGTGAGAATATGGATCCTCTCAGATTTATATAACAAAATAAATCCATCTGTCTAATAAATAAGCTCTCGCCATTAACAGCACCATGCCGACATAGGATCCCTTTGTCCCGGTGTAACAGAACTATTGGCTGTTCACTCGCCCCCGGCGAGTCCGAGTGTCCTACTTAGCGCTTATAAATCAAACATGTGACAAGGACTGAGGTCATAGGTTCTTATTGGGCCAGTAACCGCAATGGCATCGGTGTTACCAGACTTAAAGTTTTCAAAAACAACCACTCATTTTCATAATTTCAACACCAATGCTTAATATTAAATGAGACACATAACTTGCACCTTTTCGTTGTAAACTTACGATGTTATAATAATATCAGTTCTAAAAATTAAACTGTCATATGGCTACTATTAAACTGTAGTCGGTTCAAAAAAATAGTTTGTCCAAAAAACAAGAATGCCATACAAAGAAAACTACTAGAACATACATTATTATGTTTATAAAATTTTGAATTACAGAGGGTCCAGTCATATTAGTTTTGATGTATAATTAGTATACATCAAAAGAGAGAAAGAAGAAGAGAAGTCACAGACTTATTCCAGATGTAGGTAATTGATTCTTCCTCTTTATATTTACTGCCGACTTTAAGCCTTTTTGACTTTCCAAATGTCATTCTAATAGTAGGTAACTCAAATGAAAAATAGATTGAGGAATACACAAAATATATGCAGACACATTAAATGTTACAATGTGTGCAAATTGATGCATATTTTGGCAACACCGAATGGCATGCGACCGGGTAGTCGGTGCTTTGATTCTTACGCGGGCCCTATTAAGCGCGCCGACTTTGATCTTTGTGGCAGGACGTCGCGTAGTCCGACGTTCGAACCCAGTTCAGCCTTGCGACCGACGGACTAACGAACAGCCGGATGCAACGAATATATGTGCATACACAATTGTTGTAGGGATATAGTTGCGAGCAAAGAAATAGAGCCAAGTTGCTTACTATGTTTTGCAATTCACAACACTCCTTTTATGCTATGTTTGATTTATTTATAACGCACTTACTAGCTGGCGGCTATGGATTCGCTCGTGTAAAATGCAGTTGTGCAAAATGAATATTACCTAAGTCCCTGAAGAACTATGTGAAAGATTACAAGTAATATCGATCTTTACAAACTTTGACATGAATGAGATAAAAAAATATGCTAGATTCCTAAAAGTATTTTCTTTGAACAAACACAATTGATCAGAAAAATGTAAAAGTATCGCATATTCAGTTGGATATTGCATGAGTGAGCGCCCATATTAAGTCATAACTAAAACAAACAATAAGTGTTAATATCGCACAGTTGCGAATATACCCAACTTCACATTATAAGCGAACGTACAATGCACACAAACAATAATTACAAACGCGATGACCATGGAATACAAAATATGAATATGATCCTCCACACACATTCTAATCTTATGACACCTAATAATAAATTATGACTATTTCTGTTCCCACAAATTCGCGTTAGGAAAATTGCAAAATCTTGTCGCCTATAAAATCCAAGCTCGGTTTTGAGATAATGCTAAGATAAGTTATAATGCTTGTAGACAAAATTTATGCACACGATTATTGTTTAGCGTGCAATAAAGACTTGGTTCGCGCTACTGGCCTGTCTTCTAAGCTTCTAACAATGGTGCTGTATTTGCCAAAAGTGTATTTCTCGGAACAGGTGTAAACACACCCGTGCTTATCTGCGGATCTCAGAACGGTAGCCAGTGGTCACATTTGTAACGGTATACGCGTTCTAGTGTTGGATATGCTTTGTTTATATTTTGTGGACTACTGTTATTGTTAGTTAAGGTTGGAACCGAGATGAGATTTTTGGCAGCGGATTTTAAACTAAAAGACTATGAAACTTACGTACCTATACGTTACTTTAATATAGTGTATTTATCATCAGGCTGGCTGTATGTTTGTTTGTCATCTTAAGTCAAATAAAATCAACATGGAAGGGATTGTGGAAGATTGATAGGAGAATTTTATTGAAAAAATTGATGGTACCGTTGGTAGGGGCAAAACTGATTGACGTTTCATGATCAAATTGATTTTTTTTTCTAAAGAGGTTTGGTTAAGCAGCGAGGAATATGCATAAATAGTGTGAAAATAGTAAAAAGCGTGAGACAAGTACTAAATCGAAGTGTACAATGGGCCCAGTTTCTATCAATTATATTATCTATCGTCCTCTATCAAATTGGAGTGCCCTTACAGGGTCTATAATGTTGTCATCTTTATGTACCACCTTATGTATCTGTCGCAGTCATCTGGTTGAATCAGCTATTTAATTGAATGACTAGCGCGTTCATTAAATGACGGCATTTAATTGAATTGAATTCATTTAATGAAAGCGTGTTGTTAAACAATTTGACGAGTTGTCCTTTAGTCATTCAATTAAACGTCGTCATTCAATGAACGCGCTAGTGATCCAATCAAATAGCTGATTAAACCAGATGACTGCGACATATCCATTATAGAGCAATAAAATATTGATTGCGACATGTGTGTAAAATATTGGGTATTGCGTATCATCTATGATACTGACGTCACGTAAACGCTTCCTCTCCCACTAAGCCTCCTACACAAGTTCATACGAGCACCTCCGTTCCCGGAACCCGACTCCGCAGTCACCTGCTGCGACAGCGAAATGATAAATAAGACACAGGATTAATTGCTTCCTACCGCACCCGACCCTACTAAATCACCGCACGTATTAAACTGTCGTCGTTTAATCACCTTTATCATTCCAGGCGTATTTTTCTGTTCTCGTTAACAGGACACGTGTAGATGAAGCATTGGATGTGTTTGGAAAGCCGTTCTTTATTTGAGTTATATTTTAATGTTTTCGAGAAATAAAAATTACTTTCTCTATTTCTTTGTACTTATGAAAAAAAAAACAATAGAAAAACCCTTGGGTACATACACTTTATATTAAAGTACTTGTTAATTTATGGAATGCAATGCGAGCAACAATTCTTTATGTTACAGAGACTCCTGTGTCTGAATGAACCTGTAAAATTTTCCAGGTCTTCCTCTGGGTTCAAACTTTAGGCGTGCTGATTTTCATCGCAATCAGTTAAGTAACTAAGCAGTTATGAAGACGTGATAGCATTTAACATTAGGAAATGTATTGTTTTCTTTTAGAAGGCCCTCTTGATCGCGGGGCGCTAGGCACGAACCCAGAGTGCCCAGTAGGAAAGAGGGACCTACGTAATACATAGAAATTTACGTATATATAATATTAGTGAGCATTCAGCTTGCAATTTCGACAATAGGGATCGCATAAACGTCCAAACGTAAATAAACATCCACGAATCTAGTTCAGATTGATAATAAAAACAGACATGTTATGAATATTTTTAGCACGTTTTGAAACTTGTGACTGAGACGTTGGGTGTCCGAATAAACAAACTCTTTAATTGGTTACATAAAATGAATGGCATGGCATCAACTTTATTAAAAATCAAATTTCACGAAATTCATAACGAATGAATGTCTTGAATAAGTTGCTATTTACAAGCTTTAACATTCTGGGGCGTTGCATTTACATAATTGGTCTGTAGTCTGTTTGATGTTGTTTTTGCTCAAAACATTAGTCGTATTTAAAATCCTGGTCAGTATATAATTTTCCCTGTGGTATTACAACCACACGTTCGTATGATGAGTACTTGTGTTTGTTCTGTGTCTGGGTGTTAATATCCAATATTTAAGTATAAATTTGTAATACCACTGTTGTTTCTGATATCCGTAACACAAGTGCTTAAGCTACTTACCTCGGTGTCAGATCAATGTATGTGATGTCGGATATTTATTTATATTTATTTATTTTCATTAAAAACTATATTAAGTTACATTATAAAACACAAAAAAAAAATTGCTTTACCTAATGTATATTATTGAGTCGGAATCGGAATTCCACTTCATTATCAGGTGCTTTTCTCGGTATGGTTATCCTAGTATCCCTCATGGTAGACTTGTGAAAAAATGCTGAATTCAGTTCAATGTTATTTTTGGTTAAAAGGATTATGAATGTTGAAGAGGCGAGTGAGGTGTGTAAGGATCGTGCCATATGGCGTTCGGTTCTCTCTGCCTACCCCGCTAGGGAAGTGGCGTGAAGTTTAGTTAGTTAGTATTTCAATAAACTTATTGCTCTTTAGACTCAGCCTGCACCTTCGGGGATTGATTGATGATATGTTGTTTCTATATCTTTAAACAATGCACAAACAACCAAATGCTGTTTTATTATAGGTTTTGTGGCGCCAAGCGACGTGCCGGAATATCCTTTCACCAAACCCTGCAATTAGAGTAACGTTATTATGTTGAAGCAATTACCATTAATCTTCCTAGAATGTAAGAGTCAACCCTAATATGAGAGTCCGTAAAAAGAGGCATGTGTTCGTATGAATGACTTAAGTTACATTTGATATTCGTAATGTTGTCATATCTCCTAAACCAAAGAAAAATAAGTATGTGCTATGTTTTATCGATGTACCATGCGAGCAAAGGCGCGGGCAGAAGCCAGTCATTTCTAAAGCAGGGATGCCCAAACCATTTTCTTATATTTTTTTTACCATTTACCATATCATGCGAACGGTGCCCCTTTTTGATTTAAAAAAAAAGAACTTAACTAGCGACGAAATCAAATTAGTTAAAATTTAACTTAGTGTAAATTGAGCCCCTATATTACTACTTTACGAACATATTGGAGACACGCCTTAAGTAATGGACCCAATGGTTAGGAATACTTACTACTATACTTAATACTACATAACTTCTGATATGATTGACGTTCTGATGAAATAGATTCACTAGATATATGTATTGATTTGTTTATGTGTCTTAAACCTTTTCGTCTGGCATCATCAATTTATAGAACACTGGCAACGCAATTTACGATCGGTAATAACGCGTGGTAGCGTACGCGTGAGTCAGAGAGCGTCTGCGCATGAGTAGGAGAGATTGAGTCAAGTGCAATGTATACTTGTCAGAGTTAATAGAAAATTTTGTCATCAAAACTATGGTGCTATTCCACAGAAGTATGTTATCTTCCTAGGGGAGTCATCATCTTCCTAGCGTTATGTCCCGTGCTTAGACGGGGTCCGCTTAGACCATGATCCAGGATGTTGCGAGTCTGGTCATTACATTGAAGCGACTGCCGATCTGACCTTCGTAACCCTAAGATAGGGGGAACCAGACAATTTTTGGATCATGGTTACAAATCCAAAGTTATTTGAATTTGCAGGTTGCATCACGATGTTTTCCCTCACCGTCGAGCTAGTGGTATAAATACGTACATAGATTCGAAAAATCCAGAGGTACGTGCTCGGGTTTGAACCCGCATTCCTCGGTTAAGAGGCGCGTGTCCTTACCATTGAGCTACCACCGCTCTTATATCTTCCTAGGGGAGTGTTGCTATTTATATGTTACTCTTGGGTTGGAATATCCGACAAATGAGAATTATACAGCCAAATGTGCAATTTTAATTTATCATTAGGTTGGTAATTTTATTACATGCTTAGATATTTGAATTATTGAGGCATGAGGAATGAGCATCCGTTCCATCCTGTGAAATTAAACTGATCTTTGTAAAACAGGTGCATATTGATCGGGAATTTGGGAATACTAAAAGACATTAAAAAATAATAATATCCTAGGTATATCCGCTTTGTTAGTTGATGATGATTTTTTTATATCAATCAGCTGAATATTCAATCAAATGTAGCTAAGCTGAAATGCATGTATGTTTGTATAGCATATGTAAGTTTCACTGTAAAACGTAAACTACCGATCCAATTTTCATGTTTAATATATGTTTATATATACAATTCTAAAAAGTAGTAGGTAGGAAATTTTCACCGTGCGCGCACTGTTCCAACTTTTGCAGTGAGGTTTTAATTTTTAAATTTATAGCTAAATACGCCTATTCTAAAGTCAAAACTAATCAGAAGAACAAATAGGTACAATGACAATAGCCTCTTTTATTTTTGTTTCAGTGTCACCACGTTGTCCTCTATTGTTGACACAAACGAAACACAGAGCAATGCAAAGTACAAAATATAAATGTCAAAAGTCAAACATGAATAACGTGCTAGTAACTGTATTTGTATTGTGGTTAAACGAGTATTATATAGTACATATTTTTTACTTACAAGCATTATTAATATGCTCACGTCTCTTCCCTAGCGGGGTAGGCAGAGAGAACCGAACGCCATATGGCACGATCATTAAACACCTTACTTGCATCTTCAACATTCTTGATCCTTTTTATACAAGCTTTAAGGAATTGGCGTGAAATTTAGCAGAGTAACTAGTATATATACTAATTGTACCAAAACAAATACTGTACTTTTAAACGAGCAATATTTGTGAGTGATATATTTTAGATATATTTATAATATTTCAATGAACACATTTTTCAAATATCGAATAAAGTTTCAAATTAAGGCAAATACAATCTATAAATTTGACAATTTGTTCTGCCATCAAAGCCTAATTGGATAACAAACAACAATTATGGTTTAGTAGACAGGTTGGTTTAGTACAACAACAATTATGGTTTAGTAGGATATCTACAAGTGCTTATAAAGTGGGTTAAAATTATCTGCAATCTTTCAATCATGGGAGTGCCAATAGATTAGGACATTGCAAAGAAAAACTGGTGATTAGCTGGTTCAGCGAAATGCATTCCAGTTTTTATATATCATGATGGCTTTTTAATGCACAAGGGATCCTTGGTGGATCGTTAGAAACTTTTTTTGCAAACAATTTTGCAGTCTCCATTAATTTTCAACGTTCTTCTTCGCTAAGTTGTGAATTACAAAATAAATTGGCGTTTTTAAGACGGATGCACGGTAATTTGAAATTATATGCAATTTATATTTGAATGCTGATATTTATTTATTTAAACTCACAATTTAATGTAATTATAGATGTGACTAACTACTTACTCTAGTAATTAAAGACCATCATTTTATTCTATCAAATTACGAAACCATCTTCCTAGCGTTACGTCCCGTACTTAGTCGGGGTCCGCTGAGACCATGATCCAGGATTTAACGAGTCTGGTAATTACATTGAAACGATTGCCGATCTGACTTTCGTAATTCTTAGATAGTGGAACCAGCCAATTTGTGGATCATGGTTACACATCCTTAGTTGTTGGAATGTGCAGGTTTCATCACGATGTTTTCCCTCACTGCTGAGCTAAAGGCTGATACGTGATTTGAAAAATCCGCTCGACGTGCGTGCTTATCTGCACCCCTCGGTTAAGAAGCGCGTGTCCTTACCATTGAGCTAACACCGCTCAAGACTCAGGACAGATGTAATATATGTAATATATAACTAGCTACGCCTTAATACCTGGGACGCTATACGAACAACTCGAACATAACCAGAATTAATCTGCAACCGTTAAAATTACCGAATCTATACATTTCCCGAAACTCGCTTAAATCTGACGAGTGATTCCGTCCCACACGTGTCCGGGATGATCATAAAACTCTAAGCCGATAGCGACGCAGATGCGGTCCCGAATACTCCAACTGTTTTCTGTGAGCGGGGCACATAAATCAGGGCTGGAAATGGGACGCCGCGTAACTAACACAAGGTGAGAGCCAGCCGGGATAGAATAGTAGTGTCGGTAATCGATTGTTTCTTATTCGATACAAGCGATGAGCAAATATCGATTAATGACTTTAAAAAATATAGCTATTGTATTTTTTAAATTTAATGTCACTGTTGTTAATGTTATTTTTAAGCAAGAAGAGGATCTGCAAAAGATGGACAAAGCTGAAGATCGAGCCTAGTGGCGTTTATTAGGAGAAGCCTATATCCAGCAATGGACGAGTATAAGCAGACAAAAATGTTGATGACGAGTCAATGATCTATCATTAAATAAAATCAATCTAAATCAACTAATATTCACATACTGTTAAAATGATTGCAGAATGGTTACTTCTTTTTAAATGTTATTTCACTAGAGATGGCAAATATGCACACATCATGCCCAAAAGTTGTCACCATGACCTATGCACATATGCAACACTAGACTTTGCCGACCTTCAGTGGACTTGGAAATTCAGAAAAATACTTACTGCTATATAACGTTGATCTCTTATGAGAGGGTGCTACTTAATCGGTTTTGGGCTGGCCCATTCATGTTGTAACCAGTATTGGACTACAGCCTGAAAATGAAATAAAATCAAAATTTATTTTATTAATTAGAGTTTGATATATTTATTATCTGCTTCTTTTGCCTGATCGCATAATACATATACTTTAGATATATTTTAAATAATCAAATAAAACTACTGTATTGCTAACATCACTAGCAGACGATTTATAGACAAACAAAAGCAGTAGTGTAATGTGGTGCTGTTAACAGCACGTGCCGTTAGCCACAAAGTAAATGTAGGTATTACATTATGCCTACCCTTACGATAGAAAGGCGTGATACTTATGTATGGATTACGGCAATAGCCTCAGATCAAAGGCAATAATAATACGATCGTGCTGTTAAATTTGTTGGTGAAAACAGCTGAAAAGGTATGATTTGTGGATTGATTATAATCTTTCGTATTATTATTATTGGCTATAAATATCCTAATAAACAAAATAGTGAGTAGTCTTGAATAAAAAAAAAATATTAAGCTAATCTAGCGTTAGACAAGGTAAATGTATGAACGTAGAAGTTTAGAATAAAGTAGGTAATCTCCTAAGGGCCGATTTTTTAATGGTCAGATAAGAATTAACCGATTGATAAAGTGTAACGTCACCAATTTTCGGATGTCATACGGTATTTTGCTTAAGAAACAGGCAATGATATTTTAAATTGATCCGGATAGTGGTTTATTCGATTGTTATATTTTATCCGACTGTTGAAAAATCAGCCCTTAGTAGTATTATTTTAATTGTGTGTTATTCTTTTAGATATACTAGCAGGAAAAAGATTCTTAAGTCATATTAAATCTTTAACTGTACCTAAGTTCTTATATGTTAAAACACTGCCCTTTGTCAACAGACATGACGGAATTAATCACCTTCAATCATATGACAGAAGCCGCACAAAATCAACAGCTGGTTTGCGAACGAGCAGCTAATAGCTTGTGCCCAGTGATTTTACCGGGATGTGTTCCTGTGGGATTTCCCATATAGTAGTGGAGCCCATACAACAAAATCACTGCATACTTTCAAAACCTGTCGATTGTAGAGATAAGATGTTACATAGAAATACAAACGTTAAAGGATATAGATATTAGGAGAATTTGTAATACTTCTTCTTTATCCTTAATTGTGGAAATAAATTTATATGGTAAAAATTGTAGGTATACTTATTTATTAATCCATCACAGCTGTTTTTTAAACTTTTTTTAGAATTTTGACGGAAAAGCGAAAAATGTTATAAACATTCTGAACGCCCAGTTATAAATAACATAGAATTGCGCAGTTTGGCTCAATTTGAGATAGTTTTAAACCTTTAGGAAAGTTAGGATAAGCGCTATTAGAGATATTTCATTCAAAACAATCAAATTGTTCTTAAATACGAAATACTTTAGATATACAAGCTCGGGTCGCATGTGGATGTATTTTTATTTGTAAAGGTTACGAGAGCCATTATAACCGACATGTCCACTTTGTAAGGTTCTCACTTCTCAAAACCAATTACTGTATCATAAGATTACTTACCGAGAAATGTGGATCTCTCTGTATCATTATCTGCCAATTGTGGAGTATTTACCTTCACATGATACTCAGCGTGAACAAAAATAAACTTGTCATCTGCATTAATACAATACTTGTTGTCGCAAGTATCCTTTTCATGTTTTAAATTAGAAATTTTATATTTCTGGATTTTTGTTATTCAATCACGCTTCAACGGAAGAAATACGTGTATATGTTTATCGATTATCACATATCACAGATAAAATAGGTTCCTCTTTTAGCTTAATTTTTAATTCTATGCAGATGGAGATGAGGGCTTCTTGTGTTTATTATAAACTAGCTGTGCCAGCGGTGTCACCCGCGTTTATGGTTAATATTATAAAGACTATTTCCGTCATACATGATTTCTATGTAACTTTAACCATTAAGGCTGCACACGCGACGGAAGCTTAAAAAATGGAGTAACTTCTCCCGTTTTCCCAACGTTTACCTTCACTACTCTGCTCCTATTGATTGTAGCGTGATGAAAAGTATACTATAACCTGCCCAAGAGTATGAAGAATAATTGTACCAAGTTTCGTTAAAATCCGTCGAGTAGTTTTTGTTTCTATAAGGAATATACAGACAGACAAAAAATTTACTGATTGCATTTTTGGCATCAGTATCGATCACTAATCACCCCCTGATAATTATTTTGAAAATATACTTCATGTACAGAATTGACCTCTCTACAGATTTATTATAAGTATAGATAACAACGACTCATTCTTGTAACTACTTACTAGATGATGTCATAAGATATTTATATAAAAAGCAGGCAGTCCTTGTTTCAAAAGTTTTTTAAACAATTGATTTATACGAGTATGCGTCAATACATCATGCGCATGATGTTAATTTCTTCTTTCATAATTCCTGTACTAGATGATATCATTGTTATTCACATAAAAATCATTAAATCTTATTAAAAAAGTTGTTTTAATTAAATTATATAGGTACCTCATGGGCCATATGAATAAAATAAAATTATATTGTCTGATTAAACTTGATTAGTAGGATAGTTTTCGTCTGCAATCAAGATCGTAGTATGGTTAATCATTGGATCGTATAATATTAGCGTTAAATATGATCTTTTGAAGACCTATGACAAGCTTTTAAGCATTGCATATCGCATTTAACCTTTATGCAATTATCTTCAATACGCAGTTATAGCTAAGGTTTGGCTTTGTAATAAACAGATACAAACATATCATTAGTATTTTGTTCGTTTATTATGACTATACATGTAGTTTAATAGTTCCAACAGAACCTATAACTTATTTATCGTAAAAAAATTCACAAGTATATTTTTGATAAAATGGTATATACTCATAAATAATATAGCAATAATCGTTTCATGTACTGATATAAGAAAGAAAATCAAAATCTGTACGTTTCAATTTATAAGATTCTTATGAGACTATCGCAACTAGGTCTTTGTAAAATGCAATCAAAAATGAATCTCTCTTAAACCTGATACACTTATATACAGACAACGATTAAACAACACACTTTACTATCGATTGTAATAAAATCAATATATTAAATAACGATAAAACAGTCTTGGTACGTTTATAAAATCCTTTAATACCGAAACAGTATTACAAAACCGACTTCTTCCTGTTCAGGTAAAATATTCTTATTGAATATTAAAACAGATAGGCGCCTTATGAGGGCATTGCTAACATTCCGTGTATTGCATTATGATAATGTGCCATTTTGAAGGAGCAGCGCATCCGAGGCACGGCGCATGCGCTGGCGCCGGTCGCTACTATAGGTCTTCCAACTGTTATTTTGTATTATACAGTCATTAATATCTGTGGGTGATTAATAGGTGGATGGGCTGGTTTTAGAGTAAAGCTGATTTTCCAGTCAGTCTTACCAGAGCGGATCGAATGGTTTATTATTATAGTGCGTTTGTAATGTACGTCCTTATTTCTTTGTGCGCAGTGTCATTTCTCGTTACAATAATCCTACAAAACATAAAAAAATATCTAAAATATAATATTTAACGATGCAACAATTTATTGACGTATTACATAATAAATCTTAATATTACCAATATGAAAGCTTCATCTGATATTCATTTCCTTATTTCTAAAAGAACACGCAAGAATTGTATCACTGCTGTTGGAGCTATAGATCATTCGTTACAATACATTGAGATAATAGAAAAGCATTGTACATGCAAACTGCCATTTATGACCATCAAATCATCATTTACAAGATGCAGGAATGCCGTATCTACCGAGCGACCACTTTTTAGGGCACAGTTGCTTACTCAAATGAGTAAATCGTGTTGTGAAGGAAAACTGGGATATTATAGTTGCCTGCCTTGTCATTCGAGATTATTCGCAACAGACGTATCATGTTAGTTTAATGAATTTTGTATTATTTTATTTATTTATTCATTTATAATTGCACACATAACAATACATTTGGATGCAATTATATGGACCCTGATAGGGTGCAGCAATAGACTTAAGTAGGTATTTTAAAAATTACATAATATATTCTTATTAATATCATTAACTTATTTACTTATATTTATGTAGGCACATAGTAGAAATTAAATATCCAATAGGCTAGATGACTAAAAAAGGCATCATCCCTATTGTTGTGCATGTGTGTTACATTAGGCATTTATCACCTAGTGCATTTATACTAGTAATAGCGGATTACGTTAATTTTTATGCGAAAGTTAATTTTGTCCGTGTGTTTATGGTGGCATATGGAGGAGGGCTGATACTCACACTAAATTAATAAATATCGAGTCAATGTCATCGTTAGATTTAATTCCTAAAAATTTTTTTAACTTTACCATAATTATCTAAACTCCATACAGAACTCATTACTAAAATTATTCTAATGCGATTACTATTAAAGAAATATGAGGGGTTTGCAACAAGGAATGTGTTTTTTCTGCGCTGTTGTTCTCTATGTTAACGTTGGTACTGAATCCTTTGAGTACAGGCTCGATTCGCACTTGGCCATAGCCATATATTTTTAAGAACTATAGGTGACGAATGCGTGCAGCAGTGAGCAATTCATTACCAAGTCATTAATCAGAAATATTTGGAATTAAATCACGTTTGTGGGACGCGTGTTGGGTTTTTTATGGTAATGTTATGGCGGCGGAAGTCGCGACTAAACAATGGGCTATTTTAAAACATTCGGACTGTAAATTTTGTCTTCTTAATTCGATTTTTACATTTTATTGCGTTAAGGTCAAAGAAACTTAATTGTAATTGGATTTTATGGGAACAATAAACGTTTCTCGTTTTAATATATTACAAATATAACGCTACTGTATATTATTATATTGTATACTGAAACTGTTTTTTAGCATCTGAATAAAATTTTATAAGGTTATATTATAAGATATTTTGTTAAAAAATAAGACAAATAAAAATGTTGATGCACTTACTCCTGTATATGTATGTATAGGTGCGTAAGTATTTCTTTTTATAAAAATATAAATATAAATTGCCAATATTAAAATACAATTATGGTATAACATTGATTCGATTAATTCTTCTCACAGTCACAAGATTTCTTTAACCTAACTCTTGCAACTGAATACTTATGAAAAAAAAATGTAAAGGTCATAAAACGAATACACGAAATCAAATCTCAAAAATAGGAAATATTTTATTTCTGATCCAATATCCTGCTAAAGGGGCATATAACATTTCAGTAGGTAGATACTCTTAAAAATTCGGTAAATTTTTAAAAGTACAAATTTTTTTATATTTTTTTATGCTATAAATTTCTATAAAGATTTTAAGGAATAACACACAAGCTTTTTAAAACCAGTCTTTATTTATTTCAGCTTCGATCATTAATTCAGAAGCAAAGCTCTAGGCTCCCTAAATCTTCTCGCTCATTGCTTTTCCCCTGTATCCTCGCGTGGGCACCCATTGTGCGACCGTTCAAATTCATACCAAATACAATACTTACTTACCTTGAATATTGAAATAACTTCCACCATAGAATTTAACTGCGTCGTTAAAACTAACGTCTTTTGGTTATAAACAATCGACCTGTTTCTATTTCATTACTAATAATAAATAACGGTTGAAGTAAATGAGAATTAAATGAATAGTATTCTAACAGTTGCTGATATTACCTGATAGTTGTATAATTCACTTATTAAACTGTTTCCTATTTACGAGCGAGTAATGAACTTAACGTTACCCGGCGACTAAACTGCCATTCATAAATAAGTTATGGTGATTAGTCGGCACATTTACAAAAATAACACCTAATGCGTGAGACAAGATGCTATTTGAATTTTTTGTAAAAAGCATGTTCGTGATGAGTTTACTCGGGTACCGGGCTAAAGTACATATGCATAAATAGTCTACCTATATCGTGTCTTTGATTCTTTCCGTAGGTACTCAAAATGTCGTCGCAAACTTAGGTCAAGTACAAACACAATATATAAATACAATGTATTATTATTAAGTTACTTAAATATATATTCTTTTTTTAATAAAGTAAATGGTATTTCTCAATCAAAAAGTCAAATCACACTAATAAATAAATCACACTAAGTACATCACATACATTGATCCGACTCCGAGATAAGTAGCTTAAGCACTTGTGTTACGGATATAGAATCAACAGTGGTATTACAAATATATACTTAAATATTGGATATTAACACCCAGACACAGAACAAACACAAGTATTCATCATACGAATATATACATATCGAACTATTGGCGCATGGAGCAGGGTCATTACCGAATCCGCCGTTGAGCTTGTCGAAATCGAACTAACAATTCAAAAAGGTAAGTCATTTGTTTGCATAATGCCCTCAATGTAGTGTTTAAAAATTGATGGTCATATTTAAACTCATTCCTATGTAATCTTATCCAATTTTAGCCATGCAACATGGCTTACCCTCATAAATAAATGACTACTATAGATTCATACACGTATATTAATAATTCTGATTCCACCTGGAATACATGAACTACCAGCATATGCTGATCTCTCTTTGTGTACAATTTTCTCGTAAGTTCAGCTCTACTTACACTGATAAATATTAGCGCTAAAGTAAAACCAAACTAAAAACAATACAACATTCTTAAAGAACGGGTTCTACTCGCACTTGGTCGGTTTTTTTACATAAACAAACTACAGTTAGCTTTCATAAACCAGCAGCATCAGAATGTAGTGGACTTTACCTTCACGTGTTCTGCTTTGCATTATTCAAATAAAGCCATCACTTGCATAAAACGACCCTCGCAAAACTGGCGCTAGACACTGTTAATATAGTCGGCGCAATGACAGTGAGGTTACCGCTAGACAAGTATAGAATATTTTTAAGGTGAGTCAGACGGGTCTCAATTTTTTAATTTTATAATTTTTTCAAATACTCGGTTTTTCACCGCCTTGCAGACATTTTAACCCAGGACCAATTTACCAAATAAATCTTTAAAAGTTGAATAGTTAGGTCAAATTTGCCGCACGCAACAAATGCCGCCCCCATTTTACGCCATTGACGTGAACTCTAATGAACCCTTCACTCTCTGCCACGAGCAGGCAGAGAGTGTTGAGCTTGCACAAACTAAAACTCTTGGCGCTAGCCATCGGCGGAGTATTGGAGAAGGCGACTTAAGGTAGTTTTTTAAATAGTAATGTAAATAACGATTATAATGCTCCTGATCAATTTCTGTTTGGGTAAGAAATTTTAACATTTTGTACCTAAGTATATGTGATACTCAAACAAGTATTACCAAGTACATTTATCTTGACATCCAAATGTCATGATAATGATGATATCTATATAAATCATGATTAGGTAATACAAATGCCGCTGCATTTTAAAGTTAAAAGTGCCCAGTGAAACGCTTTTACTGGGCACTTTTGTGTATCCACAATTTTAAATTCAGGACGGAGCCGTTTTACTGTAATTTGTTTTAATTGTGCTGTTGCTATGCGAGCCTGCATTTTATCCCCTACGTTTATGCAGTATGCATGCACGCTGTCATGCAACAGTTTTATCTTAAACAAGGTTGATGCCTCTGTCGAGTTTCCTCAGTGCCGTTATTAGTACTAATCACTGATAACGTCTCCACTATCAGCCTATAGGATAGATGCTTCATTACACACTAGTTCTGTAACAGTATATTGGCATAATGTCTTACGAATGACGGGTAAAAACGGCGGAATAGCTTACTTACGGTAATTAGAATTTATAGTATGAATATCAATTAGATACGATATAACGATCAATTTGTCTCATTCAAATTGACAGAAGTTTGAAAAAGTATTTATATAATTTTTAGCTGCCTACAATGTCAATGACGGCAAATAAATATTTTGTAATATTTATTATTACTACGAATCATTAAGAGTCGCAAAAATATCTGTGCCAAAGACTGAAAAGGAATTTAATCTTCGTAAAAGTTGACCATCCACTTTTATTTAGCTTCAGATTTCCTAGAAAGCTAAATGACGAAAACTTAGTGTCATTATCTTTCATCTTAGCTTGGGTATTTTATTGTTATTGTTTAGTGAGCTCAAAAGAGTTTGGTCATTTTAAGATCACATCTAAGTGTGTCATAAAATGTCAACCGATTCAATTCTCGCCGTAGAATCCGATATGGTTGGATAAATTACTTTATTGATCTCTGCTAATCGAATTTCGTTTCACATATCTAATTACGATCTAACCTCGTTCTGTACAAGTTCTATTTGTGACAGATATCTTCATTTTATGAGGAGCTGGCATAGTGTATATTACAAATTGGGGCAAGGTTGGCAAACCGCTGACCAACACCATCTAATTGTTTGTGATCACTTTTGTTCTATTTAATTGCAATACTATTTTCACAGCCGTCATAACAGTTTTGGCCTTGCCTATCGTTTTGCATATGTAGACTCTGTATCTGTTAGGTACCTTCACACTAAAAACGCAAGCAATTCTACTGATTTTATGTTTTCTTTCTCTAAAATCAGCTTTGTGCACACATGATACAGACACGTGATATATCATTTTACACGTGGTGATGTTTTTAATTACACATTTAAAATATATAAAGGTAGAACTTAACATTATATCTTAACAATTTACTTAGATATTTATTATTTTCTCCTTTGTAGGTATGTTTGAAAAGATCAGAATAAAATTAAATAATGATATTACTGTAAAATATCTACCTATAGTTATTTTACAGTAATGATACATACATATCATCACGCCCGTAATCCCCGGAGGGGTAGGCAGAGTCAAAAGGGCAGCTCGCCCCCTTAACTGCATTCAGCCAAAAAATTAAACTGGGATGGATTAGATGAAAAATTGTGAAAAAGTATTGACAAGTGGCCAGATCGTCTCCTACACATTCACACACCCGAAACCCGATAAACCATTAGTCGCCTTTTACGACATTCTAGGCAAAAAACACAGTTGGCACATTATTTTTAAGTCCCAGACTAACATGGGACAGTAATAATACATTTTTAAAATCTAGTAAGACTGAGTAAAATTAAATACACTAGAACAAAAAATTCTAGTTTCTATCTAACTCTTCTGGAATGCGGTTTTTAGTTTTAATGACTACGGTCATGTTAATTCATTGTAGTATTTTTATGAATTCACATAATTTATAAAACTGTCACCATTCATAGGTAGACATTTACATTTCGCCTGAATACGTGCTAACTAAAGCAGATGTGCAATCCAAAAACAATTTACCTCAATATCTATTTAAAACAACATCACTAGTCTCGTGTTGTCCTATACATACAGTATAGATACAGAAAAAAATTAAACATCGATTTGACAATTGAAAGAAAATAATAAATAGTTAACAATCACAGTCCATGTGAAAAGGTCACCTATACCCAGGTCGTCGTCCTTCCTCCTCGTCTGTCATATACAAGATACATTTGTAATTACCTCTCGGTTCTTTCACGTCTAGCCTGACAGGGCTTGAAAGGGACGCATTTATCAGCTGCCATTGATGCAGGCAAGACATCAGATGAATGCCGAGTAATTTAAATCCCTTCTCGTTGAGATCTGGTGGGTGGTTCTTCATTGACACAGATGATTAGACTAGGAAACTTTCGCGTGGTGTAATCACGACTTCCTCTTAATCATAAGCAGGAATCAATCATTGTGTTGAAGTTTGTAACAATTTCGTGTTATATACATGTATATTTAGATATTCGTTTTATTTCTATTTTTGAGTAAATTAACGTAAATGGGCGGTTTGAAGAGCGAATAAGACGATGGCAAATTGTTTTTTTTTAATTTGACCAAACGCCTATTTATTTAGCTTTTATCAATTTAACCAATTCATTGACATATTGTTCCAGAAGTTCTTTTTGGTTACAATTTGTTGCGACAGTTTTTTTTATTTTACAATTTATTAAAAAGGGTATAGTCTTTATTTATTTTTTAATTCTTTATTACATGCCATTTTAATGGATTGTAAAATACTATCTCTGCGTACTCTTACTACTATTTTATTATTAGCGAATAATAAAATAAAGAGTATCCTTAACCATGACGAGGAGTGTTAAATTGTATAGTCACCTGACTCTTAAATCTATACAACTTACATCCAAGTTCCCAAGTAACAATCGGCATAGACATAAAAGGAGTGACATAATTCTATTTGAATTGGTCTCCATTACCTGTATATTCTATGTTCCACCGACTGAACTTGACTGAATGCTTTTGTGTGAGCTTCGACTCCAGCAAATGTTTGTCAGTTTTATTTAGTACCACTGTCATGACACCCATGTTTTATGTCCCGTTGATTGGTTTGCAGATTAGCAATGATTTACCCCCGGCCATTCAGAATAAATCGATCTCTATATTTCGTGTTTGTGCTAAATTTGCTGCCTTTCATAAAGTAGTAGCTATCGATTGTAAATTAACTAAAATTTCATTCTGTTTGGATTCGTCATCGCTTTCATTAAATGTTGTCGAAGCGTTTAATTGGTTGTTAATAAGCCAAAGTAAGTATTTATTTGTGGGCACAATCGACGCAAGTTTCTTTCAATTTGTTACGATTCAATCCATTATCTTTTTTGAGGTAATGAGAGTGCACCTCAATCTTAGTTTTTAAAAAAGTATTTTTTTAAGAAAAAACCCTTCTTTCCTTTAATCCCACCTTACTTATACTTCATCTAACATCATTCACGTCAATTCTTGATTTCATCATATAGAGACAACTATAAAATAGTCACATAGCCGACATGTCCGAAACAAGAATAATCGGACCATCAATCTGCACAGCATCAATTTAATCGCCATAAATGTAATAATTAAGCGTAATTTTTCGCCATATCGCCATGTAATGCGCGAGAGTTTTGCGCCGTCCGTCTGATACGAGCTACAGGTGGTTGTTGATAGAAAAGTGGATCTTTATTGACGGTGAAAGGCGTCGATGTACTTGTAAGTTACCATTATAGCCGTTTAAGTAGCGAAGCAGAAACATTTGTCGGAATTTATGCTCGTTTGGGTGAGGTGACGAAGGCTGCTCGCGCGACGAGGTGTCTAATGGTCTTTCGCCCGTGTACACAAGCTTTGCGAGGAGGTTTTTCCGACAGATAAGAAATATGATACATCTGTATCCGGAGTTTCTCGATTCTCTTTATTAAGGCGAGCTTCCCGTTTTCACGCCAGCCCAATGATTGCGTTATGACATAATTATCCTTAAGTCATGTTCCCAGGCCATTTGGGATTGGCACAGAATGATATTCTATTCAATCCTCCTGATCCTAAATCCTTGAGTTAACCATTACCAATTTACATATATCATATTTCACACAGTCTAGCACTTATAACATTCATGCTCAGCACTCTCTTTGTCATATGTCCTTCATCAAAAATATATTTTTCTTGAAGAATGCGTCATGTAACCTTGCCCGAGTCTAGATTTCGAATCAGCATTATGACTATTAGCAAAAGGAATTTGAACCCTAAAATAGATTGTTAACAATTGCTATCAAAACTATTGCTTGAATCAATTATTATTAAATTTTGGAGACTTGTGTTGTGTAACTGTCATTTGTATAGTTTTACTAAAGATACATCTTTATCATCATTTACAGTTCAATGTAGTTCTTATACCTACGTTGTTTGTGCTCCGTGGCAACTCGTTATTAAGGCCGCTTAAACCTTGTATACTCATTCTGTAAATTTTAGCTTTTAAGGTGTACGATCTTTTTGGTTGTCCAAATAAATAAATACCGAAAGAATTTTTCAAATCGGACCAGTACCTAGTTCCTGAGATTAGCTCGTTCAAGCAAACAAACAAACTCTTCAGTTTTATAATATTAGTATAGATAGATGACTTTAGACTACGATCTAGTTCTAGTTTTATAGTCTCAATGTGAAACAATTGTTAGGATACTGATTTCATTAACAGCAACAAAGGAGCCTGTATTAAAGCCTGGTTAAGTTTGTATTTTCATACCATACCATAGCCACCTGGTATACTAACAGAACCATTTTAATACAAATGTAATTACTTAATATTGCCTACTGATCTGCTGAGAATCTTTTTATGAAGAAACTTATAGTGCAAATACCTATCTTTTATCTGGATTTTAAAGATGTTTGTTGAGGCAGCCATTTAGCAACCGTTGCCGTGCAACATCATTATACAATCATGGTCTAATCTGCACAAACCTTTACTCGGGTACTTGGCCCATGCTCTCAGCAATGGGTGTGTTTACGAAACATCGATATATGAACATCTATACGCACAAGAATTATTGTTTACTGTTTACAATTTCCGATGATTTCTTGTATTCATCATTCATTTATCTCACCTTCAGAAATGTCTGTATGTACGTAATTTATGAATGGATTGCATTTTAATTGCTTTTATAAACTCATTTACCATCCATACATTATCATAATAATATCCGGACTGGAAAGTAAAATAAAATATCACAAAGGTAGAGTTATTGAAAATGTAATTCTGTTTTGTTTCGGCAATAATATGGTGATTTTATACAAGAAAAATCTACTAAGCTATTGTTATATTCACGTAATTATTCTAACTAGAATATTATGATGCTACATACTTAGGAATGATATAACAAAAACATCGACACATTATGTTAACTGGAACATCCCTAGCCAACAGCCTAATAACAGGGCGAATTTGCAAGCAAATGTGTTTTTAGCATTAAACTGTCTGGTATCCAGTCGCAAACAGCTATCTGATTTTACTTTCAAGTCTTGCAACTCAAAATATGGGAAACGGAAGTGAAATGCAAGCATTCCTTCTAGTTTATTTACGTATCTAAGTAACTGAAGACGTCGAGTAATAAAATGCAAATTAGAAATCAAGTACTTTATTAAAGTATACAGAAGTAACGACATACAGTGATAACAAGAAGGATCATTAGCACGAAATAATGATACATGTACAGCAGGTTCACTCGAGTGTGGATTCGATTTTAATTGCCTAATTTCAGCCTGATATGTAGAGTTGACAGTCGCTCGCTCTTGTTTACAGGATAGGCATTGAAATCACGGATTTACAGTTTGATTACAACCTCATTAACTTATGTTAATTTTCTTCCTTTTCGCGTGGTACAATTTACTGAATTAAGTAGTTTATGTCAGAGCTTTCAAATGCAAATACAATAATGGCACGATTTAAAAAACCATTATACTATTAGGGTAGTCTAAATTACTATGAATGATATGAAATTAATAACATGTAATGTGGCCTTCAATCATATTGTAGAGTGTCTATGTGTGCGTGCGTGCGTATTTAGCGTATTGTTAAGGAGTGAACCATCTGTTTTAATCTTTGTCGTTATGCGAGGCATGATGGCACGTTATACAATGCGACAGGTCATTAATTAAGGCGTATGCTAATTTACTATACAATAGTTTCCAATTTATCATAAATGGTCCGTATATTAATCCTAGTCGGGAAACAGTCTTATCGCTTAGGTACAAATTAAGGCAGATTGGATTTCCATTCTTGCATAGAAGAAATTGTCCTTATATTTAGGATTTATGAATATATTTAGGTACAAAGTGTTAAGATCACGCTTTAATTATACATATATATAAATAAATAGATTTATTAAAGTATTTTCAGGAAATAAGATGAAAGTTCCAAAATACAGTTTATTATATGGACTAAAATCGAAAAAAAAAAGACTAAAAATGTTTTCTTCTAAAGTGGTGGAACTCTAATCTTATTTATTACAGCAGATAAGTACCTCGAAAGATAACAAAGTTTTACACTAATGTAGGTAAGTAATACGAATCCTTATCTATTTACCTGTAAAATTGATAAAGTAGTTTTTGCAAATAATCAAAAATATCGAGAAGTCACCACTGTAATAAATATTGATTATCTAATATCTTAGAATATTTTTCTACACACTGTAAACTTATCCAGGCACCATCACGCACAGCATTAAATAAATCATGTTTACAAATAGTTTAAGTAAAGTTACAAAACATGCCTTCACAATTTGATCTTTGTGTCTGCAATAAGGTTCAGAACCAAAAAAAACAACGTCATAATTGCCATACCGCTAAAAGGCTCAACTCGGAAGCAACAAATTGCCTTCGAACGGCCAACTTAGACTATTTACATAACAACATATTATTCCATCAAGTCTTTTCATGTCTTCGTTCCTTCGACTCTTCCATTCCAAGCGTCAGTCGACAAATCTCTTCGACGCGGCACCGACAGAGATAACAAAGGTTTCTGTTGCACAGAAATAAAACAAACTCCAGTCACGGAGTAGACGGGACCCAGTGAGAGAGCGTCGGCGCATCATATGCTGAGTGAGGGCCGTTTCTTCCGCACACTTTTGTTGCTGAGACCAAGGATCGTGCCGATTACCTGTGTAAAAAAAAAATCTTTAATAAAATCAACTATTGTAAAAGTATTTTAAAATAATCAGCATATTTTGATTGGTAACCAGAGCCGTGACTATGGTGGTGTCTGCGGTACAGACAATAAAAGATCAGACCAGATCTATTAGTTTTATATTGCAATCGATATTGCAGAACATTGTCCTAAAAATAAAATAAAGTGATGTGCGCATAAATGAAATCTCGCAAAATATACACATGACACAATAGCAAATTCACGGTATCGTACAATAATAGATATATTTTTTAGGTCTTGTTATTGTAATCAGGCCAACACCAATTTGCTATAAATATTTCACACCAGTAACATTACAAGCGTGCCAATTCGAATTGCACTTCATAAATTAAACGGGTTATAACACCTACAGCCATTCGTCCGTGTGAACGCGACATCGTTGTATAATTACACCACCATTCGTAGAACCAGCAACTGAATGGTGGCATCTTTTATGATAAACAATGTGCAGAGTACTTAGGAAATGAGTGGGCGATGTGCTTACGCATCAGCGCTATATCGGATTAAGCGTAAGAAGATAATAAATAGCCTTCTGTGGTGTTAAACGTAAGTCTTACATCGGCGTTGGAACGTACGCAATATACGAATATATTTGCTGTATTCAGCTCTTCATGGAACTGGATCTATGCATCAACAGAACCACAAATATAGCTTACGTGCTAAGAGTTACAACCATCTATCAAACCAGAGGATTTATATCTAAAACTTATGTGATGTTAGCACCTCCGAGCGATAATATCGTTGGTAACAACATTACGAACAAGGCGCCGGCCATACCTCGTACATCTGTCACTTGAACCGCAGCGATAGCTCTTAATTCTCCTCAGCTTTAACATAAAAGCGGTACGTCACCTTAGAGACGGAGTAGGCGGCGAGCTTGCGCCTCGGAGCCGGCAGCAGCAGGGCGAGCGCGCGCGCCTCCCGCAGCAGCGCGTGGAACGCCAGCGCGGCGCCCGCGCACGACTCCGCCGCCGACACCTCGTAGAACTGACACCCGAACCGCAGCGACAGCTCTTGACCCTCTTCAGCCTTAACAACTCTATTCAGAACAAAACGTATACATAGAGACAAATATATATAGAGACAATAAACACCATTCCGATTAGACAAATGACACTATTGGATTGGATTTTAATACTTGTTTATTTGAATACTTTATTTGCATGGTTTTAAAAATGTTATAAGCTCCCACTTTTCATATGATTGAACTTGATTTAAAACCTTATTTATTTATTCTTTTTAGTTATATGTCACGTTTCACGTCCACTTGGACCATCACCATAATCTTATAATTATTGATTCTGTTCTTCAGAGGGCAGACAATCTAACAGGAGAACTAAAAAAATTTTGTCACATCCATTATTACGAGTATATGAATGTGTAAAATTTGTTCGCGCTTGTTCCACTCATTATTATAATCAGCCTGGGATTAACGTGTCACGTATATGTAGTCATCCATCTCCATATATCTACTGATTTCCAAATTATATTTGCAAATAAAACATAATCCAAGTCCTGTTGTTATCTTACCTAGCATGTTCCAGATCCCTTTTGTTTCCTAGCAACGTAACGGCGGTGCAGCCTTGCAGCCTGGTCCCTTCCAGCAACGCTAGAAGTTCAGCGGCGGCCAGGAACGAGCGCCGGTCGCACACGGAGTACACCACGGCGAATGCGTCGCCCCACCGAAGGTGCTCCGCAAGGCAGCCACGTTTCTGGACAAAACGTTTCACCTCATAACAACAAGACCGAATTTTCTTATAGTTGTCTACTGTTGTGTACGAATTGAAAGTAAATAAGCTTTCACCAAGTTAATTGGGCATTCGACATTGAAATTTTCTTTACCGATTTTATGGCACACAGTGTATGGAACATAAAATTAGGTCAAATTATGTCTGAATCTCTGTCTAATTATCACCTGCATGCGTTTAATGTATAATTCTCAAAATTTACAGCCTGTGACAAACTGAATTCGTATAGGCAAAGACGTTAGTTAATTGATGACTCACTGCACATCCACATGTGTCCAACACTTCGACTTCAGACGTGGCCCCATCGAACGCGACACGATGTTGGTAGAGGAAATCTGCAACAAACCAATCTTTATTACTGACAGTAAAGTTTTAATTGAGTCTTGAACCTTCGTCTAGATTTCGGCCTCGCTCTATATCGGCTTACCGAAAGACTGCTGAGAGTATGTCACTCACGCGCATCTAGGTTACTTCGGCTATTAGCGACTAGAATATTAACTCTAATGCACAACATTGTTTGGCGCAATAAAAGTAAAATTTAAGTGCAATGATAGTCGCATTTAACGATGTAATAAAGATGTTATTGTGAGCTTGAGATAAGTTTATTTAGATGTATTCAGATTTTAATGCCTATCAACGGTAATATTCCAAATATTGGGACACACTGATATTTACATTGCGATTATCATTTCTGTTGAATTACTCTAATTTATACCTGATCCAAATCCAAAGACAATAATAATGAACATCTATAACAAGAATTGCTTGATTATTTTCTATTCAATATTTGGAATCGACAGGAACCACATAAGAAAAATATTTTGTTTGGAACAGGATGTGTAATAAATGCTATCCGGGAACCCGTCTAGGATTCAAACTCACAAACCAAAACAAACTTTACATGAATGAAAAACTATGCCAACTGGCATTGCTAACGTGGTTTGTAAGTTTTGTAATACCAGACAAAGTGTCAGTGCCAAGACATTGCGCAAATCCGCGATACAATGCCACTCGTCTTCGGAATAGTTAAACTGAACTGTATTCTGGTGGTTTCTGTAAACTCTGTAAATTTACTCGTAGATGTGGTTGGACATGGTGAGTCACCGTTTCAAATCTGAAGAATACGAATAACAACCGAATAACAAACGAATAACACAAATAAACAGCACAAGAAGCTATCCCTATTGTTCTTGTAAATTGAAAAGGTTTAGAATTTTTATCAATTAAATTGAATTTTAATAATCTTGATTAAACTAGTTTTCAGTGTATTGAGAGAGTAAAATTTATTTCCTATGACCTATTCAGTGGCTGATTCTCACTTCATAGTGCTGAAACATGGATTCACAGGCAATTAAATGCCAGTATAGAATGGCTGTTGTTAAGTGTCTTTCAGCACGTCTAAAGCAGACATTTGTAATAGGTACTGCTATCTGACCACTCAAAGAGTGATATAACATCCAGGGATCTGAAGCCAGCGAACATCGACTTGGTAATAAATGTAAAACATATTAACAGCCATGTTTTAGGACATTTATGTTCCGTTCGATTGCAAAATTCACTGTAAAGACATAGATAAGATCGTTGCGGTGGCTTCACCTCTCGTTGCCTTTTGGAACTTGCTGTAAAGTATAGTGAACGGAAAAAATATTCTAATACAGTTTCTAAATATGGTTATTTTTGTCTAAAGCAGATCTATAGGAACAATAATCGTGCTATGACATATACATTAACAGTAGATAAGTAAATCGTATATCTGCATTTGGCACCCCATTTATGAAATAACTGTAACGACTAAATAGATTATTATTTACCATTTATTGCTATGTATTTTGTATACCTATATTCGAACATAGCGTGTAAGTTATAAATATAATAAAATAAAATAAAAGTACATATTATTTAAAAAATCTACAAGAAACTCAAACTCTTATCGATATGATTTTATTTTTTTTACATCTTGGTATCGACTAATGTTTAAGTATGAAAGAGCTTGAGCCGTAGAGCCTCAATAACAATTTCTCAAACAGCAAACTTGGTTAAAACTCTGATCTGAACATTGCTTGAAGAGTACATGCATTTTATTATTTGTATTTTGAATTAGGAGTAATAATAATCCGATTACTAGAACCATCAAAGGTCGATGTACGAGGAGTACCGGCGCCGGCGTCCTCGCCTTGGCACTCCCTCCGGCTCTCTTGCCAATACCGCAAATAAACTATTGGCAACTGCTTGGCATTCGGCAAGTCCTCAAAGGGCTCTTCACGGGTTTCTGTCTTTCACATGGTAGACGCATTCCTAATTCGTAACGGTCGAGCTTTTAGACATCGGAAGGACCGTGAGTAGTCGAGTTAATTAGGTACTCTTGAGGTCGAACAAATTGAAAACAAACCTTGCAAATAAATCAACGTGTTAACTTACCGCCAGTTGAACTGTACTCGCCTATGTAACGCTTGGTCAGGTATCGTACCACAACGGCTGCAACAAAAAGAATGTTTTTGTTAGAAATATGCACCCAAAAAAAACATAAATTTGCATAAAATAAGCGTAATTGTTCAGTGTTAAGAAAATACATATTATTTTCTTTCTACGTCTATTGAAATCTGTAGAAAAAGGTAGTTTATAGATTTAGTCAAAAAAACAGACATAGATGTCGACGACCGGTCTGCAATAATTTAACATGTATATTCATAGAGACGATCAATTTCAAACATACATAAACCAAGATTAATTAATTAAATTATGCAAGATAGAGAAATTAAATATGACTTTACACCGGAATTTAAGAATGAGGCATTTATTCACGATATTTTATAAAATATTATATTAGTGTTGGTGAGACATTAATTTTCATATAAATCTAATAGTTCGTATGTTGGGCCCACATTATAAATAAATTATGTTATATGCATCATAATTAATTACTTTGCTTATTGACTGTGAATCTGTTATGAACTCAGAAAAGATGGATTTCTCATTCCAGAAACACAAACAATTTTTTTTTGGTAATTAAATAAATCTTACTTCTATAACACACACGCGTGAAGCATAAGACTGAAAAAATGAGACGTTTTGTAGGTACATATTTATCCTAATTGTAGATTATGGTATATATCTTAATACAATAAATATCAAAAAAATATTTTGATGAACGTCCAAACTTATACAAAAAAATGCTAACTAATAGTAATACTGTTAAGTTTTACGTATAGATTAAGTTTTATCATGAAACTTAGAAAGTCTGTGAAGTGCATAAACTACTATAGTTTGCAAATTACCTAACTCGATAAAACACATCTTGCTGAACGAAATACAAGTTAGTAACATGGAGAAAGCAGCAATTAGCAACTAATCGGTAAGAGGTGTTACAAAAGTTGTATTCCTGAATGAATTTATAACTACAAGCGACAATTAAAGGGAAAGTAGACAAAGGGCTGGGTATTAGCACCACTGTTAACATTACCTACTGGCATTGAATAACTACGAACTGTATAGTTCCCAGATTATAAGGCATAATAGCTAACCACTTGTCACTACTTTTTCCAGCCCAGTTTTGTTTTTGGCTGAATGTATTTAAACGCTGCCTACCCCTTAGGGGATTATGGGCGTTAAGTTATGTTATATAACTATATAACATAACATGGATGGATTTATTTTTCAGTCTACTAGTAGTTACTAATAGACTGAAAAATATACCAACTGTATTACTTGCCTACTATGTCGTAAAAGGCAACCAATGGTGTATTGAGTTTTGGGTTTGTGACTATGTAGGTGACGACCTAGCCACTTGATACTAATTTTCACAATTTTTCATCTAACTCAAAACAGTAGGGATGATGACTGCATTAAAAACTATAATTCTATTTAGTCCGTCAGTTAGATTATACAAAAATACTAGACACATATTTTTCGCTTCATCAAATTAACAAAAAATCACAAGACAAAGCATCAAAGTTTTGGAGTGAGGGCTTGCGACATCACTATTTTGTAAAAAAATTACGAAAGCGTGACGTCGATCGCAACTTGAATGCATTGTATCTTCGTCAATGTTTGTATACCAAAAAAATAAAAAAATACGTGTTCAATATTTTTTTATAATCTAACGAACGGACTAAACAGAATTTTTAGTCACCTAGCCTTTTGTGGCTGCATGTGTTTCGAGGGGCTCATTGTGTCTTAGACTCTGCCTACCCCTTCAGGGATTGCAGGCGTGATGATATGTGTGTCTGTATTGTTACATAGCTCCAAAATTATTAATAAACATTCAAGTCATTAGGTGTTGGTTCGAAAGCCTATCAGAATAACATTCATATGATTAAATCTATTATTATACTTTAATTTAATTAGTATTAAGAACACTAAATCCAAACTTTAGAAAATAATATCTACACATTTTGTTTGTTTTTCAAAAATTCAACCAATAGAAATATAGGAGAGATTATTCAAAACAAGTTTCAGGACATTAGACATACCTATGTTTAGTATAGTGCAACATAGTAAATCGCAACATATACAAACTAAGCTAACTACAGCCGTTATTAACTTTACGCCACTTACTCGAATGGCGTTTTCGGCGATAAAGTTAATTAAAACCGCTAATGAAATGCCAGTTAGAACGCTCAAGCCCTGTTTCATAATTCTATCTACAATCGTGTGGACAGAGCAATGGGGTGTCAGACTGTTGTCGCAACCGCATCGGAATTGAATAAGGACAGTAGTTTTACGATCTGATACAAAGAGAATAAAACGACATTATGGTCAGTGTCGCTTAACTTAAACCATTTTATGTGCATAGTGTAGAAAATCCTAAAATGGTTTAGGCGAGAGCCATTTGAATAAGCAAATAAAATTGTTATTACAAGAGAGTCTTTTTAGAAAGTTACGACGGTAAAATATTGCAGAATCCATACTAGAAACTATCAAATAAAAACCACCAATCCTATAAATAGAACCAGCCATATTTACCAGACAAGAAACCATTACGCTTCCTTATTTATAGCAACATCCGATCAAATTGAACTGCGTATATTATATTTTTGACATTAACCGTCAAAAAGACTTGTTGGAATTTCTAACTAAACGTATTAGATGTTCCCAGACGCCAAAGAAATATAGTCGATCATAAAGCAGTGAATAGTTCATGAAATGATATCTTTACGTCGCATCTCATCAGCTTTGCCGTTTTATTGAGTCTTGCGTGCAATCTTGGCGTGCAAAATATGGGTTCATGGCGTACCGATAAACATGTCATTTCATCAGAATTATTATCAAGCTCCTACATTACGACCTTCTATAATGGCGCAGTGTCAGTGAGCGCGACAGCCTATTCGTGTTTGATTTAAAGGCTGACATAAGGTCAGGGGCGGTGTGGGTTTTCATGAGAGCCGATTCAATGGACCAGCTCAAAACAATCGATGTATGTTAATTGCAATTTCACGGTTATCTATTGAGGCTGTCGCACTTTCCTTTTATGTCTCGCCTCGTTAAATGATCATTACGCTGGCTGCCTACCGAAATTGTTAGTCTTAGCTCTTTTTATAAACACTATTTTGATGCCGAACAGTTTCTCTCTGTGATTAATGGATGAAGATATTGTTCATTCATAATTTGCAGTGAAGTGTACTTCATGGCAAAATGAGTATTGCAGAATCAGAAAAGTTGTATTCTTATCAAAACATGCAAAATGAACACGCGACTCGAGTCGAACGCACCAATTACACTAACGAGTAAGTACTTTCACTGCGGCTGATAGTGGCCAGTTCAAGGTGATCCACTAAAACGTTACTCGATGTTGACGAACAACGTGCTAAAACAGATTAATCTCAGTGTTGTAAGAAAACGTAAGCGTTAATTATTCATACCACTAACCAAATGGATGGTCATCACTAATTCTCGAACCATTCATCAACGTTGATTAAGCCCAATCAAAAAAATGTGTTCGGACGGAACACACGGAGTTTTAATTTTCATTTTAAACAACGTCTTCGTCTGTGTTCTGAAAATTATAATGTACGAGTTACGTGAGGTATTTTTGGAATAAATTATATACTGCACACGTCGTGCATTTATAAAGCGGACGCCTGAGACTTTTGAGTCGTGCTGTGGCTTTCGGATGATGAAGAAAATTACTCTTTCCAGAGCAAACCGGAATGTCACCAGTAACGAGAACTATAACGGGACTCGGGAGAGGATTAAATCAAGACGTTGTTGACTGAATACGGTAGCAAAAGCTAAATGTTAATTAAGAGCATCGGCCGAAACGATCACAGACACGATCCCAGTCGCCGGTCGCCACGCTACCTCAGTAATTGGACTCTCAACTGTTTAATTTACATTTTTACGTTCGTTTTATTTAAGCCATCTCACATAATTAAACTTCTCTCTTTGTGAACCATCAGTGTCTGTCTGTTTTATTGGCTGTTGTAAAATTAAAAAAAAAACGACATAAATTTTAATGCCCACCGGCAATTCAAAGGATCTTAGCGGCTTTCACTCATATTTATTGACTGATGAGAATGCTAATCGAATTTCACTTATCCAAATTTGGAATTTGACAGGTGACATGTTTCCAAACAGTGAGCGTCACAATGCAGCTTTGCATAACCCCAAATTCTAGAAAATGCCACATAACTTTGCCGCACTCTGAACCATGTCAAGTTAAATAGACCCAGAAGAATGTGTCAATAAAATCAGACTTGTCAATGAGGACGTTGTTAAGCAATATTAAACCTAAAAACCACCGGTTCTTACTTTTAAGGAGTAGCTGAGTGATGAGATGATGGATGACTGTCACCTCTTAACATTAATTCAACAGCCGCTATTCCCACGTGTTCCAACTTTCCTTGACTGTGGGCTCTGAACCGAATGAATAATCCCACCAATTTAGCGCTTCAGTAATCTGATTGTTTAAAACAGAAATAAATACAATACGTATCTTTCAGCGAGTAAAAATGTTTTTCTATTAATATGTGGGGTTATTTAAATCGCTGAGTGGTCGGTTGGATATTCGGTTGGATGTGTAAGTGAGTGGCGTGCGCGAGGCGGGTGTCCCGGCAGACGGCTAACCTGGTGACTCACTCGCGCTCGGCACGCGGGCTCGCTATAAATACGACTGCAGTTGACATTTACTCGCTCTCGATCCACAATCCGAAACGCAACCTACGGTTCCATACCGATGTAGGTACAGAAGGTTCGATTAAGTATTTTTGCTTGTTGCTTAAAACTAGGAAACTTGACGTTAGAAGTCGATTCTATCCTAATCTTCGCAAAATTTTTAAAATCTGAATTGCATAAGGGATATTTTTCGAAACAAAACCTGAAATCTGAATCCTAAATCTAATCCTCTACATAATCACTATTTTATATTTAAGAAGGTAAAGTATCTCTCTCCTCGGTGGAAACGTATCATCATCATCCTCTAAACGTCATGTCCCGTGCTTCCGGGTCCGCTTACCATGATCCACGATTAATCGAGTCTGGTAATTATATTAAAGCGACTGCCGATTTGACCTTCGTAACCCTTAGACAGGGGAAGTCAGTCGAAACGTATGTAACCTATGAAAAATCACATTTAGCTAACGGGTTTGATTGTATTTGCGAAATTGCGGGGAATAGAGTAAGTTATCAAACAAGCAGACACTAAGTAAGCTATATGGTTGATGCCTTTTTAATATTTTTTTCAGGAATAATTTAGTTTTTGAAAGACAAAAGGATGTTCTTTATATAAATCGTTGCGTAAGAAACTACATAATTTAAAACGGATGTTGGTTCGTACATGAGTGGACTCTCTCTAAAAGGTACATATTAACCTGTGCGAGGGATTTTATGGTTCGATCTTTACTAACCAGTTTTTAATTTCATCGTTTTGATTTTTTCCGGATCGAATGATATACGTATGTTGGAATCAATTAACATTTTTTGTCACTCATTCATCCACGCCAACTAAAGAATTATGTTACAGTTAATTAATTAGTCATTTGTATTTTAAATGTTAGTTTTTGTTTATATTTAAAAGATTTTTGGTTTCCTTTTATGTAGTATCTGCTTATAGGGTAGTCCTTGTATAGGTGACTTAACATTGTTTTTGCATCGGAACTGATTAGCTTTATTTCTATGGTCACTGGTTTACAGATAGTATAGCTTGAAACTTGGAATCTAAGTTTGGTTGTACTAGTCCCAAAAGCAACACCTCCATTTAATAAAATAAGGACCGTGATGTTTAGCGCTCGGTTCTCTCTGCCTAACTCTCCAGGGACATAGCGTGAAGCTGGTTTAAGACTCAAAAAACATCTTTATTCGTTTATCATGAAGTGGTGCGTCTGTGATTCTATGTCACAGACGCACCACTTATATATATGTGATTGATTTGCTAACTGCCCATCTGCTGCGCAGTGGCAGCCGAATCGCCTGCGGTTGTACTACCGCATGGCCGATAAGCAATTTGGGACGGCTCTAAACGTTTATCTTACGTACTTTTGCATATGTTTCGTATTTGATATGTGGTTATTGAATGTACGTACTGAAAATTACATAATGCTGTGCGGATTCAATGTATTTATCCTTAATTGGAACATATAGTCATATTATTATTTACATTTATTATTTCTTACTTACAAACCATATGAAATGACGTCTAAACACCTCAACATAATACGACAAAACCTGGCTTTCTTTGTAAATGGGTATGCTTAGAAAGAAGGCCAGGTTTCTAATTATACCATAACAATTAAAAAGGATGAAGAGAAAACCCATCCATCTCATATCATAAAAAATATTTATACTTCGCCTTATCTAAATGCTCAGAGTAATTGAGCAGTGAAAGTAATATGAATTCACTTTCATAGACCACCTTATAATAAGTCCGTAACAACTTAGATTGATCTCCCTTTAAACAAAAACAAAACATTCAGAGCGGAAAGAATACGCCTAGCGTTTTTGTAATCAAATGAAGGCAATAATTTGTTTTTAATAATAGTAATGACGATTATTATCGAAGTGGAGGCATTACTTTGTTGTTTACAAGCCATCGGCACAGCCTCGGGCCGCAGTCAGACGATAAAGCCTTCTTTTACTGAGACGCCATGTTCCATGTTAACATTGCTATTGAATTGACCAATTACCTATCGTAAACAGCATTTACTGTCAAAAAGCAATGGATAAGCAATGGATATGAAGACATGGTTGAAAGATGGGATGTACTTGTTACACTATTTGTACATGTTTTTTTTAATAATGGACTATTATACTACCTGTAGTTTATTAATTGCATAAATTCATTTGGGCAGGCTGCTATTTTAACAAGTAATTTTATGAGTTAATTATTATTTTACAGATAGTAACAGTAGAATTAGTAAGAAACAAATTTGTAATATCAAACATATTTAAGTTATTCCAGCTTAAGCTACTACTACTAAACAGTCCAACAAGGTCCTTAAATAAGGCGTCTCGCTGAAGCAGGCCCTCACTCAGAGTTAACTGCTTAATCACATAATCGAGTGGTCAATGATTGATTGTCTTGCGTAATTGCGTAATCAGTCGTGCTTTACTGAGCGCTGTTTGCAGTCAGACTAGACAAGGAACACTGCAACCTGGCCTGAAGCGGTTTTATGTTGAGGCTTTTCATTTGTTTCTTGTGGCTATGTTATACTCAACCAATACTCTTATCAGAATCGAAAATAAAACGCATGTTTTAAATACTAGTAACGTATTCAAATTACTAAACGGTTTGCAACAGAGTTGTTGCAATGAAGTCTGAAAACTGTTCTTTGTATGCCCAGGCTATTCGTCCACTATTAAACGGAAATAAATATGTATGTACTTTTACGACAAAAAATTGCAATAAACTTTATGTTACACTCCGTTTTCATATGCGCCACATAATAATAAGAAAGGCTAGTAAGTACAGTAAAACTTCTGTGCAGTACTTGATTATAAAATTCCATGTAAAATGATTCAACAGAAGCCATAAGGAAAGGCAAAATAACACAATAATTTAAATTCAAGCGTTCCTTTTTGAATTCCCGAATTCCAAAAACCTGTAATCATTAAAAAATAAGTAAGATATATGAAGGGATTTAATTAACTTAATGTAAGAACTTCGGAATCATGTCTGAGAAACTATTATAAAAATAAAGGCTGTAATGAACACCCAAGAACTACTGTTAAAATAAACCAAATACCAACCAACATGTACGGAATGATAACATAGCCTGATTAAAGTTATGTCTAAAATAAAACTTACTTTTTAAAAATAGTTGCTTGTTTTTCTAAATTCCCACATATGAGTCATATTTTGCATCCATGTAGAATAAACATTATATTTTTACATCTCTTGAATTATTTCGTTTTCCCGGAATATACCTAACATTTGTTTATTTATTTTGGTTAGAGCTTTTTCGTGTGTAAAATTAATTCCATATCCACTATTCCGCTCAGTCGAACGATAGAACACCAGATTTCGCAACTTTCATATTTATAATATTCGCAGAACTACATAACATTGCAAACATCTGCAATATCACATCTGAGTGTAATAACACTCAACAAATAAAGCTATTCCGGACGGCGATTCCTAAACAATTTCCTAGCCAATACCGGTAGAAGGCAAAGCTGGACTTTGCACCCACAACACGCGGTACCTATAATCATGCTACGCAATTTAAGATTCAAGTGTCCATCGTAACTGTTGCACAATAGCTTCAACATACGCCCAATCCTTACCTAATATACCTTAATTGTTATGTTAATGTGCTCAAGTATTTCCCAAAACGACATCCGACTACCGCCGCTATAAATCAATTTCACCCGATGTTCAGCTTTCGCCAAGTTATTGTTTATACTTTCTATTGCAACACGACTATTAGTAAATCAATGGTAGCATTTCACGGTTTCTTGAGTAATATTAATGGGATTAGAGGTGTATGTTACGTTAAATGAGTCACTGATAGCCGGTATAATAATTTATTCGGCTGTTCTCGAATCATTTAGTCAGTTGGTGTTTCTCGAATTCGTCGTAATTTTGCAAGTGGATTGTTAAATTGGTGGATGTGTATTTGGAAGCTTTGTATAAACATTGGAACGCAAATCTCATAGTATTTTATTTCGCGGTTCTGTGAAAATACGCGTTATCCTACAATCTATAACCGTTATAATATTGATGCGTTCGGCGCATCTGGTCGTTATTTTATATAGATTACTAAAAACAAAGCAATTTTTACAAAAATAAAACTTGCTTGCTTTGAAATTTTACAAGTTCAATAATGTAATGGTAAAAAGGTTGGTTGAAGGTTGAAATATTCCGGGCTTAAAACTCGTTTACGTTAAACATACAAGTAAACAAATAATAAAGGCAAGATCAATGAGGCTGGCTCATGTGTGTACAAAATTAAAACATATTTATATAAATTTCATTTAATAAGTTAATTAACTAAATGACACCTGAGGCTAATCCAATATTAGTAGATAAGAGGATTCCATAGAAGCCGTAGAATAGAATATATGTCTATACTTATACAATACAATTCTATTACATAAGAACCTGTACGTTAAGAAGGATTTTACTTATAAATTGAAGGAAACTTTAAAAAAAAATTGTTTTGAAAAACATAATGTTTTGAACTTTTTTAATACTTAATTAGACGCATGAAGAAAAGCACACAAAGGATTAAGCGCCAGGTCAACTTAAGATTTGTAATATAAGTTGAACTAAACTATTTAGTTAGTTGAACTTCATTATATTTTAATATACATGAATGTTAGTGATAACAGCTCCTATAAACGTACGTTTGTTGCTTACGTATAATTGTCTAAACGAGGAGGCTTACAGTCGAACTTGACCTGTTTTAAACATAGGTTACGCTGTCGAACAATTTTACAATATCCAGGGAAAAATAATAATGAGCAATTCCTCATATGACTGAAACCACAGAACAATTTAGCTAATCTTATAAAAAGTTACCTACTCAGTGGAATCAAAAGTCCCAATAATGACGATGAAGCAAAGCAAGAATTTATTTTCAATAAAAGTTAAAGTCAAGACATTACCGTAATAACAAGCATAATGATAGTCTATAAGGTCATTATTGCAGCACCGACTTTCGGTAAAGAGACCGCAGTATATTGAATGCAACAACTTCCATTAATTTAAAGATTAACACTTCGTTATTTCACCAGCATTTCTTGAACAATGAAATACATCACAGAGGTGTCAATATGAAATACACTTAAAATACTGATACCGAGCATGTGTTATTATTCACAAGGCAAGACACATTAGTAACTTCGTGACGAAACGAAGCCAAGTTCTTGGAAGGAATAACGAAGTAGTCTTGCGAATCATGTCTGTAGCCGTGTGAAATTAGCAACGTCCTTAAATTAGCTGAGAAATGTCATAGATATAATTTTAGATCTTAGATAATATTTAAAGCACGTGTTTTGATCAAAAATAATTGTACGAGTAATCATAAGTTAAAAGCACTTATGATGGTGTTATATTTTTTCAGGAAGTGTATTGGTCAAGAAGTGTATTTACAAAGTGGCATCTTACTGTTCTAAAACTGTAATTTTGCATCAGTTTTGGTGTTTGCGCTAGTTTTTTTAATTTTTCCTCAAACCAAGCCCATTTTTATTTTTTGGCCGAATGTGGTTGTGGAGCCTAGCTGCCTCTTTGACTCTGCTTACCCTTCGGGGATTACGGGCGTGATGATATGTATGTGTTTATGCAAGGCTACTGGACAAATTTCGAATCATCATTCATCACGTCTCCATTTTATCAGGTAAAAGCCTTTAGTTGTTTCATACAAATTTTTTATTATATTCTCGTATGATCTGAGAGAGCTAGCTATTTGTTCCAAAATGAAACCTACGCAAATATATAAATAACTATTATCTTAACGATGATGATGATTATATATAAATTGAAATAGCAAGCTCTTAAAATGTTGGTGAATTGATAAATTTTGCGATAGTATTCTTAGACACATAATTCGTGGTGAGCGTTACTTTTCATCAGCCCGTGAAGTTGGCTTGACCTGTTTTTAATCTCGTCTTCTGCTGCTAAGCGCCGCTGCATGTTACCACACGCCAAGTATTTATATGTGCAAATAATTCAAATTTACATTATTATCTGGTTTACAATAAGTAGGTGTGAGCTTGTTGAAGTATCTGTGTGATTTAATTTGCGTGTTTAACACCTTGACTCTCAACTGTTATCACATAGTGTACTTTTAGCATGTTGTAATACATAATTTAATTTACGATGAGAAATTTAATATTTCCGAGGTCTTACTGCATTTTCCTCCAAAATCTCTATATTTTTGTTATTTTCTTGTAAATTCAGCATTTTTTGTAGAAAATAATATTTTGTGTGTACCGAAAACAAAAATAAACCTAAATTCGATGATTTGGAACTAATTAGGTAAAATTAATCAGAATACCGTAACCAGTTTTTGCAGTCATAATTCTGCCACAGTTTCATAACAATGTATTTCTTGGTTCAAATTATGTCAATCAATTCTAGTTTCAAGGGTACGTAATTTACAAGATACAATAACAGTACTCAATCAACAAGGAAACGATGTTTTGCTCCGGCGTAGGTGAGCTCAAGATGACGAATACAGTCCCACACAGAGTTATGATTTCGATACGGTTTTAGTCTGGGTGCCGATTCGTTCTGGTGACTAACACTCCCTCGTATGTAGTACTATTAGTCTAGAATACAATTTCCCAAACTTTACTGAGGGTCATTAACTTTTGTATATGTTAAATATTTGTAGAGTGTAGAACCAATGGCTAACATATACACCATGCTTACGAACCAATGCCATCTTTAGTTGATCTTGTATTTGTTCACTGATTTTGCCCAAATTTAAGGTCTCAATCAATATTAATTAGTTTAAATAATAATTTGATCAATGCCATATTTTTAGAAATTCTTAAGTTGTTTTGAGCCACTACGGTAAAATAAACATAGAAAACTGAAATTGAAATTAAAATATATTTTTGAAATATCCATAATATAACAAAAAAAAATGTGCCTTAATTTTTTTTTATTAATTAAATATTAATTAAATGTTTTAGCTCAGCTTCCCAGCCAGTTTTGCTGTACTCTACGATAAATTTGCTAACCGCTAAGCCTCGCAAACCTTTGAGAAACGCTGGTCTACAAGCAATAACAACCCGACTAACTAATACAGCCGTGCCGATGTCACGTTGTTCCCAATGTGTTCAGCCAGGAATGTCGAATGCTTATTAACGGGTATTGCGAACTATGGGCTGAGGAAACAAAGCGCCATTTGCCATTGTATTATACTTTCGGCTTGTGAGGTCCAGGTCTTAATAAGGGTCCACCCGAAATACTGGTTTACGTTTAATTGTTGAATATATAGTCCACCTTGATGCTTGTCCTGCAGTTAAAGTAAACAGTCGTGTGATTTATAAGAAATTATAAGGTATAAATATCTTCATGGCCAATAGTAATAATATAATCCAAACGGCTTTCTTTGTTTTGCAGTCCTAATCGAAAGAATAGCTTAACGATTTGAAATGTTAGCAAAAACATATTTTCACTAACTTCAGTTATGTGAGCGAGTATCATGATATTCATTAGTGAAGCTTGCATTAAAACGTTATATTAAATAGTGATAAGAAAAGGTTAATAAAATTAAAGCTATGGATTACAGTAGGTAGTAGTACAGTAGGTAGTATAAGAAACAAGGCATACAATCCACTGTAGACGAACGGTTGATGATTATGCTTTCGTGAATCATTAGTACATAAGGAGGTCTCGCAATCGCTAAAGTTATGGTGTTGCCGCTATTATTCATGTAACCACCATAAAACTGAATGAGATACTCTCAGTCATAATATTTTAGTATATAACGGTATTTTCCTTATCCATTCTACTCGTAAAAGAGGTTCAATAATTAAGATTACGAATAGATTTTACGTAGTGTGAAGTAGTACATAATTGTTTAGCGTACCGATAAGTTAGCTGTGATTTGATGTTGGAAGATAATATTACAAGTTTTATTACATAAACAAATAGTTGCTTCGGTTAGACTTTCATAAAAACTTTAATTATTTTCAACTGATACAGGTAAGTGACAGCAATCCCTCGGAAAATATTACTTAGGAAAGATACTGTGTTGACAGCGAGAGAGCTCGCATTTGATACAACGACAAAACAGAAGACACGTGTGCTAAATTAAACAAAGGACACTCCACATGTCTAAGAACGTTGGAAAACAACTGTCATCGCATCACCATCGGAATGCTGTAGTCAAACAAATTAATCAAACTATCAGAACAATGCAGGTGTCTAGGCATCTCGTTTTTATTATTTGCGCCTGGATTGTGTTCGTGGAAACCACCGGCTGTTGACTCAGAGCTTATCACGGCCGGTATCTGTGGCACGGACTGATAACTGACATTACCGGCTGTTGAAATTGTGGCAAGACAAAGGACTTCGCAGCGGGAGAATTGGATTGATCTTAATGAATTCTCGGTTCTGATTAGATTATTTGTAGACAGGTTACTCATGTCCTATGTTGAACTGGAATTTAAACGAATGCACCAAGTGTGTTCTATGCCTTAGATGTCGTAAAAGATAGCTAATGGTGTATTATTGTATTAATGGGTATTGGGTTCCCTCTTATCCAAATCAATTTAATTTTTGGCTTAACATGGTTTATGGAGCTTATAACTCTTTGGAGGGGTACCTCCAGGAATTGCGGGTATGAAGGTGTTTAGAGTAGTCATTATTTATCATTAGTTCATAATCTATGTAGCATAAAGCTAACAACTTTTTTTCACTTAAGGGAATTGAGTCATTCACCGTCCAGCTGAAACTATTAGGATTCAGAGAGGTGAGTTGGAACTAAATTCTTTCCCGGATAAGCCAATCCAGAGAAGTAGAAGGATAATAGATATAAAAATGTATACATACTAGCATTGTGAAAAAAACTAATATTACATTTATTTTGCGTCATTATATTTTTATCAGTCTTTAAGTCATCCCTAATGCGTTTAATAACATATTATACCTACGGGTGAATAATGGATGATTCATATAGATAGATCAAATCAATAAAAAAAGTGCCTGTTTTTATGAAATATGTGGATTTTTGTATATATACATACATAACATAACGCCCACAATCCTCGAAGGGGTTGGCAGAGTCAAAGGGTCAGCAGGCCCCTTCAACCACATTCAAAAATTAAATAGCCAAAAATTAAACTGGACTGGGTTAGATGGAAAATTGTGAAAAAGTAGTGAAAAGTAGCTGGTTTGTCGTCTACACAATCACACACCATAAAGCCGACACGCCATTACTCGCCTTTTACGACATGGCTAGGCAACAACCACAGTTGGCACGTTCTTTTTAAGTCCCAGACTAACATGGAATTTTTTATTTATAAACATTTCATATAAAATAAAATAAATATTGTTTATTACACGTTATATATACACGTGTCTCCTTAATAATAAAAATATAAAATAAGATAAATATTATTTATTTTATTTTTTTTATTATTAAGGAGACACGTGTTATATGCAAGGGATGGGGGTTAAATCCCGGCACGAACTTCTGGAATTTTCAAATGTATGTGCGTATTAATGCCACTAGCTTGGCAGTTAGTTAAACCTCTTGATGAAACCTGCACATTCATATAACTATGTATGTGTAACCATGGTCCAAACAGTCCGGGTCTCCTATCTAAGGGTTACTTAGGTCAAATCGCCAGTCGCTTTAATGTAATTAGCTGACTCACTAAATCTAGGATCATGGCCTATGTAAATCCCGACTATAAACAGGATATTCCTATGCCCCTTTCAGGATAACAATTCAGAAAAATAAAGCCAATAAATAATGCGCGGATTTTGATAAGAATTATTTTTAAGCCCTAATCTTCATATTTTTGACCAATAACCAACCAGTAAAAATGTATGTCATTTAGTTCGTAAAAGATAAAACGAAATACATTCCAATTTGTTAAATACCTGATTAGTGCAACGCACGCATGCACGTCGATAATGTAGTGATAAATGACTTGGGTGGATACAAGAAATCACGTATATTGTGTTTCCATTATTACAAGTTGTTACTTCCTTCCTCATACAAATGTTATTTCTCTTCGAAACGCTTAAAACAATTGCCAATTTAAATTAAATTTCCCATGAGTGGTTGTGTAGATTGGACTCATAATTTCAAGCATTGTCGACCAAAATATGTAGGTTGAATATTTATTTGAACTACCTGCCTAGTTTAGGTACGAAACCATTATTACCTACTAAAGTATAAAGATACTGAAGTATACCCCTGTACTTTTATATAAATAAATAAATATGACAGTCGTCCATATGCTAACACGAATATTTGAATCAATATGCTTTCCACAAAATCTTTGCATTTCGTTTTTTACATGACTAACTACTTACATCTAGTGAACCACCAAATTTTTTATTATATTTATATACTTAGGTATATTTCATTATCATCAAACTACAAAATATTTTAACACATATGTCGAAATACTGTCTTGTAATTAAATTAACAAGCTTAATTATGCCTTTAGGCATTTTGAAATAAATCAACGTGCTTTTTCTGGAGCCATTAAAGATAATTGATTTGGGCATGAGACGAAACAAAAAGAGAATTGAACACACGAGTATCGAAGCGCTATTAAGTCTTGTAGCTGGAGTCAAAAAAGCTGTTCCCGACGGCAAATATCCAAGTTCCTTTTGCATTACAAGACGTCGTAATAACTTAATTAATTTCTTAAAAGTTCTCACCCGATTTGCCGCATCTCGCGCTGCCAAGCACCACCACTCTTATTCGATTGACTGTCATCTTCATTGGTCCGTTTAAATATCACTGCACTGTATGTGGAGCTTAAAGTCTGTGCATTTAAATTTGAATTTGGTGGGATCCCGCGTTCCAATTTTGAGAATTGTCAATTCGCGCGCGCGATCAGCTGTTTATTGAGTAATGGCGAACGCACGCGCGCACGACACACCTGCTTGCGAGCGACTGCCGTCAAACAGAATTGGCGCAAGACGCACTCGGACTCACGTCTAATGAATAGCGCATACTTTAGTTACACTGAAGGGGATTTTTGTTGCACTATCGGATTGCATTCGAGAGCTTTTGTTTACTGCGCGCTCTCGTTTTCCGCTGCCTACGTAGGCTGTGTGTACAACTCTTATCGTACTAATGCGCATTAGTTTAATATGATATTCGTTCGCTAAAACTTTATAGATATTAAAATTACGGGACTTCGACGCGATGCTTATGCGATTAGATATGTTAATTGAAATTTTGATCATGATTAACTGAGTAATTCTATTTTAATTTATTTATGATAAAATAATCGATACCTACCTATATCGAATGGAAATAATCATCGTGAACCTGACTTGAAAAGTGTCTAAAGTATTATACAAAGACATAAAAAAGATACAAGATAAAATATGTCAGATACACCTGACGCCAATTAGGTTTTACAACTCACCGTGACTTAACTGGGATTGAAATACAAATTACCTTGATCTCAAGCTTTGGCATTCACAAAGTTACCGCGCAAAAAGTTCGACAGTAATCCAGCGTTGAATTTGTTAATATAAGAACTTGAATATATTTGTTTTACTAGAATTAACTTCGAATGAGTTTTGTGTATTTTATATTTCTATGGAACTGTATCCTAGAACTCATACCCTAGATACGATATACCTAATGCTAATAATTTAAGTAGAAAATATATTTTTTACTATTATTAGGGAATGGATAGTAGACAATAACTTTAAACACTTTATGTTTGCCACTCGGGTAGACAGAATGCAACATTCATAGCGAAATACGCTCTCTTGTTGTGAGCCAGACAGACAACTCCTTTTTTTTCTCTGTCGTACTAAAAAGAGTTTAGCGATCAGTCAAAGATTAATAATTTTATAAATTGAAGGTATATATAATTCACCCATGATTGCTATTCGTCGAAAAGTTTAAACTAATAGTTTTTACATTCGTTGAGCTAAATTATCATGGGGAATGTTCCTGTACTTCTACAAAAACTTTGTTATGAAAGTGTTCCTTTGTATATTTATCGACATTTATTTTAGCAAATCATAATATTTTTACTAACCATTATGTTCAAGCCCCAATGTAAATAGATTAATGGTAAGTATTCGTAGTACGTAGTAGGTTTAACACCTATCTCTGATAATATGGTTCATCGCCGATCTATCAACCAAATGGCTCCATATTACGGTTACGAGACCAGACATCGATGCCAACAATATTTGTCTGACACGCACTGATAAAAATTGACACAGTTATACCTATAAGTTCAGCTAGCTATTTTTAGCATAATCCTAAAACGTACCATCGTTTACAAAAGTGTCTATGAAGAAAAACACAAATGTCTTCGGTAAATTTGATATTTTAAGTATTGCAAAAATTACATTAAAGTACCGTAAGTTACAGAGAAGAAATAGTATGGGCGTTCTTAAAAAAAATCATTTAAAAAAAACAACACAAGTTTAACTTAACATAATAGTAAGTAAATATTTACTAAAATTATGTATATGAGTGAAAAGGAAACCTAATTTATCCATTCTTATATCAGATAAAAATTTGTCGTACAGATTATATAGCAGATGAAATAACGGATCAACTTAGTATCGGAACGGCATGCTTACTTAAGAGAGAATACTAATATAGGCTTGTCAGTATTACCTATTAGTCACAGTGAGCAGTTCGCAAAGCGCATATTGATAAAGATATCGCCAATGATAACCTAAAAAGACAAAAATGGGACGTACATTCGATACACACTATCGAAGATAATCATAATTTTATCGAACATAATATTCCATCTGTTTTTTGACCTCGTACTTATTATTTTCTAGAATATCATCAAGGTTTCTTTTTAAAGATATTTAATATCATAATTTTTATTATAAAAAATACGACAGACCTTTTTTAATAATTGTCAACTAACTACTCAGTTATTATTATATCTCCGTGAAAAATATTAATAGAAATATTGCGACTTTAGCAATATTACGGTACGGTCTAATTTATAGGTATAAACTGAGTGTAAGCTGTACAATAAAAATTAATTATAAGAGTTGTCAAACATTTATAAAAAATAAATTGACTAAATAACCACAAAAATACACATATTTATTATAAAACCAAATGAAATTTGCTATTATGGTGTCGTGATAATAATAAGAATATTATAGCAATTCGATTTTCCTTGCGTCATATTTAATTTAAGTCATTTTATAATACAATTTATTTGAAAACTAAGTAGTTATATAGAAAATGTCAACTATATGAAGTAGATAAGTATAACATTTAAGATTTTCATTTCATATGTAGTAAATGGCGTTTATAGACCATATGTTTATAAACCATATGTTTGCCCAATCATAAACAGAACCAGTAGATAAATCATTGTTTTATACATAAAACTCCGGCCACAATGCCAGGGGCGGAGCGGGCGGCGGCAAAGTCGGTGCCAAATGTAAGTAGGTACTAGTAAACGTAAACATAGGTTGGCAAGACCACTAAAAGCAATTACGGCACTGTAACACAAGGGCAAAACAGGGCAATTAATAATTAGAGTAAGATGGACAAAACAAAACAGGAGAATTTTTAATTTTTATATTCTTTTAAACATTTACAACTATTAAATCACTTTCCGCTTTTCTAATGGCAGATTTTTTAATGTACCTACGATTTTTTAGACAATTATTGCATTCAATAACAAGTCGATAAATGTCACGACTATAAACATCGATGTGTTTTCTATGACGTCTTGAACTGCTAATTTATTAGCATAATCAGTAGGCATTTTAGATATGTTGTGGTCAAATCTACCCCTTTTTTTTCGTACAAGTTATCACTTTAAAGATGTGGACTCTGAGTTGCCTTAATACTAGCATGGAGGTAAAAAACCGAAATGCCAGACTAATGATTAGGCAACCTAACATAACTATGATACAAAAAAGTGCATCAGAAAGGACCTGCTACTAGCATCCTTAACAAAGACAGGTTCACGATCGAGAAATGGGACAAAAAACGACCCAAGAATAGGATGATGTAAGTTTTGTTTGATTATAACAAGTTGGAAATAGCGGTCGCATATGGAAGAATTTTAACAAGCTCTTTGTTAGTAGTCTGATGTAGACGGCGCGCGCAGCTCCGAAGAATAACGGCGAAAATATTCACAAGAAAAGTCAAAATAGAAAAGTTATGATAATTTATGGACTTTGTGTATGGAGATTTTATTTCTTTCGCATTGAAAATGAAAACATTATTGCCTGTTCGATTGGAAGAAACGAATCATATTTTTAAATAAGTGTAAAATGTGGTAACCCATTTTCCAAATATCTTTAATCTTTTGTATATTGTTGATTGATGTTTATAGCAAAACATTCATTTGGATCATTTCATCTAAAGACCCAATAAGAAAATATTTACACTACTACTAACTGAACTCATAGATTTGTAGGTAATTTTGTTTTGGTTTGACAAAGATTTGAAATTGCTATTCTATCAAATGGTGTGTTTATCCCATTCATGAGATTTCAGATAAGGATATTATTATTTATTAAACGTAGCTGGCTGGGTCCTCATAAAGGCTATGCGTGCATAAAGACGAACATAGGGTCGACGACTCCACATTGACGCGGGCGCAGATATAGGGTGACTATTAGACGTAAACTTTTCGGCTACTTTCTAGTCATTATTATCTTCCTGGCGTTATGTCCTATTAGGGTACAAGGGAACAAGGTCTTATATTAGGCTAGGCTATTTAATACATGACTGTTATCTGACAACTTAGTCAACATAACGGTTTACGTATAGACGGTTTTGATCATCGTTACACATGCACAGTTATTTGAATGTGAAATTTTCGTTATGATGTTGTTTTAATAGCCAGACTAGTGGTATACATAGATTTTGTTATTCTAAAAGAACCAACGTGCCCAGATTTACCTTTCAAATTAAAGCGTATCTACACTTATTCGACTTCCACCGTTTTTTGTTGGTATGTCTTTCTAACCATTTACCACTTATCAACAACATTTATATAAATACCTACGCATTTGCTGACAGTATTTTTTTATTATACAACATGCATTTTTATATTTACGAATCTATTTATATCGTTAATGAATGCATTTATCAAAACAGACTATGCATCACATTAACACAAAAGATCTCTAACACAAAAACCAATATCAACAACTTATACGCTATAGGTAATTTGTTACAGATATAGGTAATTAATGATTGGCATCACTGAACAATTTATCGTCTGTTTCCGTTGTATCGAAATAGCCATAAGCAATTCATTAATTTCTTTAATTTTATTTTGACTTATGTATATGCGATGCATATGACAGTGAAATCGAAAGTTCGCTTAATTGATAATTAGAAATGTTAAATAATAATTATATCCTGACCAACGTGAAAGATAATTTCTACATATTTAACACTATTGAATGTTTTTCTTTCTTCTTTCTTTCACTATTACGTTTTGTTTGTTAGGGTTCGAATTAAAGACGAATGATTTTACAAACCTATTTGAATCTATTAAATAGGAGCGGTGGTAGCTCAATGGTAAGGACACGAGCCTCTTAACCGAGGAGTGCGGGTTCAAACCCGGGCACGTACCTCTGGATTTTTCAAGTCTATGTACGTATTTATACCACTAGCTCGACGGTGAAGGAAAACATCGTGATGAAACCTGCAAATTCAAACAACTTTGGATTTGTAACCATGATCCAAAAATTGTCTGGTTCCCCTATCTTAGGATTACGAAGGTCAGATCGGCAGTCGCTTCAATGTAATTACCAGACTTGCTAAATCCTAGATCATGGTCTAAGCGGACCCCGTCTAAGCACGGGACATAACGCTAGGAAGATGATGATTTGAATCTATTCAATATTTTTTGCGTGAAGTAGTTACAAAATAACTGTCCATGTATCGAATATTAATGAGTTACCTACCTCATCACACAGAATATATGATAATTATAACCGGCCCTTGGAGAGTTCATAAAAAAATCTAACTTTATTAACATATCACCGATTTTAATAAGTAAAAATTTATCTGTCACCCTGTATACATGAGCTTTACAGACTTTGCAGGCGTCGAAATAAAAACGAAAGCAGAGATGCGGGGGAGACGACACCTGCGGACTTTGTAAGACTTCTTGCGGTCGCTCCCTCCCTTTCCCTTCCCCGAACCCCTCCCAACGACCCCTCACTCTCATGTATGGGCAATAAAACTGATAAATGCATCATTAACTTCAGAATCCTCATTCTAATCTAATTGTTCAGTCGGACCAATCTTTTCTAAAGAGCGGAGGTGTAACCTTTAAATTAAAATTCGAAGTCTCTGTTTTACGTCTGTGTATGATTTATGGATTATGTTGCTTTGCGTAAAATAAGATAGATATTTCCGTTCTTATAAGTATTGTTTTTGTTAGACTTCTAGGTGATTAATATTTAGATGTTGGGCTAACAAACAAATGTGCTTTAGGTGCATTTTTGTTACCATTTACACATATTATATGTTAATACATACAAAATATTGTATGCATCATATACGTACAATAGTAATAAGATTCAAAACGTTGGACACCATCGCGATTTCCTTAATTTGTAATGAAACATTTCCTGCTCCACCTTCTAGCTACTTCAAATACTATAAAATGAGAAACATTTGTATATTCCAGTCCAAAACTTACATTTTAATAGTTGATACGGCTACCGTATTTACTCTTCCCACACATCGCTATCTAAAAACCCTTAACCCCAAAAATGGCTGAAACGTCTTTATTCCCCATATCAGATTTTACCGTTTCATATGATATTTTCTTTGCACTTATACAGCGAGACAGATATATTTTAAGATAACATGTAGATGCAGAAAGTCTGGATCATCAACGGACCTAGTCCTACTGATATTATACACATGAAAGTTGGGTTTATACATATTTGGATGTTTATTGCTCAACTTTTAGAACAGCTGAAAAACATAAAAACATTCGGAACACACTTAAATAGCGCAACACAACACATTATCTACATTTTATATATTATATATTTTAACAATTATCTACTTTTAATATATAACAAATTTCTTTTTCGCCTTAATTCTAATTGATTCTATAAATTCAACACCCTACATACGCCAAACTGTTTGTAAAATAATGTAGGATTTCATTATGAATACTTACTACCATTGGTAGACAAGATATGTCTCAAGGAGTTTAAGAAAGTAATATGAAGACGTACTCCATTCGTAACTTTACTAAATTTTTTTTTCATTTTAATTGTAAATATTCCTTTGCAGCTTAAAAGTTAATTATTCATACATAAAACATATAAATAAAAAATGAGTGAACCCGCAGGCTGAAGCTAGTGAGCAATAAACTTGAGTAGCAATATACAGTGTCGCTGTCTGCGTCCACTCAGCCCAGAATAAAACGTCACAGGATACCCCGAGCTTGGCAGTGGTCTCAGAGGAAGAATACACACGCGGGAAAAACAATAGGACCAAAAAAAACCCATAGGGTAAATAAATAAAATAAATATGTTCTCCAGACTGGCACACCAATTCCCAAGCTCTGAGCTAAGCTTATAGGTAAGCTTGTGCTGTGGATACTAGGTGAACGGATAGACATACTTAAATACGTTTCTAAACATGACTTGAGTACAAATGTTCATGTTCATCACACGAAATATTCGCCCCTAGCGGGATTTGAACCCGCGACTCTTGGTTTCGTGTCGCGTCTCTGACCACTTAACTAACGGGCTTGTCAACTAAAGTTCAAGATCATTAAGTTATCGTTTTGCGAACGACGGATTTTATAACAGTACATTTTAAGTAACTGCCAAATTAATTTCATATGAATTAATTTTGACGTTAGATAAATGTAACATCTGGAAAAATAAAATTCGCTAAACATAAATAAATTATCTTACTTACCTAGTATTTATACCTAAAAATGTTTTGGAAGCTTAGTCTCATGACAACGAGTACTGCTTAACATTGCCAAAACAAATTTATCATTAAAGCAAATTATTTTAAAAGCTAAAGGATATTATTGCGTATAATAATCTTAGTAGTTAAGTTTAATACATCTCATTATGTCTTGCAAACAAATTATCCATCATTTACATGTGTATTTAAATATCTAATTGTGTTGTTAATTTCAAATAATAAGTACAAGTATAAGCTTTTGGAAATTATATAACATTAAAGGAAATCACAAAAACTCGATTGTTTTGCTCGCAAGTGTACAATAAGGACAAAACCAAACTAAATTACCAAACTTGCCACGGTGCCGAAAGCAATCATATTAAGTTCCCTTACATTAAGGATTTTATTTTTGGGATTAGTTTAAGTGACAAGCGTGTCCTGTTTAAAATCGGGGAGACAAGTTGCGGTTTGAAATGTAATTTACTCGATGTATAGTATGGTTGTTTGTAATTTAAATAATGCTTTATATTGTGCATATACTGTGACGTTAATTTATGATGCAACCATAAATTAGGGTGTGGAGAGAATTCTTTCTGAAGTCTGCTTGTCAATATGTTATACAATCATCAAACCAACAAAAAAATGCTATCTTAATAACGTGAACATTCCCAAAGGAATCTTATTTTTAAAGGTAATAAATACTGTTTTATGTATCATATACCTGCAAACAAATAAATATTTGAAAAGAGGGCAGGCTCAGTACTTCAATTTCGATATCTACAATCTACACTAATATTATAAAATGGAAAGATCTCATTGTTTGCTTGCATTGAATAGGCTCCGAAACTACTGGACCGACTTAAAATAAAATCATCAATGGCAAGCTACATTATCCGAAATTAACATAGGCTATATTTTATCCCCATATTCTTACGGGAACGGGAGTACGCCGATGAAACCGCGGAGGGCTGCTGATCGTATATAAACAGATTTTTGTATTTTATGTTATTTAATTACGACTAAAAATCACATCCATACACGTCCTATCACATGGATGTCTACTGAATTCAACAATCACGACAAATACAATTGGAAAAAAGGATTTGCTTATATTTTCGCCAAGACCTATGTTCAGAGATTAAGTATAAAGAAAGTGTCAATGTTTGTGGCAATAATAAAGTAAGATACCCACCATATCGACCCAAAAATGTAGACCCAAGAATAAGGCTAATGGACTCTTAAGCCTCATAAAACAGTCCCAAATTATTACAAACACAGTTTCCATTAAATTGCCATTTTGGAGGAATCGAATATTCAAGGAAATAATTTCAAGTGTCCCGCCGGTGTGTTTGGTTTATTTATCACATTATTGTGACACACATATTTAAAAAAAAAATAATTTACAAGGTATGGACATTATTTTAACGAAATAACTTAAATATTAATAAAGTATATTATTTTTATTTCTAGGATTCAATATAAAAAATTATATGTTTATTTTCTGTCAATTAAATCCTTTTCAATATGATATTACACATTATCTTTGTTATAATGACTTCATTTTAACCAATAACTGGTTTTACCCCGATTGAGAGTTTTAAAGTTGCCATACAAGCTTTTGATTGTTTTTAATTCGTAATCTTACTAATATTATAAATGTGAAATGTTGCATATTTGTTATTAATCAGGATTTAACGGTGAAACAGAAACAGATTTTAGTTTGGCATTTGCGCGTAGGATATTCATAAACTGCTCGTATCATCTTTTAGAACTCTGAATAGATGTAAAATAATTGTCCGCTTTGGCTTCATTTAAAAGTCTACGCAAATAAAGTGGCCGCTGGAAGATGTCTTTTACTAAAAAACATAAATGTCGTCTGTAAAATTATAACGAATACTACTACATTTCCTTGTTCACAAAGTCTATTCAAAAACTAGTCAGCTTCAGAGGCCATTTCTGATTCAATATGACTGTCTAAGTAACCAAGTGTGAATAAAAAAATTCCTCGTTTCCAAACCATAATAGGAAAAGTTCATTGTAAATAAACAACCTATTCTTAATTGCAATTTCGTTAGTCATTCGAGACACTCCGTCCGTCGCTTACTCACAGCGCTTCACGACATCCGTGGGTGAACGGATAGTGTCAGTAAGAGTATTTTTATCGCAGACACTTTTACATGTTAGATCAAATTTTTGGAGACTGAACGATTCCATGACTTTATCTTAAAGAATGTAGATTTTATCAAGGTCTAATTTCTACGTCTACATGTAAATAAAGTATTACATATCTAATGTTGACTTATGAGATTTCGCTGTTTAACCAAATAAATATTTTAATAATATAAATGTGATCGGAATTAAATCAATCACACTTTAAAGGAAGCCCTTAATAGGAGACAACCTAGTTAAAATTGTCCAATGATCTCGATTTCACTTTGTATTTTCCAGTTACTGTAATTAACAATACTTCCTAAGTAGGAATGTTAAAACCTGTAGAGAAAATTGGTTTAATAACATGTACTACTAATATGGATACGTGTGAAAAGTAATATATCAAGAAAGAGAAACATAGCCACCTGACCACACCGCGGAGTGAAGATGCCAGTCGTTTATTTTCCTCAAAATCCCCTCTCACTCCTTCACATCATCATTTCGTGTGATAAATTTTAGTAATTACACAGCAAAAGTAAGATGTCAGTGAAGAAAAGCCCTAAAATGGTGTTAGTTTTACATGTGCAATGCATGTCGCACGTTCATTATTCGTTATGTAAGAATAATGTACATTTCGCTAAATGAATACGTAACAAAAAAATTGCTTAAGCTAATTTGTTAAGTATACAGTTCAATTGTTCTATTTACCACCCGATTACTGCTTTGACGATTATTGCAAAATTAATCCGATATTTTTTAAATATAAGTTTTTGTACAAATTCCTGTCATTTTCATTGGCTTTACATTATTGAAAATTAAACTGCTTTCAGGTCAGTTTACTATGGGGCCGCGTAGTTTAAAGTCTAGTACATAACCACCTCACTGCCATTCCCCCCATTACGTTAATAACGACTTGACCTAAAACCCGCTACCAAACACGAACATTCAAAACTCATATGAAAGTGTTTTACTTTTATTTTCGGTTGTTAATTACCTCCGAATTAACCTGCCACTGCACAGTTCGTGTACAGCCGAAATAAGTGGGATTTTAAGTAGCATTTTGTGACTGACTTGTCCTAATTTGTACCGCTGACTTTTTTGCGGACGGGTCATCGTGCCGCATTTATCTCCATCAGTCAATCAGCCGGTGAACTGAATTATGCAAAATAACGAGTGTGATGAACATCCCCCAGGTGTAGAAGATTCCGTACAATATACTATTGCAGAGTTTCGCAACCTTTTTTTTAATTTTTTTTTTTCCTTTAATTTTAATATTTTATTTTTGTTGTCCTATGTTTACTTTTTGATGTTATTAATTATCGAAAAGTGGGAACTAATAATATTAGTAAACGGTAGAAATAAAACGAAGCTCATTTAATTTTTTGATGTAGCAACACACTTATGATCCCTCTGTGGTGATGTAAACGTAATAATCATTATAAATATTGGTAGGTATATAGTATGCATGAGTAAATACGGCTGCTAATCGACTTTAATTGAAAAAACCGACTAGATGCTGTACATTTTGGAATATCGTAAAATAAAACTTGTTTATAACTATCTTTACTACCATACACCATTTATTTATTCATTAATCAAAACCACTTTTATATACATACATATAAAGTGTCAAGAGTATTCCTTCAATTAAAAAATATGACAATATACATGATATTTATGTATATGGTAGGTACATAAGATATGCTAATGAGATTCGCTATTTCATACACAACTAATAAAAAAATAAAAAAATTATGTGGTGTGACCACATTCAGCCAAAAATAAAACTAGGCTGGGTTTGGTGTACAATTATGAAAAAGTAGTAACAATTAACACAGTTGGCATATTTTTTTAGGTCCCAGACCAGCATGGGAAAAAATGGCTAGGTACCTAAGATAAATTATTAAGATTCCATATTTCATAACCAAACTACAAATCAACTGACAGTTTCCTTGTAATATCTAAATAAGCTAATCACACATTACAGCTACTCATCTCGTCAAAGGAAAACTTGTCATTTGACACGATCGTAAATTAAACACGACATTTATAAACTTCGAGCATCCACACACCGTAACGAAATCGACACGGCCGATTTTCTCCAATTCTTGTTGCTTTTAAAGGAATCTAATCACCAAGTTAAGTGCACAACTATGTAAACACCACTAAAGAAAGTTAATTAATAATTTATAGATCTGCAAAAACCAGATGGTCTCTATAATAGGATGTTATCTAACAAGTTTTTAAACTTCGCTAATTAAAGGTTTACTGACCATCAATCACGGAACCCAAAAAAGAAAATAATGTTTATGGATTTTAAAGTTTGAGTTTTTGATTAAAATAACGGCCTCATGACTTTATAATTGAATGAAGTTATAATTATTATACGATTTGCATTTACGCATATTACATAAGATTTGATAATAATAAATATGTATGAGATTCCTTGTATGATTTATTAGAAAAGTGGTTACAACATTTTATTGATTTCACGAGCCCGGTCTAAGTAAGTAGGTTTATAAGGAAATATTATCACATATTTAATGTGTTACCAAATATATAATTACTAAAGTTATTGATAAACTAGTTTTTGCAAGCGGTTTCGTTCTTGTAAATATAACCTAAATTCAAACTTTCCCATCCCTATTTCAAAAGAGACGACTAATATTTGCAACAACACTTTAAAAAACAAAAAAGATCTGGGTATTGGTAGCGGAACGAGCTTTTCATATATTAAACTATTTAAGCGGGGCGTGTAAAATGTATGAAAATAGTTCATACATTGTATACGTCCGCGTCAGGGAGTCCATTTAAGTACCTCATGTAGGTACTTAAATAGTTACGAAGACCAATTAGTAGTAAGTAGACGTAAAGTGGAAATGTAACTTCTTAGGAATAATAATCTGACTTATTTTGATTAAAGATGTACTTTAATCAAAATGGCGCATTACTGATCCCGTGTAATAAATAATAATACAAAAAACCAGATGAGATTAACATATTTTCATCTTCGACACCCCAGCGTTGGCCCAGTCTCATACTTGACGCCCCGGTGAGACGACACAGTACATATAGTACCTTGTATGACTTATTATATAGAAAGGCGATAACAGTATATCCCTGAATTTCCACTTGGTACGCCCTTGACAGAAGTCCCACGTAATCAACCTACTCCCAAGGGCGGGGTGCACACTCGCAACAAGTTTTCCCAGAGCAAAAAAAGGGGTGATTAATACAAAATGAGCAAATATTCCAATTAAATATACAAACCATTCATTATGAATGTTAACTTGCATAATAGAAAAACCCGATTTAAATTACAAAACAAGGCTTAGTAGACTAAGAACAATAACAAAAAGCTCTTATCGCTGCATTACGCACTGTTGCATATGCACGTGCGAACGTGACGTCATTTGGCGCAATGATATATGTGTTAAAAGATAAATGTGTTTTATTTAAATTAACCAAATAGCAACACCATGATAAGTTTTGGTTAAAAAGTATCCTGCAAGCTTCTATTACTTTTAGACAACTTAGCTATAGTATGACGAATGAATTTAAAATGCGTACAGGTTTTTGAACGTATTCGTTACAAACCCACAAATCTTTTCTCTTTATTATATTAGAATAGATAACACGACTATGTGCATATGGCATGACACAGTCGTGTTTTTACCCATAGCGTGATTCTAATATTTATATCCCGAGGCTTTTGTTTCCGAGTCGACGAGACGCGGAGCGAATTGGCTGATGAGATATTACAAAAACGAATGTATTTCCCTTCTCAACGAATATGATACTCAGTAGACTTTTCAGGTTTAACGCAACAAAAATGTTTGTGACCTATGCTTAACTAAGCAAATGTGGTGATTTATGGTTATTAATGTACGTCGGCATAGTTGAGAAAACTAAAAGCTCAAGAAAAGAAAAAAAATATTTATGCCAGATAAACTTTACGGTTATATGCTATCTTTATTTTGAAGAAGATTTCAATATACAAGGATATAACGTAACCTTTATCACATTGAATTTTCAATTATTTATAAGTATGCCTTATGAATTAAGATTGTTTTGTTGTGTAAAATTAAGTTGTTGTGCAAGCAAATAATACTTAAATACTTTTATCAAGCATACTTAATAATCAATACCTCTGAAGTTGTCAAAGATGTAGCTCTCATTGGTGGCTTAGATCTTTGACAACTTCAGAGGTACCTTGAACCGTCCTATCTGTGTCAAAGAAATAGGCAAAGGCGTTGATGTTTTGAATGCGCAAGCGCGTCTGGCGTCGCATCCGGCTGGTCGCGTGACATCCTCGCGTTACGTGGCTCCCTCGGGCTCGTCTCTCGTAATTCTTTACCGATTGCACACTGCACTGGTAGCATTGGGTAAGGTGACTGCGGGATTTTTGGTGATTAATACGGCTTAATTCAATTAACTCGACTTTTATGTTTTCTTTGGCACGCATCTTTTTTACACGTAACAATCTATCTTTGGGACATAAAGTATCTTACCAATATATAACGCGAAAATACTGAATGGATCTTAATGAAACCCAACAATGTTTTATCCATGTACCACGCGAACAAAGCCGTAGGCAGACCTATTAAAAATTTAGGTGTAAGATTGATGTGTAAATACATTCTTTCTAATTAGATATTTGTCAGTTTATTTGAACGCGGTAATCTCAGTGATTGTCAAACGGATTTACAAAGGTCTATAGCATTAACTAATTTGGTAAAAAAAAAAAATGAATTCACAAAAGAAAACAAGTCTAGACAATAATTCTTTTGTTATATTAAGTTCATGATTAACGACTTTTTCACTTTACAGAACAAATTTAGACAAAGGACTTAGTCATCATGGATAATGATTTCAGATCCCTGGCGACGACACATAAATTTGCATAGGTATGTAAGTACATTATTAAAATTCCCAGAATGATGGATGCATTCGAGTTCCCTGAGGGGAAGAATGCCTATGTTAATGAATAATCACATACCGTCCGTTCCTTACGTGTCATGACTCATAGACATTTTTTTCTCAGAGGGGAATGCCTTTTCCCCTTTGAGGGATATTATGTACTAAATACTCTTTGGGAATACAGATCGCTGTTTGGGAGAAATATCTTCTTTTTTATTTTTTCTACAAGATACACGACTCATAGGTAGATCACTTATGAACTAAGTTCATAAATTTGGTCAAAGATAAAAATTATCGCATTCAAAAATACATATGGGATAAAAGTTGTCCTGTATATTAAGTTAGACATACAATATGTACTAAATTTCTCACATACCTACACCCTCATAAACTGTCCATTTTGTAATATTGATTTTGTAATATTAGTAGAATTTAAACTAAACTATTGACGTAGGCAAAATTAATAATTCATTTCGAGAATTGCCAGGTGATGAAATGTATGTATGTATGAAAACTAAACTGCGTTATAAATGATACACTATATTATTATTTCGACCTTGGCGCTATTATACCCACAGAATTTCTGTTCTGTGATAAGACCAGCTTTTCGGACTGACGCAAAATAATTCGTTCACTGATAATGTAAATGTAAGAACGTCGTATTTTAAATAACGCCGTCCGGTTACAATGTTACAGAGAAGTAATGTTTCTAATGGAACATAATCTTACAATATTTTCCGAATATACTGTGGTAGTGTTTTAGCTACAGATAACATATCGCCAGCAGCACATTAGGTACGCACTATGCGCGTGAGTCGGTATAGCGAGATTTACACTTTCCGATTAATAAGTTGCAAAATCAAAATTACTCTGTATCTTTGTTTATTTTAATGATATAAGTTGGATAATCTTGTTGGTGTAGTGAATGATTTATGTTGTATATCGAATAATGGTTTAGCTTACGAGAAAATAATGCTAAAGTAAATGGTGGTCTAATAATTTTTACCACACAGACGTTTTAAAAAATTCTGACTAGCCGTGAAAAATATCAGAAGGGAACCCATTTCTCATAATTTAATACATATTTTGCGCGTAGATTTTTCAATAATTAAATATTAATTAAAACTTTTCGCAAAATTTATTGATCCGTCCCTTATAAATGGCACAAATTCCCACGCGACTTGCGCAGGCGCTCTTGTCGAACACGCCCTCTAGTGGATTTCACTGGCAGCGTTTTTGTCTCATAAATAGAAGACGGGAGCTAGCACATAATCTCTTAGCCCCTAATTGACACTTACTCGCTTATCGCACTTGTTAGACCGGTACCTATGTTATTTTTATATAGATTGCCGTGAAATTATGCCATAAAGCCTTTTGAAGACTGCCTAGCTAGTGAGTACCTGTTTATTTTAGAAAATATTTGAAACGTTCATGGTGAAGTAGTTTAAGGTATTTTATACTACTTTTTAGTTAGTCTACTGTTGGTATAAAATTTGAATAAAAATTTAAATAAGTAAAATAACTATGTTTTAGACATACTTGTCTAAAAAATAGTTATTTTATTCCGATTGGAACTCGAAAGTTGAGGTGAACTAAAAGGTTAGCTGGAGAAAAATTCAGATGGAATTTTGTTAGGTACTCTTTACTAATTTGGCTTACAAATTTGAGGATTCCAAATTTACGTTCTTATTTTTACTGTAGAAAGGACATTCTTCAGCGAAGTAGCAAGCACTAGCAAGTATTTAAAATTTATTTATAACGAAAGTCAGCCGAGAAAATTTGTGTACCCTAAACTGAATCTGAACATACAACGCATGCCGACTTCATACGAATTGCGCCGAATAAATTTATTATTCGTAACTTCGCATAAACCATGCGTATAAAATATGAATGTACACTCGTGAACAAAAACACGTGAAGAAATTTGAGCTTATTTCAATGCAAGAAGGATGTACGCGTCAAGAATGCGTAAAGACAAAGGTACAGACTCATTCATGCGAATTTTAATTTAAATGTACTGTATTTTAAACATAAAGCTTTATTATGTATTTTACCTGGAGACATATTTCATAATCATGATCATGATTGTTAAAAATTTTTTAGTCGTTTTGTCCCATTCTTTGTCAGGAGTAGCTTTGATCATGATCCCATTGTGACTCTGGTCAAAAAGACAACGATGTTTTAAATAGAACTTTAGAGACTTAAATACCAGACAAATATACAATTTGGATCATGCTTATTTAATTTATCTTTTTCCCTGTCTGAGTAATGTGGTGTGTATCTATAGTTTGCGCATTACTGTGAAGGTTTTGAAATGTGAAATAGTGAATACGAATCATAAAAGATGCACTATGGATTCGGCTTGCACTCTTCCATCCACAACGCAATATCACTAAACTAAACTTCACGCCACTTCCCTAGCGGGGTAGGCAGACACAATATCACGCAATACAACAATTTCTTTTTACGAAATTTTGATCATGACAGTACAATTACAATGCGAACATTCTTTCAGATCGGTTCAGCAAGAATAACGGTGTAAAAGTAATGAGGGATCGCCGTACGATTTCAATTAGTCACGCGATTACTTCTTGTTACTCAATACGGGCGCACGCGCAACGCAAACAGACGGACAAAGCGATACCACCCCGATACGTAAGTAGCCGACGCCACTGTAACTCACGCCGTCGGAACACCACACGTTATTTTTCACTATAATACTTTGTGTAATGATTTATAATAAGTGAGCCAAAGTCCAAACAACATTTTATTATTTATATTTATTTATTTATTTATTTTAATTTTGTTTGCGATTAGTATGATGATGATGCGATCCCCTTGAATAGTCTCCTAGATTTGAAGGAGCTGAGCTTTCGTAAGCGTTGGACTTAGGAGACTGAGATGTTGGAATCAAACCCACCCATAAGACGAGGGTTCTTTTATCATTGAGCATATTATTATATTTTGTATGCTTAATAAACAAAAATTTCAAATTTTTTATACATTAATGTGATGTAGGTCCTTTATCAACCATTGTGTCTGTCTATGATTGAAACACTATTGCAATGTTGATGCAAATACAGTCAGGAGTAAATCTTAAATAAGAAACATCTCGTACATTACGTGTTAGTTATAGATGCAACTTATCACTTGCCAGTAATGAAATGCAAAACCCTGTCTTTCGTTGTAGTAGATGTGCCAGTCAATAAAAACATAATAGGTAACTTATTTATATAGTCTCAATCACCATCACTTATCCATTTGATGAAACATCTACATAGTTTTTTTTTTCACACAAAAAGAATGCACATGTTGTAGACATTTTATTGCAGTTCAATTAAATATCATGCTTTCATTTACGACGAAAATTAGGTGACTGTCTATCGTGATTATATAGTCATTGGGAGCACGATACATGCTTTTGAATAAATTAAACGTTTACAAAAGAATTAATAATTCAGAACTATGATAAACATCGAGTACCTATATAAATTCGTCACTAGAAAAAATAGCATAATTGTTAAATACTCAACGCGCAATCCCACGCATTCCAGCTAAATGAAAAAGAACAAAAGCCATAAAATTAAATAAAATTACGCGCCTGCGCCGGTGTCGAGACTGGTTCAGTTATGCCTACATTATGCCATGGGTAATCTTGTCATCGCTTTCTTCGCACATTTTAATTATAAAATGGAGACGACTCGCGATTAACTCATTATGAAAATGTCCTCGTAGGCAACTTTGTATTTTCCGTTTAAAAATGGTAATATGGCATGCTATATGTGTTAAAATATGAAAGGTCGCTTTTTGTTTTGTTAAAATTGGAGACCGGTGTTATAAGTTTCAGTTGACTGCGTGTGTATGTGTATGTGTGCATGTGTGTATCTGGTGCCACAGGTACCGATTTGGATGCGATTTGAAATGCATACATACGTCACTTTACTCCAAAAATCCAATATATCAATGGGATACTAGGCTGCTGCATAGTAGTATGGTCTTTGAAAAAGATTAAACATGTACCTACCTGCAAAATATTTAAACGATGCGTGTAGAGGTGTGCATCTCATTATTATGTTAGTGCCATCCTATTTATGTCACCTAACTAAATAAAACGTACATACCTACATATATACCATCATGACCGTAATCCCCAAAGGGGCTAGCAGTCAAAGGGGCACTAAGGTATAACATAAATAACAAATATTAAGGGTCGACCGGCTCGTTGGCGCATTTGGTAGACCCACCCCTATGCGCCAAGAGTTGTGGGCTCGATCCCCACCCAGGACAAACATTTGTGTGATGAATACTTATGTTTGTTCTGCGTCTGGGTGTTAATATCCAATGTTTAAATATATATCTGTAATATTACTGTTGTTTCTGATATCCGTAACACAAATGCTTAAGCTCGGAGTCAGATCAATGTATGTGATGTGGTCTGATAATATTTTTTTAATTAAAACAAACTTGCAAACACAATGGGTACACTGAAACGAAAATTGCAATAGAAGTATTTCTATCATGTAGAGAAAAAGCTGTTATCTGTATCCTTATTAAAAAAATATTTGTGGTCACTTGCTCCTACTACGCTATCGGGCGAGCGCAGATCACTTCTTAGAATGCGATTCGAGTTAGTGAAATATTTATTAACTGTATCAGGTTCTTTGAGAATAAATATAGCGGACTATAGTCTAGAGCATCTTGCATTTCGCAGTAAATTGCATGCATTTTAATTATGGCTTTTGTATGGAAATTATTGCCTCGAGTTTGATAGTTCTTGTATTACTCGCAAGAAAAAATGTGAGCTTAAACTTGAATCTGTCTGTGTTTAAGATTCCATGATAATCGTCTAACATCTGCTGGTTGAAGTTAATAGCTAATTTAAAACTACGCTTACAAACAATTATATAAAAAATGGATTACCTGATCTTTTTAAATTAGCCTGCATCGTAACTGGCACATACGAGTATATAAGACAATAATAAATGTGAAATGCGATTATTACTAACAAATATCGTAAATCTAATCAATTGATTTAATAAGCAATATAAGTAATGTTTTTTTTTTTCAATTTTCAGTTATTATGCTATTGAACAATAAAAGGCTCTTTTATTTACTTATTAATTCAAGTTGTAAAAATTAATGTCGTCAATCTAATTTATGCAGTTATTATTGTAATTGATGACATGTGTACTTTAGTTTATGGTTCTGTAAAGGTCAAATTATAATGGAACAATAAAGCCCGTGTTTTTTTTAAATTAATTGTAAATCCACTGAGATGGGACCATTGTCTGGTTTCCTCCACCGTAAACATCGTATTTATCTAGGAATATAGTATTATATTTATAATAATTCTTAAAGCTAGAAAGATTATTGAATTATTCAAATGCATTTTGTATTGTTTTATTTTTTTAAATAACATCACATACATTGATCTGATTCCGAAGTAAGTAGCCTAAGTACCTATGTGTTAATTATTAATATTACTATTAGAAAATTTTGAATTCCGAAATATATTTTTTCGTAAACAATATTTTGACTGACTGATAATTCCCTCCTTATTGAATTACTTAATTCAAAAATATTTTTCTTTAAGTAAGCGGAAATCGAATGATAGCGGAATTTGAACGCGGAATCACTTAACATTACAGTTCACGGTATGTATGAAGTTTACGCGGAATTAATTAACACGCCAACTCAGTGACCCAAGAGAATCTTTGGTCTTGGTATGTACCGCGTTCTACAAGTAAAAGGGTCATTTGATATCACGAAATGCGTAAGCCAAATATGAACGGCATAGCGATACAACTTATATAATACACCATCTTTAGCCCGCGACACCGCCTGTGTGGGATTCGATTTGTCAGACTTAATCATCTCCTATGTGTGTCATAAGCTACTATCTAGGTCCTTTCTCAGGGCGTCCTTTCTCAAACTTTAGGCGCGCCAATTACATCGCAATGCGTTGAATAGTCTATGCGTGAAGACGTAACAGACAAGGAAAAATGTATGTATATTATTAACGAGGAATTTTGCATCTAAAACTGCCACTGGCAAACGCTTCTTCTATGTTTTTTCGCAAATGTCAACCCCAAAGCGGTCACATTATGTGTAAAATCTAGATAAGACTTTTTTTTACCAAGAAATCTAAAAGAAAAAGGAACGGTTTCTGAAGTAAAATTCGATAAGAATAGAATAGGAAAACTTTATTGGCAAAAACTGTGTTACAAGAAGCTGGTGACACATAATCTTGCCGGGCATGCAATACGAAAGTGATATTAGTTTAAATAACATTGAATAGCACTACTAGTAAGACAACTGCGATCCCTCCTGAAGCCGACGAGGCAAAAAGAAAACTCCGCAACAACTCATAATTCCGACAACATTTATTGCTCAACGCAAAAGGTTAAGTAACAGGTATAAAACTTTCATCATCCAGAGAACTATTTTATCGGAGAGCAACATATTTCAGCAATCCGCAACAGTATCGCACTATCACCACGGCGGGAAATGCAACCGCGGAATTATCTGATCCCTCCCATAACTTACGCTAAAACACTAAAATTGCTTTCGAGAAATCTTTTAGTGAGATCTTCACGCTCTCCGTACTTATTATATTCCATTACGATACCAATAATAGCTGAATATTATTATTACTATTCCTTTAAACGGTTTGTTATCTACATATATTATCTTAATTAACTACGCCGTGTTAATAGATTTGCTTGAATGTTAACCTAAATGCAAGTTATTTATTGCATTGTTGTGTAAGTTTCACTACATTTCTTATTTATCTTCTGCACATTTTAATTGGAGACACGTACATAAATGTATAATATACGACATATGTTAAATTTGGCTGTTTGTATGCGTTTCTATTCATTCCCCTGAATATTTGCATGGTTATCGAATACAAAGGAAAATCTAAGGTAAAATAAAATTAGTTACTTTTATGTAAGATTGCTCCCTTGGTTTTGGTGGAAATTCTTGCTGACACGTAAGTAAATTACTTATTATTGAAAAGATATTTGTAAATATGAAAAAAAATATATACGATAAATTATAAAAAACGTGAAAATTTATCGGGCGTCTTGAATATCTCGAGATACAAAATGAACATTCAATAATAATTAACTGGATCGAAACGCTGATTCACTTTCTATCGCGAAATAAATTAAAACGAGCATGTGGAGAGAAACAAAGCCAGTTGGCGAGATGTTTACTGTTTTTTGTGCAGAATTCCTTTATATTACTCACGGTGAATGATTTTAGACTGCAAGTTCTTATATTATGCCCTTATACTATTTAAAGCAAGCATTTTAATTATTAATTATTAACCCAATCATACTAAAATGTAAATTTTATGATTTTTTGGTTAAATTTAACTTCATTCTAATAAATCGATTAATTTGCGCTAATGTATTATTTTCTTTTTCAAAAAAATTTAAAGCTACCCGATTAATAAATAATCATTCGCGTTGTAAGTAAATGAAGGTATTACGGTATTACGTCGCATATTTAACAATATAGACATTTATTGCCCAGTGGACTAAATGAAATTATACTCAGACTAATTCTACTAATTATCTAGTGTGAACTACGGCTATAAATCTTGTGATGAAACTGATTATTATTAGATTATTATAATTGATGAATGAAAAACAGATGATATCAGTCAATTATGACGATAGACAGAACATAGACAGATTTTTTATGTTCATAGGTGATGGCCGTCAATGATGACGATAGACAAATTTTATATTAGCAATTCCATATCAACGTTCGAACTAAGACTAAAATATCTATAATTCTATTAGTGAGAGGCCTACAAGCCGAGTCCGCCTCACGAACGCTTTCAATGGTGAACACGAGAACTGTTTTACTGAACGATGGCGAATGTACCGAGTAGCCCGGGAAAACGTGAGCGCACAGACAGAACAAGCATCTAAATCCTAGTAAATAGCTGTAAACAGTATGCACATTATTATAATTCCTGGCTCTGTCCTGGTAATGTCAGGGGAAAGCCTTACTGATTCGCGGTGAGCTTTTACAAGGTAAGTAGTCTATATTTATAATGAAAGGGATCATAATGAAAATCATTTTGAATTGCATTGATATCGTGAATTTGGGTTTATATCCTGAAAATAGCATCACAGTGCTGTTGCTTTTACATGGTGAGCGTAAGAACAAATTCATAAGAACCATTTACTTCGGTGTGATACTATTTGACTAAGAAATCGTAGGCATTATTACCCAAAAAAAAACAAGTTTGGTGACTTTGAACTATTATTGAGAAATGCCAGGATTTTTTTTTATTGTCGATTGATCCATTTATTTTTCACTTCAAATTATCTTATAGATATATTTCATTCTACGTTGACCAAACTAACTTTTTTTAAGTCAAGTGGTTTCGGTATGTCAGTGGCGGCCGTTAGGTTGCGGCTAAGGTAAGCGCTCGTGCGGCATAAATCCGGCGCTGACCTTCCGCGCCGCAGCCACCCTGTATATCACGCGTCCACACAACCTGTATATTGATGGTAACCTAATTTGATCATTTATCATTTTTGGTGAATGAATATTTATGTATTTCCTCAATTTTCTACAAATATACTGATACTGTAATTTTGTCATTTCATTACAAGATCTCAGACATTACAACTACAAATATGTATAATGCGATTCTCTCACCCTTTTTACGCGAAATCTAAAATATGCAGAAGCAAAACATTTTTAATGCCTTAAAACAAACCAAAATCTGAAATGATTACGCTATGTTATAATGATACCTCGCTATACAATGACCTGACTAAACTATTGTTAGTCCAGTGGTAAGTCAAGCGGTGTCGGTATTTCAGCGGCGGCCGTTAGGTCGCGGCGCGGCGAGCACAAAGCGCTCGTGCCGCATAAATCCGGCGCTGACCTTCCGCGCCGCAGCCACCCTGTATATCACGCGTCAACATAACCTCTATATCGGCGGTATTCGTAAACTGGCGTAAGTTGTAAATTGGCTCGTTTCGTAATCTTAGATAAGTAATGCGTTTTATATCTATAATGCAATTTCTTCGTTTTTCAATTTGGCGCTGTTTACTGTAGGTACTGGAATGTTTGGTCTTCGAATTTTTAGACAGACACAGTTATTTAAGTAAAAGACCTTAAACAAGTGAATTCAAGCTCAAAAAAAGGAATCAACGTAACTCAACCAAAAATATTTAATATTTTGGTTCAGTCACTACCTACTAAATTACTACTACTTTGGTGTGTTAAACTCGGAAATTAGAACCGGGAGCCTTTTCATGTAAGGTTTCTATCCTCTAAGCCAGATATAAGAAGATAACCTGATACCTACATATCTTCAGATATCCTGAAGAATAGTAAAACGTCATTACCACATCGAACATACGACCAGCCCTCTCATTGATATCGGCAGCACTACATCACGTCTCAACTTACTCCTCCATTAAAAACCGATATCGCTCAGAGATAGCATGATGCGCGTAATCTTGATTGCTTCGAAAACAGAAGCGCGATACTGAGCAAACACTAGCGTCGCTCGAGTTGTATTCAAATAGATCTTGAGCCGACGTCGGCAAACAAATCCGCTTCTAGAGAAACTCAGGAAAGTCGAGGGAACGAGTGGTGCTTTAACTGGAAACGATAATATTGGATAGCTGGTGAATCAATTACATTGGTAGATCGTTATCTCTTGAAGAATCCGTAAAAATATTTGCAGATTTGGAAACAACATTTAATAAATAAATATCAGACTACATCACATACATTGATGTAGCTCCGAAGTAAGTAGCTTAAGCACTTGTGTTACAGATGTTAGAAACAACAGTGGTATTACAAATATTGGATATTAACACCCAGACACAGAACAAACACAAGTATTCGTCATACGAATATTTGTCCTGGGTGGAGATCGACAAACCTACAACTCTTGGTACATGGGGCAGGGTCACTACCGAATGCGCCATCGAGCTTGTTAAACAGATACACTTATTAAATTCTAATACAAAGACTAATACTATTTCCTCTGGACATTTTATTGATCAATGTGGGTACTAATATCTCACTAATTCTATATAAGGCATCTATGAACTTTTCAAATTAAGTTCCGTCACCCATTTCTCCCATTAGGGCAGGCGGAGTTAACCTTACATTATTCATAACATTGTTGACGTTTCTACTTAATAACTAAATATGTAAGTGCTCTAGAACAATCTGTTCGTACGTATTCAGGGCGGAAGCAGTCATTAAAATTATAAAATAATCAAGCAATAACTTCCATACAATAAATTACAAAAACAATGTTATATTTGTATACAGACAAAAGGTCTCGATAGACGCAAATCTTTGTATTGCAATAATTAATATGCAAAAAAATGACGTCGCAACACTCGCGTGCCGTTAATTGCCCAATTGTTGACGTCACGCGAGATAAATTAATTTTATAATAATGCGAAAGTGGCCGGCCAGTCTGCAGTTATCTTGACCTTTAGGGTTCGTGTCAACCACCCGGTTATGCAGAATGCGTTATATCACAGTTTCAGTTGACATAAAAAATATTTGGAACGCCCGCCGTTTCTTTGTGCAAAGACCGTGGTGAGGAAATCGAATTAATTATAAATTATGCGCACAATTAAATGATTTATCATGTGAATCGGAACGGGGATTGCGACATTCTTTGGATGCATTTAAAATATTAAATGCAGTAAGAAGCTTCACACATTTTACGAGAACCTTGTCAAAAATATTAACCTCGTTTAGATAGAATATTAACGGGAAAGGTATTATTAAGGTATTGACTTTGTGTATGCTTTAAATAGTATAGACGTCATACTTATAAACAAAACATCTCACAGACGAATGAGAGTTAATTAAGGCAATATTTTGAACTGCTCTATAATTTCTTTTACTGATATTATAGATCGATCAACTTAATTTCAAATGTACCTAAACAATAATTTCAATTACAGTTTTGTTTGCTGACCTTATTTGACCTTTTATTTACGCCAAATATTTAATAATTTACACAAAATAAACGCCAAAGTAACTGAAAAAAAGTCGTTGGTCAAATTAGTTGAAAATTCACCAGGTAAGTTTTCCGGCACGAGGCCTACATCTTTTGAAATAAATTCTGTATGATGACAACATCTCAAGACCGTTACATACCTCTACAATGGCTCAATTACAGTGAAAATTGTAAATTAAATCGCATACCGCATACAGTTTACTGTTAGAACTACATGGATAGTATAATAACATAAAGTTCTAGCTCGTAAGTGCTGGTTGCGCGTGTATCAGTTGACATCCCGGCCATTAATCACCATGGGAAACAAATTGATATGTCGAAAGACAAATGCTGTGTTGTTTTATCCACTCATCAGGCCCTCCCATCCCTGCAGCGGTGAGTCCGGCTGCGGGAGGACAACTCGCCATTACAATACTTTGATTACATACCAAGCCCGGTTATTAACAAATACCTAATGCCTCCCTCTGCCTATAGAGCGCCCACAGACCTTAAATCACAAAGTAATTACCGTTCTATGATAGGCTTTCTTCGGTGATATTGAGAAATGAAAACTTAAAGATGGGCCGACATAACTCATGGCTATTGCTGGGTGGAATGGAAAAGCTATTTTTAAATATCGCTTATCAAATAGACGGTCAATTTAATTTCGCTTTCTTGGAAATCGTATAGCGTTTTGCATAGACGGGTGCCTACTTACCTATTTATCTTGTTTGAAGTGAAAGACCTTTCGACGCTGAATTGAAATACTGTATTTATTTCTTCTCTGTCTATCAAGTGAGGAAGTTAAGGGATATTATAAGTGCTTGATCTGTCTTTGCTGAAATGAATATGTAGGTGTAATAGATAATTTTCAAGACACAGGTTAATTAATAACGCAATAGAATTTGTCCTGAAGGTTTCCCTAAACTAAAATGATTCAGATATGGATATTTGTTTAATAACGATGCGACATAAAATATAGTATGCTAATGATTTCTTCAATTCTAGTTTTACATGATTAAATGGCGGTCTTTTCAATGCGATTTACCACATTCGGCAATTATGGGCAAAGTGTACCCCGACTGAAAAACACGATGAAAAAGTTCAAATTATGTTTAAATGAAATTATGAAACTTAAATGTTTAAAAAATAAATAATTTTTTAAACATTTAAGTTGTAAATGCAATTGCAAATGTACGTCGACTGGATTACTAAATAATAACATAAATTATATTAAATTACGTAGTTCCAAAAACACTATTCAAAGTTCCAAAAACACAATACGCAAGCTAATGCTGCAAAAAACATCACCTCGGTCCAATGTGACGCTGATTCCTATCTGCCAGCTTATTCACAGAACACTTGCATTATCCGAGCGCGCATTTAGATCGAAGAGTGAACCCGTCAATGTGCCATTATTAACACAATGATAGATATTTTTAGTCCTTCGGATGAATAAAGTTGCAAGTTTAACAAGCTATTCATCGGACTGAATGCGGTGTCGGCGAAGACGGCCGTAACGAATGGAACCGGAGCGTACCTTGCCTGAAGTCTACATGGCTTGAAATGTACTATGTGAGTATTAAAAAGCGGTGCTAGTATTGTTGACAGCCGCTTAAGCTAGCGGTTAGAGACCCCATAGTTTGAATCCCGTCGGGATATCCTACTAATATTATGGATGCGAAAGTTTGTATGAATGGATTGCTGTTTGTTACTCTTTTACAAAAAATCTACTAAATGAATTTTAATGAAACTTTAGAATAATATATAGGCTATGTTTCGTCGATGTACCACGCGAGCGAAGCCGCGGGCAGAAGCTAGTTAAACATAATTTAACATAACCTTTACCTTCACTCTGCATAGGTATATACCACGGTATATACACTCCTATTTAAAGTATGTCAATTTGACAAACGTCTGTGCTACGTATTCTAAGCGCATGGTGGTGTTGCTATCTCCATCTGGATGTATTATTAAGACATAAAAATTACTGTTATATCTAGAATACTTTGCTCTGCTACAATTTGATGAATTTTCAGTTTGGAATTTTAAACTTTGAATAAACGACCTCGTTTATGCACTTTATAAGCGGATAGGCAAATGCATGCATTTTAAAATAAACCCACTATTCCATGTCTCAGAAAACATAAGTTGCTATTAATCTTGAGTATTTTCAATGAAAGAAATAATATTACCTGAATGAAGGCTGAAAATTACACATGTTACGTTAATTAGGTGTCTCTAAGCGAAAAGATTAAATATCAAATGATACCCGACTGAAACTGCAAAAAACTAACTTATAAACGTTCCAGGCGCCGTATAATGTCTATAATAGCTTGTTTTCATTTTCTGCGAACAAGTAATATATTCCCATAATAAAACCAAGGTATTCCACAATAACCACACAGAATTCTTGAATATAAAATAACTAGACAGTGTAATTACAACTAATTATGTAGATCACCCGTTTTAGCTCGGGAACAGTGAAGAATTCGCTCATTATGCGCGCGCGCAGGACGGCCAACGAGCGGCTGACAGCTCCATCCACTCGGGGACGTGGCACTGACAAAGCGCGTGGAGCTGATACAGGCGATGCGCGCCTGCCTACATGTCAGATGCTTGCATTATGAACCCTGGTACTGGCAACGTTTTTATTTATAGCTGACTAAGTAGTGCCTTCGACTTTTCTTAAATATATACATAAAATGAGAACCTCGTTGACTGCCTCGTTGGTCTAGTGGTAGCATGCGCCGCCTGAGGACCAAGAGATCCCGGGTTCAAATCCCGGGTCGGGCCAAAAAATTGTGGTTGGGTATTTCGAAATTGAAATTACTCAGTAACAGCTGGGAGGTCAGGAAGTTGGCGGTTTAATCACCCCTGTGCCTCGGAAAGCACGTTAAGCCATTGGTCCTGCGCCTGACCTCTCTCCGGTCATGTCGAATTGCCGTCTCACCGGACTATGAGAGTGAAGGACCAGAGAGTACACCTGTGTTTGCGCACACTTGTGCACTATAATATCTCCTGCGCAGTTGGCTAGGAGTCCTTGTTGAGATATCGGTTAGGAGGACATTATAAAAGAAGAATCTGATTAATAAACACACAAGAAATCTACTGGGACTAGGAAAATTGAACTTCATGTAAGGCTTCCTTTGCCTAATGCCTTCAGATAGAATTTCAAAAAATGCTTAGCTAGTTTTGGAAGAGTTGTAGCATTTCAGGATTCTAAGGAGTGTCACAGTCTATCTTACTTCGTAAAATACATGGACGCAATTTATTCATCTATAATCTAAAAATGAATCGCTGAATGTGTTGCTAAGCGCAAATCTCGAGAACAGCTGAACCGATTTCGCTAATTCTTTTATAGTTGTGTTTGTTATTATCTGGGTGGGTACTGAAAATCATAGAACAGGACGTTACGAAGTGCGCCGGGTCAGCTAGTTATAAATAGAAATAAGTACCACTCACACTATATATATATATATAGAATAATGGCACATTGACACTTTTAACCTCTGCTAAAATCACGATATCTTTCAAAACTAAAAACCACCATCTTAGCAAAGGCGCACAGTTTAATTACAGTATTCAAATGAGATCATAATACAGTTAATAATACATTTATCACGCAGTTAGGTGAGGCGGCCAACTAACTCAATTACTCTAAACATCCAGGAAACGTCACGGTAGCAATTGCTGCAGCGGGTTGCGTAACGCGACACAGCCTGCGCCGGCGCAGGGCCTAGCGCCGTTTGGACTATACAGTAAGGTAACTGAAGAAGGCTGTTTTACAATAGAATAAGAAAGTCTTGAGTTGTGCTTTAACTTATACTTCAGCTTAACATGAACAAATGCTTAAACACAAGTTGAACTACGAAAGGAGCACAGGCCCTTTGACCACTTTCAGCCAAAAACAAAACTAGGTTAAGTGAGATGGAAAATTGTAAAAAAGTTGTGACAAGACAAATAAAATGTATTTTACAAATAATATCAGCAAATGAGACCAAGTAATGGATAAATTTAATTTATTCGTAGAATTTTATGAACTGAACTAAAATACCACATAAAAGTAAAATCTTAATTGAGGAAATTCAGAATGACTATCAATTTATTGTTGTTATAAGTACTTAATTCTTAATTCTTCAAAGATGATCCCTTACCATCATTTCAAACATTCTCCACTGTGGATCCGCTGAAGTGCCCAAGTCTGAAGAATTTATTTAGGTTTAAGTTCAGAGCAATCGAAACAATAGTGTATTGTTTCGATTGCTTTAAACATCCAGGAAACGTCACGGTGGCAATGCCCGTGATGGGTGACGTAACATCGCTCAACGGAGCAAACCCGCCAACTCGCTGAGGCAAATCACTTTGAAATGCGATGCCTTCTATAGTTGGTCGAAAGTTCCAGAAGAATGTTCGGCTAGTGTTAGTTTCAAACTACCATTTAATCTACTGTCAAGCCTTGTTTCAAGAAGTCTCACGAGCCCATCTCGGTCGCTCTTGTTCCTGTTAAGCTATAGAATGTCGTGAAAAAAGGAGTTGTAAAAAAGGTTTTTTTTTAGTTTTGGTCATTTATCTGCATATTGACTACAAAAAATCGTTGATTTTGAACGCTCAAATTGGAACAAGCTAATGTGCAATTCCGCTCCTTAAAATAACGGTAACCAAAAAAAAGTTTACATCGGTAGGTATCATACAAAACATTAGTACAAAAAGCATAATACAGTGAATCGCCTTTGCCCCTGAGCGAATAGCATGGTAGATCTTTTTCTTCATGTCAACTTGTGCATAATACCGCCACATTTTTGCTAATTACTATACGTTGTATTATACGGTTTTTTGAAAAGCGGCATATACATATGTGCATAATTTTGTAAGAAATTACATTGTTAGAAATCAATCAAGGAGCGTTGCTTATGCTAATCCATTTCGAGCTCATACTTAAAAATGAGGGCATCAACATTAACGTAAATAGACGACAGGACAAAGACTTGCATTTTACTGGCAATTCCCTTCTAACAGCTCGGTAAAGTAGATGAAGAGAGAGGCGAAAGATGACCTATATTCAGGGGTATTGTGTTAGTGATATAATGATAACGTGAGGTACTGTAACTAATTATCTTCATTGCATCGAGATGCTTGTACGTATCATTGTTAACTATTTAAGTTTTAAAAGTTTCGTTACTGCCACTGGGTATACTATGAGCTGGCTTGAGCCTGCAACTCGCAGTCCCGACAAACGCAGCTAGCCCGTGTCCACGCGTGGCCAACACCACACACCTGCCAATTACTGCGACATACAACCCCCATACAAATTCACTTTCGCTACAAGGAGTCGCTACCGTACAGTCGTCTACGAAAACATTCATTAATTTGACCCGGCGACCTCGATTGCGCAGTTTAGTTTGTTAATTAACGCGGACATTGCACCCGACGGAAAACAATTTGAGAGCCTTATTTTTAAGGCATTAAAGATCTACGTCGTTTGTTTTGGGAAAGATGATTGGGTATTTTCGTTGTATGGTATGAAGTTTGAAATTGTCGCTATATTAGCGCAAATTAAATGCTTCCGTTTTTATATAGCTACCAAAAATTTTACCTATAATAATATTAGCGACAAGTTCTGGGGAATAGAATTAATTAGACTCTTTTGCGATCTTCCAAATATAGCATTATCCCAGTCAGATGATAAAATCAGCCCTAATGCAAAAAAAGCCCTATTTTAAAAAAACTTTGTTTGCTGGTGTTGTAAAATTATTGGTTATTATTCAAATCAGATTTTAACCATGTCTCTTATTTTGTTTTGTAATTAGGCTGCAAACTTTTTTATTGAAAATTTCTTCCAAATGGCTAAAAGATGGCGGAAGTTCTTAATTTTGTGATGTTTGCATGACATGTTGTGGTCCCAAACTATGATATAGGTTACCTACACAGTTGTTTTGTCACCTCTATGCAAACCGTAATATAAATTAGCACGTTAGTAGGTACTTAAATAATTTTTGACAGCGACTATACCCACACGGGGCTTTAAATTGCAAACGAGATGGTAATTAGTGGAAACAGCCGCTAAAAGTCTCTGGTAAATGCCACCACGAGCCCGTATGGAAATTAGGGACAAATTACGTCTCCACTCTTACTTTCGTTTGGATAACGACAGTTACATAAAACACGCAATAATTTATGGTTTCTTAATCCGTTTATTGTCCCGTTTGTAGGACTTAAGGGGACCTTGGAGTGCCCCATGCAACCGTATTCTGCGCTTTCAACCGCTACATTTTTGTATGTCGAAGTTACAAAATACATTTTAAATGCCTATTACTTTTATATAACTTTATAGAACTTTTAAAATCTTTTACATAATTTACAAAAAAAGTGGAGGTGCATAAAATAAAATTTAATTCACATAATTACACTATAAACAATTTATAAAATGCATTCTGCTGTCGTTAAAATTTTCTTAAGTTTACTATCAAATTTGAAACGTAAAAACTTAGAACCATTTTTGTTAATAGTATCTTGTTTTTTGAGTATTAAAATTCAGTCGGATTGAGAACCTCCCCTTTTTTTTGAAGTAGGTTAAAAATTATGGAGTAAACTTAGAAAACTCAAAGGGCCCTTAAGTTAGCCGACCCGAATCCTCAAAATTGATGACATTTCGTGACTTTTCATTCATTGCGATTGAAACGATATCGATGCAAGGCATTCTAGTCCCGGAGGTAGTTACAAACATAGTACGACTTTAAGAACAGCTGAATCTTCATTAAAATAAAGTGTTTTGGGATTATAAAATACCTTACATTTCAATTTAAAAAAAACGATCAACAACCGTAAAATTTTATTAAACCATACCAATACATCTAACTGTTGATTCAAAGTCAGACGTCAAATTCAGTTGCTATCATTTCTATTCGTCGACCCCCCGTATTATACGCTATGCCTGACAAATGCATGGTGACGATAATCTGGAGCAGATAATCTTATGCGTGGCCACGGTGTGCTTGGCACTTATGCAACGCATAAAATATTGCAAACTCATAAGTTGAGGACGACGTAGCACCACCGAGATGAAACAGCAGATAGAGTTAATCTAATAAGTCAGATCTGCTAGCCGTCGAGCGCAGTAATAACTCACAGTTGAGATGCCAGAGGTTAATTAAAAATAGCAACTTCAATCTTATGTGTCAGAGATGGAGTTAGATTAGGAATCGTCCGATTTATACTGTTTCAAATGTTAAACTTCATGCTATTCACCGCGGGGTGGATAATAAATTATGAAATGCAAGTGCGAAGTTCCGTGCTCCTATGCGTTTGAATAACCTCTAAAGTGAGTGCGAGTTGCTTCCTGAGACCAAATAAATAGATCCGAAATTCCTGTATATTTTTTCAAAATACCTAGTAACGAACTAACTACATATTATACCTAACTACATGGAATAGTTGCCTAGTTAGTTATTATATATCATATATCACGTATATATATGCAACAAGGTGATTGCTAAATCGTAGAATTTAATGACAGTTAATGACAGAAGAGTTAATGACAGTGGGATCATTCTGTTCGTAGTTCATAAACTTTATATACGGATTAACCGGAGGGTGGAAGGAGCGGTCCGCCCCAAGCCTCTGGTCCTGGGGCGGACATATTATCTCCAAGTTCCTTAGTCCGCCACTGACACAACTACAACATAATATGTCATTCAACTATTAAATATACTTGTATTGCCAGAAATCTTTTCGCACGTTTGAATGCAAAAGATCCTGTATGACAAAAGTACTGTTGCTTCAAGAAGTACCATAACAGTTATCTAAAGGAGCTCTTGTTTATTAGGTATCTATCAGTTAAAAAAGATTAAGTAATTGCATCCACATGCTCTTGCCGCGCGTAACAAAATAATCATAATGTCAAGGCAATCTATTTCGTACGACAGCAAAATACTGTACCGGCATAAACAAAATTGATCAACAGCTATGTGTCAATAGACCAGAAATCCCTTTTAGCGTAACGTTCAGGAAATTGCACCAGTCTCATTTAAAACGTACCACATTCATAAATCGTGCGCAAACGCAACTAGTCCTGTCTGTTTCTCCGAACATGTGCCAAATTGATCAGTGAAGACTGATTGTCAACAATAATTAGGAGCAGTGGTGTTGATAGAATTTCTCAAATGCAAAATTGCGTCATTATCAGTGTAAGGTTCGGGTATAGCAATGTGATATGTTGCCGCGAAAGGTTCGGCTCTAAAACGACGGGTGATTTATACACAGCATAATGAGTACAAGACATTTAAGAATCATGCAACTAGTAGTGTACAGGTATCGTTACAAAGGTGTTGTCGTTAGTGTTGTGCAACGTTCGAGGTTCTATGAAAAGTATCGAGTTGATTAGCTGTCTATAATCAGCAGTATTCATTGATCGGTTAACAGCGTTAATTATGTCCGCATATTACATTACACAAGGATCCTTGATGAACTGATAATGATTTGATGATGAGATTTTTCGGCGGTTACGTAGTGATGAAACAGTGTTAACACTATTTGCAGTTGGCAAATTTTATGTTGTACTTAACCTATTTTTAAGGTTATTACGTACTTGCCTATTCTAAACATAGAACAAAATAGATGTATTGCACCATTCAATTATTTTTATGTTAGTGTAGAATTAAGACGGTTTATTATTTACCTATAGTCATTGATCGCATAATATGATATCGCATTAGCGATTAAAGATTCTTTATGATAACAAAGTTAATTAACATACACCACCGAGTAATAAAAGTGTGACCAGTTGACCTACTTCATAAATTATTTTATAGAAAAAATATCGGTTTATATAAAAAGTGAGTTCCTTCTAACTGATATTAGCAATGTTTATTTATGTCAAAGTGTACCTATAAAGCCCAACTAATTATAGTATCATAACTAATTTAAAAGACACTGAGCTCAGCTATAGCTCATACAGCGTGATAATGTAGTCACCAGACATGCAAAGGCTAGGCATAACATAGTATGAATATGTTCTGAGATTTAAAAAAAGACTGCCTCGTTGGTCTAGTGGTACCATGCGCCGACTAAGGACCAAGAGGTCCCGAATTCAAATCCCAGGTCGGCCCAAAAATTTGTGGCTGGGTATTTCAATATCGAAATTACTCAGTAACAGCCCGGAGTCAGGAAGTTGGCGGTTTAATCACCCCCGTGCCTCGGAAAGCACGTTAAGCCGTTGGTTTTGCGCCTGACCTCTCTCCGGTCATGTTGAATTGCCGTCTCACCGGACTATGAGAATGAAGGAATAGAGAGTGCTCCTATGTTTGCGCACACACTTGTGCACTATAATATCTCCTGCGCAGTTGGCTAATCCTCGTTGAGATTGGCCGCCGTGACCGATATCGGTTAGGAGGACATTATTATTATAAAAAAGGAGGGAAAACTAGTCCACACAAATAACTATGAATGATCTAAATTGTCTCGTATCCCTGCCACAGGCTTACTAAGGCTTCAATGTAATACCCTCAACAATAAAAATATAAATTTGAACATATTGGGAACGACATATAAAAGTAGGAAAATAAGATGTACGAACGGTTAATTCAATTTTTATTTTAATTGCAACAAAAACTAATAAAAACAACTAACAGAATAGCACTTATATCTGTAAACAAAAACTGCTCACGCATGAACGATCGACGTGAAATACTATAAGCCAGTAGATTTGATTCATTATAGTAATCCCACGTCGACTATCACGCCTACTCAGTACACAAGTGTCTGCTCAGAAGCGAACCAACGTTTACATACGAGGTGTGCAAGTCATAAAATAACAGTAAAACGGTATTAGTGGTAATTTGGGCGGTAATCTGTCGATCATCGTGTGGGATCGCTGCGGGTGCTATGGTACTAGGAGGCTCGGTAAGGTCTGTTTATTGAAATAAGAGGTTTAAATTTCGACGTGTATCTACAATATTAGCATTTTTGATAAAAAAATACTTAAAATTTACATTAAACAAAAACTGACAGATGATCATATCATATCTATGTTATCTTAAATTTCCCATTTCTACTGGGCATAATATAAATGAATCCGTGCCCCCATATTGATGTTGTTTGTAGACCTTAAGGAGGCAAAATATTTATTTATGACATCTATTCAAGCCGTGTACATGGCACAATAGTCAGTGGCATATTTATAATATCAATAGTAGGTACATGTCATCACGCCCGCATTCCCCAAAGAGGTAGACAGAAACCAAGGACCGGATAGCTCCTTAAACTCCTTAAAGTTAAACAATATTTATCCTCAAATACAACTTAGTTGGACAAGATAGAAAAGTAGTAATAAGTGACTAGCTCGTCGCCTAGATAATCACAAACTCAAAATCCAATAACATTGTTAGTATTTATTAAACTTTCGGTCTTATTGTAATAGCGCCTTAGTGAGATCTACCCCAGCCGGTCAAAGGTTTAGTTAGGTATAATGCACGCTCAAACGTAACATAACAAACAATTTACACAGTAACCCACTGCAGCATCCGTGACCTCGTTGTTCCTGTCAATCAGCGTTACCGACGCATAACGACGCATAATGACGCATAACGACTCCAACAATGATACCCGTTATAGATAACAGTTCATACATACTTATTCCTTCAAGGAAAGGGTTCGGTGAAATGTTTCTTAAGATTTACGTGCAAAAGATAATCTTGCGTTTTGAAGAAATCGGTTAAGAGGGTTTTGTTAAAGCAATAAATACTACATCGAATGTGATTCTGTTACTTTCGTCTCGACAATACTTCTTTAATGGGCTGTGATTAAAAACACATGTAAGTAAATAAATTGTTTTTTTATACTTGCCTCCTGATCTTTTTAAATTTTTCCACATTCCTTTAAAATTCTTTTGGTTGAGCTTTTGTGATTAATATGTATTTTTTCCTCGTTGATAAGTAACAAGGAAGTATCCATAGCAGGATATCTGCAGAGACTTTGTTGTTTATCAATTTACAATATTGGATATGTTAATTAATGATCACTCTCTTTTGTGTTTGTGGTCGTTCTATCATTGTAACTTTGTATTATTTTATTTATAGACCAGGATAAAAATATTGTCAGTACCTACTTTTTTACAGCAAATAACTGAGAGTCGAAGAGTAGGTACTCATATTTTTATACATAGTGAGATAGGTAAAGCATTCGCGCTCTAATGGTATTGGCTGTGTAATTTTTAAATTATGCAATTAGAGTTATCACAGCCGCTATTGCCGAGGGGGAGGTTCACTAGAGAGCTCTTTTAACTAAAAATTAAAAAAAATGTAATTAGACGAAAATTAAAAAAAAAAAAAACAGTCACAAATTGCCAACTCGTCGCTAGCGCAACTGTTGGGTTTCTAGTACAAGGTGGCTAATGATTTCCAGCACGCTTAACGGCATGCCAGCCAGGAACACAATAGTCATATTATTCTTAAGTCCTACAGGTACCAAGACCACAATATGTAACATATTATTTTAATCTGAACCTCTTGTTTTAGTCTACAATTATGTGGCCCAGTTTTTTTATTCATACCTCTAGATAACCTCTACGTACGCTTCAAGCACCTGTTTAATATTGACTTATTCTTGACCATGAGGAGTAAAAATAACTCAATTCTTGAAAACGTACTGTGGTCATCTGCCTCCGAAACAACATCTCTTCTTTTGTAGACATCAATATTTAATTTTCGCCGAGGTGAAGGACCGTGTTGCGTGTTGAGCTCGCGTGTATGATCAATACAAGATTCGATTCCGGCACTCACAGACAGGGCCATCAATTTCAGGACACATTCGCACTTCGCAGAACTTTCGCCAGAAACACGAACCGATCTGATATGTATCGCGGTGCAAGCATTCGTTTATTATGACTGATGAATGCTAATTCGAAGAAAATTAATTGCTGGACCGAACTAGATCGAGAGATATTGTCGAGATAAGAATGCAATTAGGTACCCAATATTGTCCGCGAGACACCTATCAGAATTGTTAACAGGTTCCACCATGGCCATTGATTCGTAATAATTAAATTTCTGTGGAGCCTAGATCTATATCTTGCATAGGGAATGACCCAATAACCATTACTATTTACGATGTCGTTCTCATTTGGTTTAAATTTTTGAGGAATAGAATTTACTATCTTAATTAATATAAGCAAATATTTGGGGCTTTTCATATTTTTTATGATTTAAATATTATAAATACTCATTAGATAATAAATAGTAATTCTTTTACTATCAGAAAAATATATAACCTTCAAGATTAGAACATAAATCAAAACAAAAAATGTACCTAAATGTTTGGATGTTCACGACTCAATCGCATTATAGCGGCTAAACAGAAATAATCCTATTACATTTTGACACATTTTTTTATTTTCCTGTGCATCCAATCCTAAGATTTTCAGTCTATGCGGAAGCAGTTGCCCTTAGAAGCTAGAAACACTTAAATTAATAAGCACTTACCTCAAACTAAGATGACCATAAAAGGTATTCGTATTTCTATGTATCTTTGTATTCCACGGACGAATGTAACGTATGATTTGTATAATAACATGCTATAACATTTACCTTATTTAAAGTGTCCAACTAGTGTCGGGAAAGATTAGCCATACAATGTGGCTATAAAAGCTCGCTTCCTTAATTATTTAGGCAGCAAATGTTAAATAAAGTGTGTCCACACAATCCCCAGTCATTAAAATAAATTGGTTTAAGCAAAAAGACTGTTGCAGAGCGACTCGACTGGTCCACTGGATTCGTTTCAACCTCCCTGAGAACAGGGGGTCTGACAGACCAGCTTGCGTGTTTATATAATTATTTATCACTGAAATAAAGAGTACTGGTTTTTAAACACCTCAGTTGAATACGCGATTGCAATACGCTGTTACAGCATTACTAAAAGTAACTTATACTTATAATAAAACGCGTGACAAAATGCAGAATATCAGTTTCAATTTTAAAAATTTAATAATCATCCATCAAAGTTTTAACCAATATACCTGTTATGTCACAGAGTTATATTTATTTCTTTTAATATATTCTGGTTACCTAAATAAATGGACTATAGTCATCTTTTTCAACAATTAATTATAGATATTACTGTTTTTTTATTAGTGTATTTTAACAAAAACTATCTATAATATATTCCCAAACCTTAAAATAAATCAATATATATTTTTTTTGTGACATTAATTTATTTCTATTAAAACGACCGATCTTCTAAAGCTATGTCAAACTAAAACACCAATCACAGTGGAAGGTTAAGAAGGCGCCCCGCCGGGGCCATCTCTAGTATATCGCCATTATTGCGCTATTACCGTCTCCCCGCTGCTACTGTAGATCAAACTCGTGCGCAACCTGTCACATCTGTGATATATAAAATAACGGTTACACGCAATTTATTCGCATTAAACCAGAATGTGGTGTCTACACTTTAAATATGAACAGCCTCTTTGTACCGACGAGTAGATCTTGACATCAATAAATAGAAGTATCTATACTTTTTATTATCTGTATTAAAATGTCTAATAGGTATTTTCTGAGCTTGACAAATAAGTGGTTGATCATAAAAATAGTAAACAAATAAAAGCTTGCATTCCATCTGCCCTATATTGAAAGAGTGGTACTAAAAAAATCGAAGCAATTATAAAATCTATTTTCTTGTATTAGCTTTACATATAATACATACAGAAATATTTAGGCATCGAACGAAATTAAAATAGATGGAGGCTGCACTTTTTCAATTCCCTCAGACTTTAAAAAACGTGTACTACCTGCAGAGTTTGTTGATGTAGCTGTCACAGAGCCTATGCTTTTATATTTTATAGACCTAAATAGGCTATTCTAGGATGCCTGGGTTATTCTTGGAGCTGATTACGGAGTAATGACGTTCCCCGCTGTGCGGGCTTGGATGGCCAGGTTCACCGGGGCTTGTCCTCAGAACGAATCGTGTCTCATAATATATTCCGCAGCTCTGACAAGTAATAGGCTTAATATTATACGAAAGGGTTAGGTAATCTTATGCTTTTATTTGTTGTGAGCTTTTTCCCGCAGCCTACCGTGAATTGTAATGGAGATTTTTCTTAAAACAGTTTTATTTATATTTTAAGGTTAAATAACACCATAAAATACTCTCGAAAATCTAATAAGTACACCTAACTATTACAGTTACTTACTTTCATAAAAGTAATATTTAAAATAAACCAAATTACGTCGCATTGCAAAAAAATAAAAATATTTATTTTATTTTATAGGATACACCATTAAATTGACCATAATAATAAAAGTCCACCTTTTTATATTGAGAACATAAACATAATTAAAAAAGCAACACTTGAGACCAAATAATGTACTCATCTTAATAGATAGAAATCAATGCTCAAATATCAACAAATCAACGGTGAAAATGCTAATCGGAATACCACCTAACTTGCAAAGTCTATTAGTGACAGAATATAAATCATGCTTCAAAGCCTCAATCATATTTCAACATTATTATTCATAGTTTATTAATTTTATGTTTGTTGAAGGCACTGGTCATTATGAGGTGTCAGCTTGCACACCGCTTTAAGCGTGAATGACAGTTGAAGGTCAGGATTGGAAGTAAAAGCGATGAAATTGGGTTAAAGTGTAAAGAAATCAAGATGTCTATATTTAGACTGCTTAGAAGACTCGACAAAAAATTTGCAGTTACTTTATCAATTCGAAAATACTTGGGCACGATACGTAAGTCGTATGCAAATATAAATTTATTCAAATAAGGAATTATTGCGTTGGAATCTAAGTTTATGCTCATGTTTGGAAAATGGTAGAATTTCAGTGCGCGTGTACGCACGTTTTGTGGTTGTATTACTACTTTTTGATTTTTAACTTTAAATTTAATTTACGTGCCTACCCCGGTAGAGAAGTAGCGTGAAGTTTAGTTAGTTAGTTAAATAAACGTAATAAAATGTGTGACGTCCGATACCGGAATGCAGTGGGCTGATGACGATAATGAACTTTCGTTGGCATGGCTTCTGCATTTCTGTACCCGCAGTTAGGTAAAATCGGTAGCCTCTCATGTCGTCATAGAATATAAATAATTTAATATAGCTTATGATACAAAGATATACTCAAGCCTTCAAAGCAGGCGTGATCCAGAAAATGCAGCTATCAGGGGCGGATTTAAATAGTTCATTTCGCACATGCAGCGCGTCCTACGAAAGTTACAATTTGCCCTAGGCATATTTAGATATGACTCAGATACTGATACTTAAGTCAGTGAAGGGTTGCCATCGATTCGAACTAGGCTGGACAGCTTTAGACGTTTTAATAAAACACGACTCAAAGTTTTAATTTATTTGGATTTCGAATTATCGAATTTGAATAATGTAGCTTGTAAATACTTATTGCCTAAGAAATTAATCTATTTTTTGATCGCCGGTTCCTTTTTATGTTTATTGCTTTTTTTTCACTGTCTCTTCTATAATTTTGCAAAAAACAAGTAAGTCAAAATATATTCAACTCTATTTAAAAGGTCTATAGGGTTTTTTACCTATTACCTAATTATGATATCGTAGGACATCATTGATGTGTTAGATTTATGTCAAAAAAACTGTAATCATCCCTTACAATAAAGTTATTTAAAAAAATTAAATGCTTCGGATTGCTACATGATTTTCTGTGTCAAACCGAATTATCGGATGTAAAGCTGCAGACATAAACTACTTTATAAGCCAAAAAGTAAGAGAAACATTACAGCATAAATAAATCGTTTATAAATTGCTACAATAAATTTAATAAAATAAACTCGGTAAGCTATCGGATTTGTGTGAAACCGCACCCACCCGAAGTTTGGATCCATTCGTCGCTGCATAAGCACCGTTAACTTAATAGCGTGGCTTCGACTAAAAGGCGAGAAATTCGTAATTTTTCTGTCATACAACACGCATCCGTCAGCCCGTGGGATGCACCGTTACTCGGATTGGGGAAAAATGCATAGGCCGTAGCTTAAAATATGTGAATGACCAATATTTTGTAGCATTCATTCTTTTAAATTTATTACATGTGCCAATAACTGCTTGTTACTTTATACAATTAATATCGTTGTTTTAAGTTTTCGTATTCTAGGTAATTGTTACGCGGAGTCAAGTGATTCTTTCCTTAGTGTCGTTTTGTCAAATCTGTTACATTTATTGTCAAAATATCAGCATTGCAGAGAATTTAAATAGTAAACAGAGCAATAATTTTAGTAAACTTTTACGATACTCAAGATAATATAAAACACTATAATACAACTGACAATAACATTACGATCTCGACACGATAAAAATTCCAAGCCCAATAAGGAACATATTTAAGTCGTGTTGAATTTCTGTAAAATACTCCAATATAAGAACGTTGACTCCATTAAGGGCGCAAGTGACTTTGACGCAGAAAAATGGCATCGTCCTACGTAAGTACATTAAAATAGTGACATAGAGGCCGGACTAAGAAAGGAACATAAAATAGTTGTTGCTCGTATTATGCACGCCCCTACGATGATTCGAGGAGCGATAAATCCTGAGCAGTGGACAGCAAAATTGTTGTTTTGACCGCGACTGAGACGCTCTTAAGAGTTGCTTTCTTTTCATTTAATAGCCTATTGACAGTACTGTATGCCTGTCAACATTAAAAATCTGCGCCCTTTTTATGTGGCGTTAATTGGACCTTAAATACTTACACATTTCACGCGTCGACGTGGAAGCAATAACAATAAAAATATTGTCTTTGTTTTAGCGATTTAAGATAAAAACTTTGTAAACGCATACTACCGTAAGCCAAGGGCGTCTATATTAATCTGCGCCGAGTAAACATGGTTTCCTCTCCTTTGTTATACAAAAGCCTCTTGTGTGGATATTGCAATTTTATTGTCCTTAAATGCAAGCACCTACGCAAATATTTAAAGCTTCAGCTTTTATCTTTGATAAAACTTTCTTTGTATTTTGCAAATATACCTATCGATTTTTTTTTTTTTAATAACAAAGCCATTCTAAATTTTGTTTGTTTTGTTTTACGTGAAAATTTCTTGTAGTTTTTTAGATACTATACTATCTTCACATTATTTTCATGATAGATAATCTGTTAATTTTAATTGTGAAGTATCTACCTACCTAAAAAGTATCTATAACAGAATCTGCATATATTTCGACCGGTTCTAAGACAAGTAATAAAGTAGTATCTACCTAAATTTAAAAATTTTGACTAAAGGTGTTTTTCCGCACAGCTTTATTGAACGGTAGTTTTCTTTGAATATAGAGCACAAATGCTCCAAATACCTACAATTCCTCGCGCTTACATCTCAACGTGGAACTACAGTCCCACACGTGCGACCACTCGCCGTATACGGCTGCGCCGGCGCAGGCGGTTCTAGATAATACGGGACGCCTCACCAAAACGGGACCTGGTACTCTTCAAAAGGAGAACTCACTTTTATTTATTATTCTTTTTTCCCGCAAACGGTAGCAAGTTCACAAACGAACTCGATGACAATCTGAACATTAATCTTTCGGGAGTCAGGGTGCTTAAAAGCATACCTTTTATAGAAGATGTATTGCTTTCTAATTTGAATTAAATTATTGGCTCTGGTTCGGCAAGTGCCGCGGCATTGAAAATTCTATTTATCATAGCATTATGGACATCAATGGCTTTTGATTTTTTATGTCACGGGACACAATGGTATGAGTTTCAATGAATTTTAAAATAAAAATTTTACAATCGCGTTTATTACTACACTCGTGAGATTTTTTTGCAAATAAGATGTTGGATTGTAATTGATAACCAAATACAGCGTCTACTAGCCTTGAAAAGCTTCACATCGCACATTTAAGATGCTCAAGATACAAGCATTCTGGGCATAAATTTTACTGTATCAGAAGTTGTAGATCTATAAAAGCACCTCGAGAAAATTTTCTGATCGTACACACAATAAATGCGTAAGATCAGTTGTATCTTTTCGGCGCCCGCGCACCTTCGGCGAGCCTGCAGCGTATCAGCACCATAAAAGACGACTAGTAGAATTCCGCGATCTGTACAAGGCACGACACGTTACACGTACGTGTGGAGACGTCAGCCGCATCGCGTATTTTTGCCATCTACTGCAAAACCTCTGTCTTCAGATAAGGTTAGATTTGTGACTTAGAAACTCGCAAGCATGTTTTTGTTTAAACAACTCCGCGTACATGCGGCAATAAAAATGCTTAGAATATTTTGTTTTATCTAAGGAGCTAAATATAAATCTCAGTTATTTCTCACAAAGTCATGAATAACGATAACCGTACTCTGTCTTTCTGGACACACAAATATGTGCTGAATAATATATGAGAAAAGAGATAAGTAATAAAGGAAAGGATGAATATACTAGAATAAGTAAGTAATAATATATATATATATATATGTAAATAGGTTTTGAACAATAATTGATTGTAGTTAAAATGAGTCATGACAAATGTTTTTGCAAATATTTGAAAAAACAAGAGAGCCCATTAGGTTAAAATAACGGGAGGAAATTTTAAATTTTGAGTATTAATAATCTCGTGATAATGTTTTCTCAAAATACATCAATAAGCGTATAATTTCAAAATGACGAAGACATTGAAAATAAATCAAATAAAGCTCCGGATACATTGAATTCCTTCGCGGTTGACTAACTCTAAATATTGTCGAAAGCGTCGGTCATAATCCTCATGGTCTTCACAGAAATACGGTGACACTTTTGTTCTGAATACCAAGTGCACGAAACAATATTGACACACAGCTGTGTTCTTTCAAAACGATCAGTGACGTAACAGGGAATTCCGTGCGAAGGCAAATGACGTCGGGCGGCGCACTCCTGCGCAGCCCTGCAAATGTCAAGAGTGCAGTTACGTAAGCGGCTGCCGCGACCTTTACCGACCTTTGTATTGAGTTGTGTTTTAAGGAAATCTTGACACAATCGTTCACATCGCTTATCTGAATATGCCAAAAATTTTGATACGTTCTGTCAGCGGGCGATTTCTTAATTTCGTTTTCATTTCGTTGATTGGGTAAGGAGAAATGGGCTTTTAAATACCAATGATTGAACTATTGGATGAGATTGGTTTATTAATAATTAATCAATGTAATGGTCCCATGTTGGTCCGGGACTAAAAAAGAATGTGCCAACTGTGTTCCTTGCCTAGCATGTAAAATGCGTCTAATGGTATGTCGGGTTTGTGTAGGCGACGAGCTGGCTTCTTCCCCCAATTTTTTTACAATTTTCCCTATAACCTAGTCAACTTGTATTTTTGGCTGAATATGGCTTGTTGTCTCTTTTAACTCTGCCTACCCCTTATGGGGTACGGGATTACGGGATTACGGGCGTGATGATATGTATGTATGTACGTGTAATGTACATGCATATGTGAAGCAAATATGTAAGTAGTTTAGTAGGCTAGCTATATTGGTAAGTACTTATAGCGTAAGTAAGTTATTCAAATGCTATTGACTTATCACAGAAGGCTTTTTTATTTTACTATGCTCTACAAATGCCATATTGTAGCAACTAATGACATCAAACCTATTAGAGTTCCATGGAACAATATTTTTATTGCTTTTGTGAAGTTTTTACTTTAAATTACCGTAATATCGAATATTATGACGGTTAATATAATTTTTTTTTATAATGTCATTGATGTAGAGCAAAAGAAAATCTACTTTAACCAAGAATCAATTCAAGGGTCATTATTGTAATTACATAAGTTCTAATTGGAATTATGGGAATGTCGTTCATAAAGTGATATCATGTAAAACGAATCTCAATGTATGAATTTTAAATGCATACCATATTATTATAATAACATACAATCATATAAACAGTTTTCTGTGAAACGTACGCAAACCATTCGGAATCTTATCCACAACATGCAGTTCGCACTTAACCGGTATACATTGTCTAAGTGTTCGTTCCCACTTAGCATGTGTAATTAGCGACTTCGCAAATGTTCCAAACAAAAAACAACAGTCATCGCTTTAGTATTTTTTGTTCCCGTCCACTATGAGTTTGTGGTACAAATTAGCAACTTAATCACGATGTAACAAAAAAGTGACACCTTCATAACAGTATTTAAAATGTTTAAAAAGGGAAATTGAACGTTTTATAAGTCAAGTGGGCCATCAGAAAGCAAAAAATAAATTTACACTCATTTCGATTATTGTATGACCTATTGGGATTGCCTTCATCATATTTATCACCAACTTGCTGTGCCCGCGTATGTTACATAGCATAAAGCTTCCTGGATAAATGGGCTATCTTATGCTGAAAGGGTTTTTCAGTACTAGATAGCCCAGTAGTATCTGAGATTAGCGCGTTCAAAGAAACAAACAAATAACCTTCATAATATTAGAAGTATAAGGACAGCTTTTTAAAAAATAAAATAATCTGACCCAGCTCAATTTTATTTTTTTGGTCGAATGTAGTTAAAAAGCCTTGCTGTCCCTTTGACTTACATATTTTTTTTAATGAGTAAGTATTGCAGATGAAGTACAAAAGTAAAATGCAAAGATAAAGCTTGTTGGAGAAATAAATTTCTAAATCTATTACAACACTTGGAGCAGTATCTTTCTACCTTATGAGGAAAGAGCATAGGTATGTACCTACTTAATGTATAAATATCAGACTACATAACACAAATTGATCTGTCTCTGAGGTAAGTAGCTTAAGCACTTGTGATACGGATATCAGAATCAACAGTTGCATTACAAATACATTTTTTTTTCATTCTTCAATATTGGATATTAACACCCAAACACAGAACAAACACAAGTAGGTATTCATCACACGAATGTTTGTCCTGGGTGGGGATCGAACCCAAAACTCTTGGCGCATGGGCCAGGGTCACCACCGAATGTGCCATCAAGCTAGTCAAATATGTACCATAATGTATGCACCTGCGCTCTTTCCTGACCAATGCCCGATATACTAATAGTCGTATTTAACGATATGCTAGAAAGGAACCAAATTCTCACAATATTTCAAGCCCCAAATTAACATGGGACCAACATGGGAAAACGTGACGTTATGCAATGTATTGTTAAACAAACAAATTCAAACTTCATTGGCGGTAACTAAATGAAATGTAAAGATCTCGCATTCATATCTAATTTTATTCAAAGTAATTGTATCCTCTAGCGTGATATACCAAATAAGTACCTTGCACAGTTACTTTTCTTAACGACTCCCACAACCGTTACCTACATGCAAATATGCGAAAACATGTCCATAAATTCATACAGTTTCTAGAACAAGTGATATATTTGTCGCCGTATTCAGACAAATGATCTAGTTACGCCGTCTAATGTTTTCATAAAATTTTAAACGTGGACCGGTCCATTTAATTAGAGCGTAAGTACATTACTGTGCTTACGTAACACGTGTGGGTGTGTAACGCGAGAGCTGTCCGCAGGAATTAGTGTTCGACATGACCATTAGGGCGCCTCGATTATATTATTAATCGTTGTAATGCGTCGATAATTGGGGCTCGCACCCGACTGGCGCTACGGTTTTGTAAGACGTCAGTGACGTTTGGTGACAAATGTGCTCATAATAATTAACGGACGTAATTATATCTTTCTTATCAGACTACTGGATTTTAAATGCAATGACCAATAATAATAAAACGAAAATTGGTTTGACTGGAGAAACAATTACATTCATTTTAAGCCGTTTGCACAAGCTTTTCAGACACCCTAAGCCATGGGCCGTCTCGTCTATACGATTGGCCATACCCACAAACTAATTTAAGTTTTATTAAAAATGATGAATTTATATTAAAGCTGAGATATCTTCTCGTTATATTCAAATTTATATACCTATAGTGTCTGCAATAGCACGAATCGAGATGCTTCTTCCTATACATTGAAAATCTTGGTATAAAAGCACGATGAAAGTCGGGTACTCAGGTCTTCACGAGCAGCCACACAAGACAGACTTCCTAAGCGTAAAACAACTAGTTTGTGGCGCCGAACTCCATCAGCAAATAGGGGTGGTGATACTACCGGCGACCGGGAGCGGACCACTAAATCACCCGCTAATAACTACCCGCCGAGATACGATCGCGCTTTCAATAATACCACCCAATTGTACCGGAGCCTTTCTAAGAAAGTTCTTTATGCCCAGCCACCGGCATGAGACATTTTCTAATTATCACCAACAATGACATTTCTATTACCCATTATTCTAAAATTGAATCGATCTAGATTCACATTTTGATATCGGGTTTTATAAAAGAGTGTGTTACTGTCGTTTGCCGTTCCATTGTTCAGCTTATATCCAATTAAATAAAACATAAGAGAGTGTATTCGGAAGTTTATCTAACGGTTGCGTAAGCGAGAGTCTATGGTTTGTCAAAAGTTAGTCATTCACTTTAATAGGATACGAGTGAGTAGACAATATAACATAACACGTTCTAAGTACAATTTGTACAAATAATGTCAAGTCAATTTGGATAGTTTTTTCAGTTGTCGAATACTATTCATCAAGACATAAGCACACAGATATTACGTTGTCTTAGATAACTGAGTAAATTTATAGGTACATAAAACCTAGTACCTATTTATTACAATTAGCGAAAAATATTAAGGACTTCTTTTTACTTCATGCCCGATTTTATCTGCTTATCAATACTTGTACTCGGGTAACATTTTGATTGCTTAACATAATCATCGGGCCGTCACACCACGCCGTGAATGCTACTATGATGTATGTGTTATTTGGCATACAAAATTATTTTTTTAATGTGCCAAATAAACATTTATTCTATTCTATTCTAAAATTTTAATTGTTACGTTAAATTAATAAGATTCTTATGCAATAATAAAAGAATTTTCTTTTTAACCCAGATCTAATATTTTATCCAAATATAAAATAAATATAGGCTGGGTAAGATGGAAACTGTGAAAAAGAAGTGCCAAGTGACTAGCTCGTCGCCTACACAATTACACACCCGAAACCCGATATACCATTAGTCGCCTTTTAAGACTGCAAGTCAAGAAAAACTGTTAGCAAATTGTTTTTAAGTCCCAGACCTACATAGGATTATGATAACAAAGTCCTGAAGAATATGGCTATACCCATTTGAGGGGTAGTTTTGGACTATAATTATGATCATTGTGGGCATTCCTATTAACAAGAATACGGCTGTAGCAACTTGTATGTGTCTATGTACATCTAACTGATATCTTGGTTCTGATAAGTCCATCTAATTATCGACTATCACATTTTCTAATACAACGCCAGCTTTAACGATACAGCTTTATGGAGTAAAAATTCCTCGCAGGTTAATCAAATACAGTTCACGTATGACCTTCAGGGCTAACTGGATCGTAATAAATGGGGCATGAATATTACAAGCGCATTATATCACGCGTCACGTGGCTCACCACACTGGGGTATGGCATTAACTAAATTGAGTACAACGCACACTATCCATCTAATAGACACGTGTAGGAGACTCCTACGGGAACCTTTACACTGCAGTCCTATTAATAAAATTCTTGTACATCGTTCGATAGATACTTTCATCGCAGTTCATACGAGTTTATAGCTATGTGAATACGATATCTGATATGAATTACTTTATCCTACTAATAATATAAATGCGAAAGTTTGTGAGGATGCATGGATGTTTGTTACTTTTACACGCAAAAACTACTGTATGGATTTTAATGAAACTATACAATAATATAGCTTATACATTAGAATAACATATATGCTATGTGTTATTGCTGTACCTACCACGAGAGCGAAGCCGCGGGCACAAGCTAGTTACTTATAAATAAATATAAAAATCAGACAAAACGGCAAATAAATTAAAAATTAAGTTTTCGTTAACAAAAGGTAAACAGCAACAACATTATAGTCAATGTTTTCTTTATATTTTTTTGATTAATATTACTAAACTATTTTGAAATTAGTTCTACTTTGAAGGATTCGTATTGACTGTTATTTGTGATCATGAGTGCATCCCAAATATTTAGCAATATGACTAGGAGTGCCACCTGACAAACAATAGATTTAATGCTTTTGAACTATTTATAGTTAATAAGATATATATAGGTAAACAATGAAAAAATATATATATATTTATGAACCACTGTCACACTTTATTCAACTTTGTACAACTCATCTGCCAGTTAAGTGCAGGTCAGTATAATGAAGATTGAACTTCCCCAACAACGTAACAAAACGTATTAAATATTGTCGACCCAATAACCTGTAGTGTGTGTATCAATCATTATATCTGTGTGTTTAGGTATAACAATATTTAAACTCATGCATGGTACAATTTGAGAGACAAATAAATATCATTTACTCGGGCATCGACGTCTTTCCTTTAATCTCCCGAACACCCACCGTATATGGCGACCCTGCCACCCGAGACGGGTCTGCCGGTGTTCGATCGGGCGACAATGTATTGTGACAAAATGGGACAATAAATTAAAATATAAAATGTGCCGGTCCAACGTAGAAAAAGATGAAGTTTTCATCAATCAAAGCGCATCAGGCGACGGTTCCAACACGGCGCGATCTGATCATCACCTCTCAAACATAAGCATCGTACTGTACCTCATATGTACACTCATCGGAGTCGCAGGACTATACGCATTGTATAGATTATACAAAGGCTGTCACCAGGAGTGGATAAGGAACGAGTTCACTACCCAAAACCTAATGCGTTCGTTTCGTCGTCGACCGAACCCGGAGGCGAGTGTATGCTACGAGTGTCCCCACCACCGCCACAATCTTCAGCGCCAGGAGCCCTACGTCGCAGCCCAGGACAGACTAAGTGCCAAATAAGTGTTGTGAGTATGTAAAAGTGAGTAAGTAGTGATAAAATTTGAAACAAAATGACAATGTATCTTAATATACAATTAATAATTAAATAAGTATGTACTTAATAAGTACTTTGTAACCCTTTTATATTAATATAGTACTACGCATTTTTTTTTTCTCTTATAACCATGTGTAATGGCAACTGAAATTAAAAATGTATATGAAAAACTTAAGCAAATCAAAGAAAATTTAGTAAAGTTAAATTATGCGAGGAGAACAAAGTATGTACTTCAACAAAAACTTAACGAGTCAATACAATTACGTAATGATTTTGAAGATAATTTACAAATTATATTAGAACAGATTGAGGAAAAACAGATACAAGGAAAAGTTTTAGAGGAGGTACAGACATATTGTGATTTGATTAAAGATTTGTATATCCAAATAGAAGAATTTTGTTCCAAAGATTACAGCTCTTCTCAGTCTTCTGCTCAGGGTGTTAAAAGCAAAACTACCAACATGGCAAACTTCGACTTTAAAACGGCTGTGTCCTTGCTTCCAGTGATGCCCTCGTCATCGGATGAAAATGCCACATTAAATTTAATTGACGCAATAGACATATACAGCGCTTCGCTCAACGATGACGGTAAAGCTATGTTGATTCAATTTGTGCTAAAAGCGCGATTAAATCAGAGTGCAAAATTAAGATTATCTGATTCTTACACTACTTGTGAGTCCCTCATTAATGACATGCGGATACATTTGCTTACAAAGAAGTCGAGCACATCTATACATAATGAGTTAGTGCATATTAGACAAAACGGTATGACGTTAGATCAGTACGGGTCGAAAATCGAGCAATTATTCGTTGATTTAACGATTTCTCAAGCCAACGGCGATACAAGTGCCTATAACATACTTAAGACCGTTAATGAAAAATTGGCAATAAAAAGTTTCACTGATGGTTTGAAAAATCGCCAGCTAAGCCTTCTCCTATCAGCTCGAAATTATACATCCTTAAAGGACACTATTAGAGCAGCTAAAGATGAGGAATTCTCATGTCGACAAGACAAAGAACCGACTTTGTACTTTAATTATCGCGGGAGATCAAATGGTAACAGAGGTTGGCGTGGTAATTATACAGGAGACAATGCAAACAGGTCGTACTACCACAACGCGCCAAATGGACGCGGTAGGACATATTTTAACAGTCAGTCTTTTAATCGCGGCCAAAATCAACAACAACAATCACGTGGTCGTGGTTTTGGTAATCGCCAATTTAGGTCATTTCGGGGTAGATACAATGGTAATAATTATTATCGAAATAATAATAACATAAACATTATGGAAAACAACGACAACAATACTGGATCTGAAACTATAAATCAAAATCAAGAAAATCGTAATGAAGAAAGCTTATTGTTTTTTCGATGATAATTTTATTTTAGCCTGTGAGTATAATAGTTCGATTGAGTTGTCGGTACACGGTACCAAATATGGTTTTCTAATTGATTCCGGTGCATCGCTCTCGGCGTTGCAATATGACACGGTATTACAGTGGAACATTCCAATCCATAATCACTGCATTAACATAAATGGTATTGGAGGCAAAGTCCAAACTTTGGGATACGTTAACATTACTCTAAATATAGGTGGACAGAATTTTTTACATAAGTTTTACGTTATAAAATCTTTACCTTGTTTACAGCATGGGATAATTGGTCGAGATTTTTTGCAACAGTACAAAGCTATTTTAAATTATGAAACTAATACAATAACTTTTGATAATTCGGTGACTTTACCTATGAATAATGGATCATTACAGGAAAGCTTTTTATGCATTCCGCCAAGATGTGAGAAAATATTTTGGATAGATAGTAATGCCAAGGATGAATGTGTGATTTTACCTAACGAGTTATGCAAGGGAGTGTTAATGGCTGGATGTATTAGTAAACCAAATAAAGGAAAAATTTGCATTCAAATACTAAATACTCGCGAAACGGAAGTTAAACTTACCTATTTTAGACCGGAAATACACAGTTTATCAGAGTATAATCTTTGTCAATTCCAAAGGGATGATTCAATTGACGGGGATAGAGTACGTGAATTGTTTAAACATCTTAATTTGAACCATTTAAACGGCGAGGAAAGATCAACAATTGAAAATATTTGTGCAAAATTTTCCGACGTATTTCATTTACCGAATGATAAATTAACAACTTGTAACTTATATGACCAAACGATTCACTTACAACCAAATGCGGAACCAGTTTACACTAAACAATACAGATTGCCGTTCTCACAACGCGAAGAAATTGAAAAACAAATTAATAAAATGCTTTCTGAAAACATTATCGAATCAGCGAAAAGTGAATGGTCTAGTCCTATACTATTAGTACCGAAAAAATCAGATAGTAATTTTAAAAAGTGGAGGTTAGTAGTGGATTATCGAAAATTAAATTGTAAAATTCTAGACGACAAGTTTCCTCTGCCAAATATATCTGATATTTTAGATTCACTATCCGGAGCTATGTATTTATCTCAGTTATTTTTATCCCAAGCGTACTATCAATCAAATTTAAATCCTGAATGTAGAAAGTATACGGCATTCACGACACCGTCAGGACAGTATCAGATGACAAGGTTACCTATGGGCTTAAAAATTAGTCCAAGTGCCTTTTCTCGTTTGATGACAGTTGCTATGTCAGGCCTTGCTTATGAAAAACTATTTATTTATTTAGATAACTTAATTTGTTTTGGCCGAAATTTAGATATCCATAATAAAAACCTAATAGATATTTTGACTAGACTTCGCAAAGTAAATTTAAAGTTAAATCCTGAAAAATGTGACTTTTTAAAGAAGGAAATGCAGTTTTTAGGACATATTATTACTCCAGAAGGGATCAAACCTGACCCAGATAAAATTTCCGTAGTTCAAAATTACCCTATACCTCAAAATGCTGACGAATCAAAAAGATTCGTAGCTTTCTCTAATTACTACCGTAAATTCATTCCAAAGTTTGCAGAATTATCGTTGCCACTTAATAAACTAAGTCGTAAAAATAGTAAGTTTGAATGGACACAAGAATGTCAAAAATCTTTCGATTCCCTGAAAAATGCATTGATATCGCCACCGATATTACAATATCCAGATTTTGATGATAAAAATATTTTCATTTTACAAACAGACGCATCTGGGTTTGCAATTGGATCAGTATTATGCAATAGCGACAATAGACCAGTAGCTTTTGCGAGCCGTAATTTGAATAAAGCAGAGATTAGGTACCCCACCATAGAAAAAGAATTACTTGCCATAGTATGGTCAGTCAAATATTTTAGACCGTACCTCTTTGGAAGAAAATTTTTAATAAAAACTGACCACAAGCCATTAATATACCTATTTAATATGACTAACCCATCCAGTCGCTTAACCAAATTTAGATTAATTTTGGAAGAGTACGATTATGACATAGAGTATGTAAGGGGAGCGGACAATGTAACGGCTGATGCTTTGTCACGCATACGAATTTCGAGTGAAGATTTGAAAGCGATGAATGAGCATGTTTTGTGTGTGTTAACTAGAGGACAAATGAAAAGGATGAATGAGAGAAAAAAGCGTGAATCTGAAAAACCCATCATGGACAAGAGCGCTACAACTACTTGGACTGATCACCCAAACGTTGTAAGTGAACTTAAAGAACCCAAAGAATGTACAAAGTTATATTTTACTAATGAAAAGGAATGGAATAAAATAATTATGACAGCGGAGAATAGAACTAATTTATTTGCTTTTGATGCATCAAAGTCAATTATTTACGTAAACCCTTTATTTCGATCATACTGCGCACGAGTTGCCTTTGTGAGGAAATTAGGTGTATTTTGTAATCAGTTAGGAAAAAATCATGTGTATATTATAAAAAATAATTCAAATGATGATATAATTACGGAGTTAACTCAGACTATAAATAGCATACCAAACTGGTCAGGCCCGCGCGTATGCATTTTAAGCGGCGTCAAAGAAATAAGTGATAACGATACCAGGCGTGTAATTCTAAACGACTATCATATGCTACCATCGAGCGGTCACGCAGGAATAAGACGTATGATAAATAATATTAGGAGACGTTATTTTTGGCCAGGACTGGAGAAAGACGTAACTAACTTCGTTAACCGGTGCGATAAGTGTTTACGTCAAAAACATTTTAAGTACATAAAAGAACCAATGGTCATTACGGACACAGGATGTTCCGCATTCGATAGAGTTTATTTAGATATAGTTGGGCCCTTAGTTAAGGATAGTAATAGTTATGTTTATATTCTCACACTACAGTGTGACCTTACTAAATATGTAGAAGCGTATCCACTTAGTAATAAGGATACTATTTCAGTAGCATCTGCATTTGTTAACAATTTCATATTGCGTTACGGCATACCTAGGAAAATAATATCGGATCGAGGCACAGAGTTCGTTTCTAAAGTAATGGCGGAAGTATGCAAAATACTTAATATTACACAAATTACATCAGTCAATAGGAAGTTTAGAAAACAGTCATAAAAATTTAATGTCTTTTCTTAGAATTCAGACAGAAAATGAACCACAGAATTGGAGTAGTTGGTTACCATTTTGGTGTTTTGCATTTAACACAACAGTGCATACAGAAACAAAATACACACCTTACGAGCTTGTTTTTGGCAAACTTTGTAACTTACCTAGTAATCTCACATCTGATATAGAACCATTGTACAACCATTATGATTATCCACAACAACTTAGATTCAGATTACAAAAATCGCAAGATGACGCTAGAAAGAACTTAATTTTAAGTAAAGAACAAAGAAAAATTACATATGACAACTACACTAATTACATTAAATACAAAATTGGAGATAAGATACTTTTAAAGAATGAACAATGTGTTAATAAATTTTCACCACTTTACATAGGACCATTTAACGTGATTGAAGATTGCGAACCTAATCTTAAAATAGAATATAAAGGTAAAGAAATGTTAATCCATAAAAATAGAACAAGACCTTACATGTTATAGTAGTATTGTTTGAGTTATCATATTATGTAAAAAAAAAAAAAAAAAATATGTTCTATAAATAGCAATAAGTAAAATAAAATAAAATTATATCTTTTATTTTATTTTATATTTAAGGGTGGTCATGTAGTGTGTGTATCAATCATTATATCTGTGTGTTTAGGTATAACAATATTTAAACTCATGCATGGTACAATTTGAGAGACAAATAAATATCATTTACTCGGGCATCGACGTCTTTCCTTTAATCTCCCGAACACCCACCGTATAAACCACAATAAATTGTGTGTCAGTGAATCACCTCCTTAAGACCTCAAACTAAATGCATTATGCAGATGCGCTTAACTGCACTTTCTTTCAAACGGTTTATTAAAACGCGCCGCTTAACAAATGGTAAGACACCAATGATGAACCTGGTACAGTCAACATTGAAAATATGGTCACGCCAGAAAACAAAAATCTATTTAAACATACGCATTTTGCGGCATTATACTAAAAATTACACAAATATAAAATGTCATACGTACAAGTAATTTACTGATTCCTTTTAAAGTGTTCGTTTATTAAAATATTAAAATGTTAATAAGGAGGTTTTATAAAATAATTCATAGTAATACTTTAATAAGAAGCACATTATTAGAAAAATACTAATAATTTATTGGGTTTTTTTTATAAATACTAGTCAATAGAACAAGTTATTCAATAAAATAATATAAATTACTATATAATAAATAACCTGTCCAATTTTTTTATAAGTTGTTTAAAAAAGTAATTTATTTTTAGTGAAAAAATAAATACCATTACGCCCGCAATCCCCAAAGCCCCCTTGACCATATTTAGCCAATAAATAAAAACTGAATTGGGTTAGATGAAAAATTGTGAGCCGCGCCGTGCGCCATGCGCACCACCGAAGAAGCTGCCATATTAGTCCCGGTAGTGGGGATACCGTCTCCTCCGGAACTGCGCCTAGGGAGGCCATATTGGGATTTTAGTCGGTTCGAGTCCGACACACCGCTCTCTGTTTCCCCAAGCAGAGGGCTGATGGGAGTTTCCCAATAAAAAAAATCAAAAAAATTGTTAAGAAGTAGTGACAAGTGGCTAGCTCGTCAACTACACAATCATCATCATCTTCCTAGCGTTATGACCCGTGTTTAGACGGGGTCCGCTTAGCCATAATCCAGGATTTAGCAAGTCTGGTAATTACATTGAAGCGACTGCCGATCTGACCTTCGTAACCCTAAGATAGGGGAACCAAACAATTTTTGGATCATGGTTACAAATCCAAAGTTGTTTGAATTTGCAGGTTTCATCACGATGTTTTCCCTCACCGCCGAGCTAGTGGTATAAAAACGTACATAGATTTGAAAAATCCAGAGGTACGTGCCGGGTTTGAACCCGCACTCCTCGGTTAAGAGGTGCGTGTCCTTACCATTGAGCAACCACCGCTCAACTCGTCAACTACACAATAACACACCCAAAACCCGTATATACTATTACTAACGTAAATTCATTTTATAGATTGTTCAATTCTGGTGTAAATTTTTGTAGTTGACTGTACGTCTCAGGTGTGATTAATCGATGTTCTGTACAATGTTTGTAAAGTTGAGTTTACCAACACGAGATGGGCCACGGATAAGCTGTACCTCTGGTGCATTGTGATACATGATGCCCGACACTCATACATGCACTTACGATAATTACACAACAATAACATAGATTATTGATGTATATTGTTCTTTAAACTTTTAACTCTTTTGTTAAGTCCCTTTTTTAGTCCGAATCATGAACCTAACTCAATTTAGCGAGCGGGGTAAATTGAATTATCTTATTTCCCAGTCAGTCAGATTACTAACAACTATGGAGTTATCTGAATGCTCGGGATTCTTCATGAAGGTTTTTCGCACCATCGAATAAGTGGTAAAAACCCAAACCTACTTGGATTGAAAAACACGGCCATACAAACCTTGTCACGAATTTTGTAATCTACTAACGATCAAATTCAATACACGGACAAGCTTCTTAGCTACAAAAGCATTTGCCAATTTATTTTAAAAAAATTGATCAACACTCATTGTATAACGCCACCACAGAATCCGAAGCAAAAACCAGTAACTCATATAACAAGATAAAGTTGCAATCCGCGTTTCCATAGGCAAGATTACGATATCAAATAAATAACAGTAGCCCGACCAGTTCATTAAACTATTAAGCCCAATCATAAATAGAGGCAAGTTACGGAGCGGCGACGCACCATAAACCCGCGGTGTAGCATCCTAAAGAGCTGAGGGACGGCAGTCGTGACCGCCACGCGTCGGGAACAGCTAGCTAATTAGAGTTACTAGTGGACCACAGCCAAGTAAAGCACAGTGAGTAACCTTTAGGAGCTTGTAGAGGTATCTCGAGCAGGAGACAACTGGGTAAAAAACGGTAAAACCAATGAACACCACGCATTGGGAACAGCTAGCGAGTAAGTAACTTGCTGCCACAGTCAAATAAATGTCAGCGAGCAACCTCTTAACTTTCAGAGGTACCTAGAGCAGGAGACAACTGTGTAAAAATGTTCAAACTAATGAACTATATAGCTATTGTATAGCTAGCTAATTTGAGCTACTATTGTCTCAACTAAAGAACGACAAATTAAGTATCTCTAAAAAATCGTTTAATGGAAAATGATTAGGGAAAATAAGTAGACAACTTTTTTATGCCCATTTATTTATGTATGTTGTAAAAACCATTTACTTTTCATTTACGTGACTACGATGCTACATTAAGAATCGTAGCATTCATACCGACAATCTATACAAAATAATTCGTCTAATACTTCACTGTTATTTCTTGTATTACGTCCATGTAGTACTAAGTATCAGGATTAGATCTTAGTGACAACGTTACAGTTTAAGCTTTAGCGGCAGTTCAAAGTCAAACCAAACCAATACACATTTATAAAAGAAAAAAATATGTAAATACTAAAATAAGTCGATGATAGAAATTAAAACTCCCTTTTGATATTTATGAAAATTTTATACATATGCCGTTTTAATGTTTATGTATGATAAACCATTACTCGATCAATTTGATCTTTATCACAACTTCACACTGTATTTGACTCTTCTATGCGTATGTATGACTGCCTCGATGGTCTAGTGGTAGCATGTGCCGCCTAAGGACGAAGAGGTCTAGGGTTAAATACCCGGGTCGGGCCAAAAAATTGTGGCTGGTTATTTGAATATTGAAATTACTCAGTATCAGTCCGGAGTCAGCAAGTTGGCGGTTTAATCATCCCCGTGCCTTGAAAGCACGTTAAGCCGTTGGTCCTGCGCCTGACCTCTCACCGGTCATGTCGGATTGCCGTCTCACCGGACTATGAAAGTGAAGGAATAGAGAGTGCACCTGTGTTTTTGTACACATTTGTGCACTATAATATCTCTTGCGCAGATGGCTTACCCTCATTGAGATTGACCACTATGGCCGATATCGGTTAGGAGGACATTATCATAATATTATGCGTATGTTATGGGACCAAAGTATCCTTGGTGAATCCGAATCCTATTACAAGCTAGTTACTTAAGCTACTATTTGACATATATAAAGTATATTTAATTAATTTCTAATGTTTCTAACATTTCAGGAAAAGCAATAATGAGTATTGATGTTTTGAAAAGTTTAGCAGTATTAGCTTTTGACCATTTCGTTGATATTTTCATTTAATTTCACAATGTGTTTATGAACAACACTTTACTCTATGTTCCATATTCTGTTTGTTCTGAAAAATAGACATTAATCAGTCATATCGTACAATCTCATCCATTAGCTCTTAAATCGATGTAGGTACCTAAACGTAACATAGGTAAGATTACTCGAGCGCAGTTTGACAATATCGCAACCGGATCGCTTGTCCCACGTTGCGATCAAACCATTACCAGTTTGAAACCGTTAATACCATCTCCAGTAATTCCAGTGGTATTTAAATATATCTTAGTTACAGCTGTGTGCAATACAAAAGTACTCTCAGAAATGATGACAGTGCTTCGAAACAATAGCGAAATGTTTTATCATAGCCAGTCGGGTCACGATTCCACGGAGTTGAACAAATCTTCGCATTTCGCAACTCTGATTTAAATAATGTGTAATTGCGGCTATTAGTAGTAAAGGCCATATTAACCGGATCCGCGAATCTTTGCGCCGGGTCCCACGTGAGCCAACAAAGCTGCACGGAGCTAATATTTTGTTTGAGACCAACGCTTATATTAGTTATTAGCCTTTATTAGCACTTCTTGCACAATCTACGGAAAAAATTGTTATATTCCTTGTTTTTTGTTAATGTTCTACAACTTTAGGGTATTAATGGGACCACATTAGTACATTAGTACATTATGATTGATAAATATTAAATAATATTTTGTTCAGTTTCATTATTCACGTGAAATAATTGGACAACATGTATGTTGATTTTTGGAGAATTTGTTCATATTCTTTCCCAATGTCTAGGTGTTATTATATGATTTCAAATCGCCATAATAAATAAACCAGTATGATAAAATAAGCTAAGTCTTTTTGAAGTATAATAAATTAAAAATATGATTGGATAACGTATAAATTTAGACTGTAACTACTTTCAGTAAACATTATAATACAGTATCATAGCTTTTATCGCCGACATAGGACACGGAACGACTAGATAGCATCACGAAACAATACTGCTAGCTCCAACAATAAAAATTCAGTTCGTGCAAGTAAACACGTTGATAGGAGTGATAAGTGTCATAGCGAGGAGTAGATTCATGAGCCAGATCCACCCTCAGAGCCACGAGTAGAAAGCTACTCTACTTAATACTAGGACAGGGATGGAGAGACTTTTTAATTAAATGTCCCAGTTTGTATCAAAATTCATCATGAATTCCGTAGCCGATTCTGGCTACGGCGATTAGGCTACGAAACTCACGGGTGTTTGGCCCTCATATGAATGACGTATCCAAATTATAGCTATACCAACTGACCTGAATGACAAACGTTGCACTGCCAATAAAGGTGTTGGGAAGGGTGTGGTAGTCTTTCTCCGAAAAACAAAGTACATCATCACCATTATGTGGTAATAGTATATATAATTTTAACAAAAAAAAACCGACTTCAAAAACAAACCTAATAAAAGTAAAAAATAAATTTACTTAGGACAAAGTAATACGTATTTTAATACTTATAATTTTGAAGTCGGTGAATATATACGGTCGAATTGAGAACCTCCTCCTTTTTTTGAAGTCGGTTGAAAACGGTCATCAATCACAGATTTCTATTTTTATTTCATTGCAACACAGGCCATGGAACTTCTGGTGGTTGCATTATCTCTAACTCAGGAGAAATTAATAATAGGATAGTAAGTAGCTTAATTTGTAGACAAAAACATTTACAATAACTTAGTTTCTATTGTTGTATAAGAACTTATAGCTTCAACGACAATATCTTTTGTCCAGTACTAGAACGGCTGAAACTAATAGTACTCACGCTTTTACGCAGAACTAAAGTCAGTGGATAAAATACTGTAGAAATGTTTATTTTTTTTCCGAATCCGAATCTAGGTAAGATTCGGATTTGTCAACGAATTAACTGTATTTTGGTATGACATAAAATATATTTTTCCCTTTTTGGGAAATATTGTCGGTAGTTAAGCTACATAATACATATTTGCACGATAATGAGAGTTCAATACTATTCTGTAGAATAAGTAATTTGAATGAATACATCATTTCATTTATTCTGTAGTAAAAATAATATCTCTGAGACGAGTATCGCAGCATGCCTAATGTATAAGTTGACTTTATCTTGTAGATAAGTACATTGTCTACTATTATGCAATATTGCACCATGCGATCTTTATTAATTTATAAAAATATTATGAAAATTTCGTTATTGTATGTTCTGTTATTTTATCTACCTCAAATTCCAAGGTGTGTTTTTTTTTTATAAAAGTTAACTAAAATTTAACAACAAATTTTTAATATAAAGGTATGTAATCGTTTTCTTAACAATAAAAATACAAGTATACCCTGCCACCAAACACTTTAAACGAAATAGATACCTGTTTTGTGAACACATCACAAATTAAATATAAATCGATCAACACGATTAGGATTTTAATTTATTATTTTTTTTAATTAGTCGCTATCAATTGATTGGAACAAAGTGTATCTAGTTCAGTCAATAAATTCTTCCGGTAAATTAATCACTTGCTTATCTTTTTCCAATGGCCAGCTTTCGGACAGGCTATCACTTTTCTAAAAAAGGATCTAATAATAAAGTCCGACGGTAAAATTTAATGAAGTGGAACTAATTGTTACGACTTAGCGGTCCGGAGCCGCCTAATGCTTTAGTATTAAATTAAGTTAAACTAATTTCCAATAAGGATGTTGCAAACACAAAATATATTAAGTACATATATGATGAGATGTTAAATACAAAAAAAATAAGTCTAGAACATAATACAACGTATATTTTTAGGCACAGGATAATTTCTTTATGTATTCGATATTCCTAAAACTTTTAGATTAACAACACACACTGAACAATAGCAATATTTAACGATTAGAAATTGTAATACTAAAAACTATGTGTACTGAAAACTATTTTGTTTAAAATTTTAGTCGTATATTGAAAAAATTAAGAATTCTTATTGACATTAGTCAACGAGGAGAAAAGTTATTATTTTTTAGACATTACTAAATTGTCACCTATTATTCTGTTAGCTATTTGATGTAATAATGTAATGGAAGAAAAGTTAATAAGAATCAATGCAAATATGACGTTCAACGATTTTGAAGTAGGTACGTTCCAATATTGTAATGATTTTATTGGCGACTCGAGCTGGATGATTGTAAATTTTATAACCCAAAAAAAAAAAAAATAATTTACCAACCCGAAAGCTATCTTGCCAGTATTGCAACATGCTAATTGAAATATTAAGTCGCAAGAATTGGCGTTATAAGGAAGACATAAATCAGTTATAAGGAAGTGCGCAATCACATCTGTATTAAATATGACGTTTTGTATGCTCGCGTTCCTAATTCCCCTTAATCACTTTCTCTATCGATTTTTTTACAGTGATAAATTACATAAAATCAGTGAAAGGCCGACATAATATTGTTTGTATAAATGTAAAACAAGATTTATAGATATTAAAATGGTGTGACTTCTTGCCAGTGGGAAGGATATTATCTCCGCAATAAAATAACTGACCTCACAGATATTCGGTTATATAACTTTTGACGGCTCGCCTACATTGATTTCGCCGCGCCGTCTGTCAATAAATAAATACTGAGTAACGAAAGCTGGTTTTTGTGAGACATGAAATGTTTCTTTGGACGGAGGAGGAAATATTATTAAATTCGCCGAGCTAAAGCTATAATTATAACATTTGTCAAACATGTGTTGCATTATTACATTGACATACCGATGTTTAATCTATAATTAATATTTTAATATTCCTCTTCGCGTATGCATAATGTTTTCAAATTTATTCAAATACTAGCGGCAGCTCACGATTTCGTCCTCGTTATGGTTAATGTTATACAACATAAATATAAAGCCTTCTTCAATAAATGGGCTATATATTTCATCGATATAAGATAAAGCTATTTATTTTAGGAACATTCTGCTTCTAGTATACAAGAATTGTTCACATTCCAGACACACAAAGTTGATGACGACATTTTACTCGTATGCACATTTAATTTTACGAGATTTTTGTCTTCATCGTGTAAGTGTGTAAAGGTGCGTCTATACCGCAGTAACTTTTGTGAAGTCAACATAGTGTAACATGATAATATTAAATATCCGCACTACTGATATCTGCATAAAGTTAGACAATGTTATTTAACACCGTAATATATATTAACAATAAAATAATTTTCGGATTTTGTTCATCAACACTGATATATAGCTGCTATGTGGAGGCGTCATAGTGTAAAAAAATCACAGTGAGAATAGTGCAGGAGTCGCCTCGGATTGTTGGCATACCAACTGCACCGCCACAACAATTACCTAAGAGGCAGCAGAAAGTTGCGGAATTAGAAAAGCGACGCCTTCCAGTAATTAGCTAACGAAGACGAGCACATCAATTTCCCCACTGTTGTACTTATATAAATAAGCGTTAGAAAGTTAGACAACTTTCAAGCTTGTGCAATACCGCCCTTATATCGGCGCGAATCCTGCGCCCCGTCATTAACTTACTTTCACTGAGGAAATGCAATTTTCTAGAAAACGGTAGCGTTAGAAAAGGTTTTCTCTTTTTATCCGACCGTGAGGTGCCGGGGGCTCTCTTACGGCATAATGCGGCCCTAACTAGGCTTTGAGATACGACCTACATTGCGCAGAATGCAAATTATTTTCTTTACTCCCACGCCGGCAGTCGCTGAATCGACGATAGTGATCGAAAGAATTTCGCAGGCCGCAATGCGTTTATTGCTTTATTAATGTAGATACTAAATCAAAAACACCCTTGTTGTTTCGATTAACACCATGCGAATTTTGTTTCTTAACTGGGCTATTCGATTTAGTATCTAATCCTTCAAATATTGTACTACTATGCAGACACGAACGGATCATGCGAACGTTATCGAACGAAGATAACGATTGCAATTTTGGTACGAAATATATGTATACATACCCTCAGCCCACGAGCAAGTATGAAAATATTTATGAATGAAGATTAAGCGAAAGTTGTGAGCCAGGATCGTGCAAATAGAAGGATGTGATCACTGACCCCCATGGGAAAAGGCGTGACAGTATATAAGTAAGTAAGTATGTAAATAAACGTCACTGAAAACCCCTAACCCCATTACTATTTTCTAGTTTAAATAAATTATATAATACCAAATTCCGACTGTATCACTGCCGTGGAAAAGATTATTCCTTCAATATTTAAGTAAAAAATGCTAAATACCTATAAAGAATAGTTTTTAATTAAAAGTTTTTTTAACCATAGCTATGAACACAATCGTTTAAGTCATCTTTCAGATAAATAACAAATTCAAGATCAATTCAGGAGTTTGGCTACTAAAATGCCACAAACATATGACTCGTCTGACATTAATCCCCTTACACTGTTGTATATGGTTTTTATTATAATATTTTCGTATGTTATTAAATAACACTGTAGCTTCTTATGCATGCTGCAATGACATTCATTCAGCAAGCTATTAACAGAAGCAACTTCACAAATAGATCAGTAGAACGAGAGCAATGAAACTCCTAGCCCCACATCATTGAGCCAACGCTTCTAAAGATGCACAGATATCCCGCATTCCACATCGTCCTTCACCTTTTAACTAAAGAAAGGAACATCAGCGGCAGTGTAGTAACTGCCAGCTCACACTTGCGAAAACTTTCCACTGTGCGGCGTTGTGACGCCACATTGTGCTTTTTGTAATATTTTATCTGATGATCCATTATAGTTCAGTTTCGTTGCGTCAAAGGTTATCAGCGTGGAAAGGGAATGGGCCGTTTGAGAAATGAGTTCAGTGCTGTGAACCTTTTTTGCGTTTGACATTTAATGCAGACTGTTATGCATAATTTGTCTCATGTTGGTCTGGGACTTGGCCCATGTTTATCTGGGACAAAAAAAAATGTGCCATCTGTGGTTCTTACCTAGTATGTCGTAAAAGGCGACTAATGGTTTACGGGCTTTTTGGGTATGTGACTGAGTAGGCGACGAGCTAGCCCCTTGTCACTCCTTTTTCACATCTTTTCATCCAACCCAGCCCACTGTCCCATGTTGGTCTGGGACTTAAAAAGAGTATGCCAACTGTGGTTCTTGCCTAGCATGTCGTAAAAGGCGCTAATGGTATATCGGGTTTTGGGTGTGTGATTGTATAAGCGACATGTTAGCCGCTTTTCACTGCTTTTTCACAATTTTCCATCTAACCCAGCCCGGCTTTATTTTTGGCTAAATGTGGTTGAAGGGGCATGCTGCCCCTTTGACTCCGCCTACCCCCTATGGGCGTGATGTTATGTATGTATGTATGTATTAAATAAAAAGGCCTTTCTAAAAAGATAACAAATAAACTAAAATTAAAATAATAAATAAATAAAAAATGGTTTATTGCTCTCTTATTACATGATATATAGTAACAGTGGCATAATCAGTACATAAATAATGTTAGCAATTGGAAGTAGCTCAGGATCAGGCGGCTTGCACCCAGTCAGCGCTGGTTTACAGCTACTTCCACTTCTCTTTGATGTGATTTTGAACTAGTGATTTTTTTTTAACGCGGGGATGCGTTTGCGCTCTTTCACGCCGTCCGGGGGAACTAAGTGGTGTGTGGGACTCACCCGCCCTGTAAAGAAATCCCCACTAAACCCCGCGGCGCTCCTCATCGCTCAAGTGGTGGGAACCGTGGGAATCGTTATATGTCCATAGCCCCACAAGCGTTATTCTCACGCCTGGCGCTCATTTTCTAATGGGGGTATAGGGTAGATTAAGATCACATTCTTCTATTTGCCACGACATATTAATCGCTTTTCTGCGCAGTACTTTTTTAAATTTATATTCCGATTCTTTCGATACTAAAAGCATAACAAAGGCCCTAGTTTTGCCTTTCCCACGATCTCAGCCTAGTTATACGATATTAGTCAACGACTTGGTCCGTTTATATTATTTTTTATTATGCTTTCATAATATTGAATATTTAAGTATATATTTGTAATACCACTGTTGTTTCTGATATCCGTAACACAAGTGCTTAAGCCACTTACCTCGGAGTCAGATCAATGTATGTAATCTAGTCTGATATTTATTTATTTATTTTATTATACGGAACAAGGTAAACTTAAAAAATAGAACAGGGATTAGCTTGATAATTTTTAAATGCACCCGACTCCTAAAGGATTTCTAAGGAAAAAATCATCCTCTTGCCCTTATTCCAGTTCATCTGGGGTCGACGCAGCATATCTTCCTCTTCCATACGTCCCGGTCAGCCATCATCAAGCTATCCACTCCCATTTCACTCATATCATCTTTCACACAATCCATCCATCTCTTATTTGGCCTTCCTCCTCCTCTCCATCCACTAACATTCATACTCATCACTCTCTTTGTCACATGTCCTTCCTCTCTTTTCATATTTAAGTAAAAAAAATCATCATTCTAAGGAAAAATAAACCTAAAATATATAAAACAAATATTATGACTACATCTCAGCTTAACACGTCTCACGAACCATTTATAACCATAAAAGCTAACATTAAGTATTATTTCAGTCCTATCAGTCTCGTTTATGGTGAAATTGTTTTGATAAGGAATGTTACATTTTCAGAACAGATTACAAGCTTAATTTCGAAAGCATGGCGACTTAGCACCATCACTTGATATCTTTTGCCAAACTAGGAGTACCAAAATATGCAAATATCTAGATTAACGCTCACTAGCTAGTGTCGTTTTTGATAATAATATATAAGTAACTACTGAATTCTAATAAAATAATTTAGAAAATTTGACAAATAAAATCTTAGAACATCTATGTTTTTCTCATTGGGATACAAAATATTGACCCGAATTGAACCCGATATATTTCTACACTTACACAAAATGATATCCCTCATTGCAACAAATAAAACACATTAACCGTAATATAATACAGACTCAATCTGAATTTAAAAACTCCAGTCGATCCGTAATGTCGAGCGCATATTTGAGTTGTAAATCGGACGCGACGCCGCGGTAACAAATGACCTCCCGGCTCAGCGCTCCGCTGCTCTGCAATTAAACACAAATATAAAGGGATTATGCCGAGCGAGGACGCGGGCGTAGGCAAGTCGACCACGCGTAAGCAAGCGTTGATACACATAATGGATTTAATTAAACATTTTACGCCACACCGTCTGTCATGTTGCAACAGAAATCTGACTAAGGTGGAGCGATGCGGCAACTTGAGATAATTTTAGGACAAACGTGCAGTCGACGTTAATATGTTTTGACTTGGGAATTTCAGATATTTATTCGTGGGCAAGTTATGATTGAAATTTTAATAAATGTTATTGTAGTTCTTACTTACACACTGGACCGTCTTGGACATGATAAACTTATTTGAGTAATTAACTTTACTATTGGTTTCGAAGTATGAAATCAAAATAAAGATTTAAATATGTATAATAACTAATTTAAAGTTAGATTAACTACTATTTATACTTTATATTTAATCACCAGTACCAAGAATTTTTTTTACTGATAATCTTGCATCTGCAGTGTTACTTTAGAATGAAATACGACTTTTGGAAACTGCTAAAAATCCGCCCAAACAAAGATTTTATGTTGCAATGCTGAACTGGAAACGCGAAATTTGTTCCTCATCACCATTTGACAGCGAAAGCTTAACCAATGCTACATCCTGCGGCATTCGCAATGGGTGGCACCTAAAATCCTCAGACTCATGGTAAAAGCGTGACCGCAGCTCTATTATTAGAGGTATGCAACGGGCATGAATTAGCAGAGTCTGGCGAGTGTCGGGTCCTCGCCGCGCAGTGGGGGGTGGACCAACCTCGCCGGAATCAATAACGTAATGAGAAAATTGCGCAACGGACAATGATAGGCGGTTGTTGCTCTTGGACGATAACAAAGAGATAATGGAGTGCTTGGTAAACGCGTTTGAAGGATCGCTATGGAGGGATTAGCATGATATGTCGGTTCAAAGTCCTTTCGGGTTTATTGGGTTTGTGATTATGTAGGCGACGAGCTACCCACTTGTCACTACTTTATCACAATTTTCCATTTCCCAACTCTGTTTTATTTATGGCTTAATATGGTATAATTATTTCTCCTTATCAGGAACTTATTACTCCTTGGAATTTCTTTCTGTTGAAGATTGGCTTTCTGATGAAGACTGGCTCGATGGCGCATTTAGAAGTGACCCTGCCCTATGCACCAAGAGTTGTGGGTTCGATCCCCACCCAAGACAAACATTCGTGTGAATGAATGAATGAATGTATAAGTGTATGAATACTTGTGTTTATATTTGTAATACCACTGTTGAATTTTATATCCGAAACAAGTGCTTGTGTATGTAAGTTTATGCCTGCACCAAACATTCCGTAACAATTCCAAACAGCTTCAACTTACATCCCTAAGCCAGACACTTCACGCAAGTTTATACCAATAAATACTTGTAAAATATCGGAACAAGCATAGCACAGTTGGTTTCGGTCAACCATCTTATATCTTTAAACCCGTGGCTCAATATTGCATACTCTATAGGACTAACGAACCGTCAACGCCCCTACTCCACAAGAACTCAACGTGTGTACATACATACGAGTATATCTTTCCTTGGCACATTAAACGAAAACAATACGCTTAATACACTCAAGGTCGAAATTAAAATAAAAGACATCACTAATCCCAGACAAATTGCAACGCTGCAATGTCGGCACAATGATGTGTGAGCACGAATGTCGCAACTCGGTGATTGAGCATATTTTATTCACAGGTGTAATTTAGCTATAATGTCATGTCAAACATGTGCTGGGTATATCATCCTCACCTTGAAGATCCATTGCGTTAGGTCGACCCCTTGAAAGAAAATGCTATCGCAATCCTAACCTTTATTGATACCTTAGGACAGAAAGGTTCGCTGATGAAGACATAATGGCGCCACATTTTTCAAATTTCGTTGCGTATGTGAACAACTTTGATTGCTTTTTTAATATGTTTGTAAATCAGTGATTGCTACTCGGTCATAATTTACGCTTCTATTGCGACTTTACGGTTTTTGTGGGCATAATCAAGAAGTAATTACTTGTATTTATATCTGATGTCTCCATTTTCCATCAAGTATAGAAGGAAACGATCCCTATTGGTACATAGCGTTCATAATATTGTAAGTATCTGAATTTCAAGTTTGGGACAATTTTTTACGTTTTATTTGTGAATAAAGCATGGATAGGTAGGTCCGCCGATGAAATATTTTAGATCCTTACATTTAAAACTCAAGTATGATCAATCATTCCTTAAATATATCGAGATAATTCTATCTGTGAAATGAAGTCATTTAAAAAAATAATTATAAAGGATAACAATTTCTACTTTTTATTCACTCCGCTTCGCCCATGTTACATTTCAGAGGCATTACGTTATCCGCACAACCACATTCTGCCGCCAACGAATGCCTATTTCATTTCAGTTAACGGCTAATGAGAACAAACACGGATCTAGCGCAGACGTTTGAGAACCTTTTCACTACATAATCGTAAATAGCTGGATCCTCGTCAGTGATGCTATCACTCGCTGCTCAAAGCCTGGCGCCAGAGCGCCACGTCGCATTACCACCTCGGCCGCCGACATGAAGACGTAAGCGCGACTTCTATTGCAAAGTTTATAAAGGCCATTTTCATGCCAACATTGTATATTACCCTATATTCTCGTTCCAATAAACCTTAGGAAACACATTCGAAATTACACTTTACCTTAACTTCAACAAAGTTCATTTTTGAAGGATTTGAAAAGTAAAATTGTAAAATATGCCCGCAATTTTACTATCGATTCCCGACATCCGCTCATTACAAGGTGCTGGAATGTTGTTCAACACATTTTGTAATAAGAAATATTACTTACCACTTTAAGGGTGGGTGAAAATAACTGCTGTCCATTCGTCTGGCATGGGATGGATGGGGCTATAAAAACTCTTTTGTTTATTAAGACTAGACGTTGGTTCTCTAGAAATAGTTACACGGAGGAAGCTTTTAGCAGGTTGAATATTTACTTGTCCGAGTAATGGAAAAGAAGTTGATGATATATTGATATTTAACATGAAATGTTTCTGTGAAATGATTGAATGGCTTTATTTCGAACAACCGTTTAAGCTTCTAAGCTCATATACGGATATGAGCTTTTAGGTATGAGCCACAGGTGGCAAATAGTCTTATTTTACCAAATTTACCCTGTAACAATATAATATTAAAATTAAAGAACATCGTCATTTGATATTTTTTATGAAATTGACCAGCTCGTTGAGCTATCTTTACAAATTAGCAACACCAATAAGCTTAAAAAATCAACAACACTTAGGTACATAATCCAATACGGTATTCCCAAACAAAATTAGGTAGGTACCCCTATAACTTTGTTGTTCAAAACTATTAATCAAAGTAAGTCTATTATAAGGTATTTAAACGGTGTGACTCATAATAGTGATCTAGTATGAATGGTATTGATAAATTAATTTCGGTGCAACAGCCAATATAGTGAGGCCTATTAAACGTGTCGACAAGAACATAGATTTAGCTACGCGAAATTGGTAGTTGTCCATGCAAATAGTCCTAATATTCAGCAATTTAGTTAGCTACAGATTATAATCAAACGCTTACAGAGTTATTAAAATTGACTAGGAATGCTATTATTTTTAGGTAAACAACTCGTGCAAAAAAAACTTTACTATCTTTATCTTTACATTAGTATAAAACAAAGTCGACGTTTCTCTTCCTTAGATCTTTTAAATTTCGCAAGGAGTGTTTATGCGGTTTTCACCAATAGAGTGATTAAAGAGGAAGTTTTTTAAGTATGATTTCATATTGTTCTCTGCTCACCGTCAGAAGCCGATGCGGGTCGCTAATAAATTATAAATTCGAAAAAAAACTTTGTCTGTCTGTAACGTTTTTACGTTTACACTATTTACCCGATTGTAATTAAGGTAGAAACACTAGAAAAGTAAAACCCTAACGAAGGATAAAGTTATTTAAAACTTTTTATTCCTGACAAATTGAGAGATCCAAAGAACCCACGAGAACGTCCTCTGACTTGAAGTCAGTCACTTAAAATCATAATATGATTTTCTGATTTTCTTTAATAGGATGTAGCTTAACATTACTTTACTTTTTCGACATTTCGCGATGACAGATTTTATAATACCTACCTTCACTTATTATTATAGGTATCCTGAATTGGCTTTTATAAGGTAAGCGGTAAAATTCCCATGATAAAAAAAAATCAGTCGAATTGAGAACCTCCTCCTTTTTTTTGAAGTCGGTTAAAAATAGTCCACAGGCTTACTAAACGTGCTTTATGTAATTTTAAATATCACACTAAACTGATTTCACGCTATTATATTAGTTCAATATAGATGCAATAAAGATATCAAACAAGTGGCCATGTAATTATAACGAGATTTATGAGGTATCTACACAAATACTGAACGAAACTTATAATTAAGATGCCTATTAGATAAGTCTATTCTAACCTAAAGTTTAAAGTAAGCTATTAATCAATTTCGTATTTAACTGAATTATCGCATAGAGGAAATTTGATATTCAATTATGCTTTAATTTGTTTATTAACATAATCAATACTTTTGTTTTTGCGAATATGATTAACGTTTACCCAATTTTTTTTTTTTAAACAATTAAAATTTTATATGTAGTAATAATTGTTAATTGACTGCCTCGTTGATCTAGTGGTAGCATGCGCCGTCTAAGGACCGACCGAAGAGGTCCCGGGTTCAAATCTCGGGTCAGGTCAAAAAAATTGTGGTTGATTATTACAAATTTTAAATTACTCAGTAACAGTCCGGAGTCAGGAAGTTGGCGGTTAAATCACCCCCGTGCCTCGGAAAGCGCGTTAGCCGTTGTCCTGCGCCTGACCTCTCACCGGTCATGTCGAATTGCCGTCCCACCGGACTATGAGAGTGAAGGAACAGAGAGTGCACCTGTGTTTGCGCACACACTTGAGCACTATAATATCTCCTGCGCAGACGGCTAATCCTAAATTGGCCGCCGTGACCGTTATCGGTTAGGAGGGCATTATTAATAATTGTTAATATAAAGTCCATGTGCAAGCAGGACTTTAACACTTAGAATATTTGGCACTTCTCAAATAAAAAATATGTATTGATCCATCTATTTCTGTTCACATTTTTGACATTATATTTTTTTCTGAATCCTAGTAGATCAATCATCATAACGATGTTCGCATCTATAATCTCAACTAGAAATACATTTCACAAATAAACAAATAAATCACAGCTTCCGTTCTATCTCAAAACAATATTACTCCACCCACACACCTGTTCACAGTATAAACGCATAACTTACGAACAATGTAAAATAAAACAATAAGCGAGTTCGTCTGTCAGATTTACATTTTTATTGCCCGTCCATCATACAGGGTGACAGGGAGCCAGGGTATCATGTGTCCATCGGGAATTCGGGATGGGCCCACGGGAGATCCCGGGGCGAGGAGGTACCTCGATCAATCAAATCAACACATTGCTGTCCACAAGTAAATGAGGATATGTTCCCATAATGTACGAAAGCAGATTTTCCACTTCCACTTTATTACATAAAAACTTATTCATATTTTATTGTTTTAAAAAATATAATTGTACAAGAGTAAAACGAATATATTTTATCATTGAAACCTATATCCTATTTTTATTATATAGTTTTTAAATCTTATTTTCTATTTCTAAAGTATAAGCACAAAATGCAATAATTGATACGGAAAAAGTAAAATCAATACAATAAGTCTGTTTCTTATCATCTATTGCCACTATACCTATGCATTATAACATAACAAAGTTAAGACTGATTAGGGTGCAAAATCCTTACATTAAAAATCCTCCTAAATCTCTAAACTCAAAATGTAGAAACTAAATCGACATATAAACGAATTGGTATTTTTTTTAAAGAAGTCTCGGACATGTATGACTCGGTTACAGTTAGTGGAACCCACGCTTAATGTCAAACAATCAATTTGACGCCTCCTAGTTTGTTAGCCACAAACCAAGGAAACAAAACAAGTAGTAAAGAGTACGCGTTTTTATTTTTATTAGGCTTGCATGTGTGACAGGAAGCGCTCAAACCGTATCGAGTGTCTATCGAAGACTACCAGGGGCGTCCCGCGGTTCCTGCTATCGGATACCATCGGGATTAGCGGGAATGGACCATAGTAAAAACTGGCAAAAGTATCACATTACTACAATGGAACAACAATTTATGTTAGTAATCCATAACTTATTTACTTTCCGCTTAGTGAAATACTTTTTGAAGCGAACCAACCTATTTTCCTCATTTATACTATGACCTAATTCTAAGGGCTCCCGATAAGAGTAGCTTAAGCGTTGTAGTGCTTCTGTTTTTATTTATAATGGGTATCACATCCTTTTGATATTAGAAGTAGGTACACAATCAGTATATGCATATTGAATACTAGCTTCTGCCCGCGGCTTCGCTCGCGTGGTACATCGATGAAACATAGCCTATATGTTATTCGGGTGTATGAGCTATATTTTTCTAAAGTTTCATTAAAATTCATTCAGTAGTTTTTTTGTAAAAGAGTAACATACATCCATTCATACAAACTTTCGCATTTATAATATTAGTAGGATTTAGGAACTTTCGACGGCCGCGCCCTTCTCTAACCCGTACTTGTCCGCATTTTTTAATCTCCCCAAGCGAAAACCGTTATCCTACTCAATATATGATATGCTTTCGCAAAAATATTGACTCTAAAAACTTCCCCTTTCCATCGCTTATCTTGGAACAGTGCCTGAACTGGAAATCAAACACGCAAGCTAAGATAAACGAACACTCAATCGCTCTCAGCCTCAGCAAAGTGGAGTTCGATGTAGATCAGTGAGTGACCGCACTGTGTTTGGTCAGCCAGGGAGGTTCCAAGCTGTCCCGAATTGCTAACGTCCCGTAAAAACTTATGGGGAAGATATTAATGGAAATGGCGCTTTTAAGCGATTTTAACATCTAAATATTACTGTTATAGTTAAAGACTTTAATATCGCGAATGAAGCTTGCTTGCGTCCTGACTTGCCTATACTATTAAATAATTGATTGCAAATGTTTACTTTAAAGACACGCGCCTCTTAACCGAAGAGTGCGGGTTCGAACCCGGGCACGTACCTCTGGATTTTTCGAGTCTATGTACGTATTTATACCACTAGCTCGACGATGAAGGAAAACATCGTGATGAAACCTGCAAATTCAAACAACTTTGGATTTGTAACCATGATCCAAAAATTGTCTGGTTCCCCTATCTTAGGGTTATGAAGGTCAGATCGGCAGTCGCTTCAATGTAATTACCAGACTCTCTAAATCCTGGATCATGGTCTAAGCAGACCCCGTCTAAGCACGGGACATAACGCTAGGAAGATGATTTACTTTCCCTTCTAAGGAATCCTCATAAACACATCGAAACAGTCTAATTGACAAACATTATTCCTGAGATCAGTAATTCAGATTGGCCAAATGAGCTTATTCCTTAGCATATCAAACTTTCTTTTAAACCGTCATACGGAAGGCATTACTTTAACAAATCGTTTGGCTATATTGTCCACTTCCTGTCCCGCGATTCGCCACGCGCCGCGCAGCACTGCGCTCAAGGTGCGCACGCGCATAACAAAGGATATTCAGTGTTTGCACAAAGAAGGTTTGTGCAGAGCACATTTTTGCAGCCGTGGCCTTATTTTTTCGACGCAAACGCATCAGGAAGTACCGTGTTCCTTGGCCTAAAATGTTTGCTGGAAAAAATATGAACGCTTTACTAAATACATATGGCACTGTATGAGAAAGGAAAAGAGATGGCGTAATGTTTTAAATAAACCCGGAGAATAATTACTTGATAGTTGACATATCTGTTTTGTTGAGATTCTATTCACTCTTCCGTAACATATTTGTTAAGTAGTAAAGCTGTCTAATCATAGAAAGTTGACCTAACATATTTAGGTACCATGTTACGTCCATAATCAAAATATATGTAAGTACATATATTTGAAGAAGAGTTGATAACTGTACTTCAAAATAATTCAAATGCCATTCAAAAACACGATGCAACAGACCGAGTTAATTAAACTAAACTTAAAAACTAAGCTCTTCCTTTGAAGTGCAGATTGTTTAATTGTTTCGGAATAATATTATCTACTGAAGTTAAATTGGGTAAAGTAATAGCTGTAGTTTGGCAGACATAGACATTTATTGTATTATATCGATTATATCTCCGCATTTTTCCTCATTCTTGTTCCTATGAAATTACTAATAAGTCACTTGTTATGAACTTTTTTTAAATTAATAATTTCTCTTTGCATCGATACTGAAGTTTTTGCAAGCTAAATCACGGGCTGAAATTTATCAACTATCATTCTAACTTTCTAATCAATATCTTAATGCAAAGCGTCAGCCAGCGGCCACTCTAATCCCGGCATTTGCTCTCATTATCCCAACGCCGTCGCATCCGCTCCATATTGTTCCTGAAGGATTTATTGCTTCCTCCCAATAACAAAGCTGCATGAGAACCACACTCCACCAATTTGTTAGGTGACGCCGATAAACACGACAACGTCATTATCTTCATTACAATCGACAATGTTGTTAAATTAGATTTGCAACCACAATTTTATGACAACTGGACAACTTTAAGCTTTATATGTAAATCCTTTACTTCTTGTATTACTAAGTAAAACACTTCAGAACTATGTGATATAAGTTAAATACAATATGTGTATTTGATGTAACGTCATCTAATTATATACATACTACCACGCCTCAATCCCCGAAGGATTAGGTAGAGACTAAAAAACGATTAACTCCCCAAACTACAATTAATTAAAAGAATTAAAATTAAAAATTAAAAAAAATAATGACAAGTGGCTAACTCACCACCTAATAGATAATCACAACCCTAATATACTATAAGACACCTTTGAAAACAGTCGGTACATTATTTTTTTGTCCCCTTCCAACATAGGACAAGAAAAATATTTATTAAAAATATGTGACATTGCAACAAAACTTTTAAAATACTGACCGAATGAAGGCTATAAACCATTAATACACCTTAATTCCATTTTTACACCAGGCTCCTAATTGCTAACCCAGTGAGACGTGATCATTACAGCTTAAAAGCTTTTAACACCTCAATAGATCTGAAGTTTATTACACCTTGAGAACATGTGTCCGATATTTATAGCCATCATCTATAAATACGCATTTAAAAATAAAAAATACTAACTTTTATAAACGTTAGCATGATTGTAAACTGTTTTAATCGTGAAAATACAATGACTGCATGATTCCATCACGTAAAAGCAATAATAACGTGGTTTTTTAAAGTAAAAAAAAAATCATTCCAGTTTTTCAAATTTGTAATATAATACGAATACCTACAATAATACGAAATTTCGATATTTTGTCGATACCTAGCGGTGGGCACTCGTGGATGTGTCATGTGTACATGAGACATCCACGAGTGCCCATTCCGGTATTGGAGTTCCGGTATATCATCTTCCACATGGAATTTTCTGTTCTGTGATCTCCATAAGAAACTCGGACTAGTACTAATAGACTACACACACATATTTGTACGTACGTACATACTTTGAAAAATAAAAGTACCCATATACAATAATTGTAATCAATGTCATCATTCTCCTAGTATTATGTCCCGTCCTTAGTCGGGATCCGCTTTTACCATGATCGAGGATTTAGCAAGTCTGGTAATTACATTGAAGCGACTGTCGATCCGACCATCGTGACCCTTAGATAAGGGAACCTAACATTTTGCACAATGGTAACAGATCCATAGTTGTTTAAATATTCAGGTTCCATCACTAGGTTTTCTCTAACCGCTGAGATAGTGTTATCAATACGTACATACGAGTATATTCGAAAAGGGGTAGATTCTCGGGTTTGAACCCGCTTCCCTCGGATCTGAGGTGCGTGTCCTTATCACTGAGCTATCACTGCTCTATATTACTATTAAGTATATACTATTAAACCTTTGCTCATATATCTTTACCTATTATGTTAAAGTTGCATCTACATTGATTTCCACACCTTAGTTGTTTATGCAGAAAAAAATAATAGCACTTTAAAGAAGCGTGTAATCTAATATTGCTAATTTTCCGTACCGTCAACAAACAACAATGCAATAAGGCTGTTGCTACACTGACAAGACGCGCCGGGGGCGGGTCGCGATCGCGGCCGGCGCGTGCGCACCCGGCTTGCGACGCAATCGAGAAGCATGCGCCTCTCGCACACGAGTCCTTGAGCGCGTTACCACAAATTACTCAATAGCTATCATCTTGTTACATACAAGGGATAAAAATGGACTAACGTGCGAGTGCCTCTGGAAACTTCGTTTGGGATATTTTAATTTGTCTTTATTTTCATCCATTAAAATCGATAACATATAGATTAACTTAAATTATTTTAAGTTTAGGCTATGCGTATAGCTTTTACGATTGATTCTCGGCAATTAAAATTACTCAATTATTATTTGACTAGCTGTGCCAGCGGTGTCACCCGCTTTTATGGTTAATATTATAAAGACTATTTCCGTCATACATGATTTCTATGTAACTTTAACCATTAAGGCTGCACACGCGACGGAAGCTTAAAAAATGGAGTAACTTCTCCCGTTTTCCCAACATTTCCCTTCACTACTCTGCTCCTATTGATTGTAGCGTGATGAAAAGTATACTATAACCTGCCCAAGAGTATGAAGAATAATTGTACCAAGTTTCGTTAAAATCCGTACAGACCGACCGACAGACAGACAGACAGACAAAAATTTTACTGATTGCATTTTTGGCATCGGTATCGATCACTAATCACCCCCCTGATAGTTATTTTGAAAATATATTTCATGTACAGAATTGACCTCTCTACAGATTTATTATAAGTATAGATAACCTATAATTTCAGGATGAGTGACTATGTTCATAATACAAATATTAATAAGTAGATTTGCTCATAATTTCAAATTTTGTTTGTCACAGACATTAGACCACTTTACCCTCCTCCAGATCTTTTAAAAATGCTCTCACACGCTGTTAAACGCTAATGAAATGTCAAAAGTTAGGCCTCATACTTCTAAAAGTACAAAACTATTAAACAAATTTTCAACTCCGATCCCTATTTTACTCCCTTGAGGGTTACATTTTCAAAAACTTTTAATATCATATTTATTCATATCTAATCAAAAATTAAAGTGTCATCACTCTTCCATATCAATTTTCATCCCCTATTTCAACCCCTTCAAGCAAGATGGGTTCAGTTTTCAGAGTTTTTAGACAGAGTTTAAAAACCTCTTTGACTTTTCCATAAGTACCGACTGTCTTCCTTTATCTCGAAACTACCCGTTTCTGCAAGTATTAGATACGTTTGGTCGTACTTAAAACGAGAAATTAATAAAGTAGGTAAACGAATAATCAAACGTAGAAAGCCGGACAAGTTGCCCAATGCGTAGGCCGCAAATGCACAATTAAATAATTAACTGATACCGCGTGTTGCGTTTATCGGAATGCCTCGTCGGTATCGAGCACCGCATTCAAGGCTGCGTATCGAGCCAGAGTGACAATGGTCGTACCTCACCGAGAACGTAAAGGTACCGCCACACCGAAGCACTAGTGTTCGATCGTGCTACAATACCAATCGATTGGTGTTCGATCGTCTTCCACACCAATTGATTGGTATTCGATAGTATTACAATACAAATCAATGGGCGTTCGATAGTGCTAGTTCGTTAGCGTAAGCAGATAGGGACAGGAGTGATAGCTGGTAAAATAACAACGCAGAAGATCTTATTTTTTTGTTGCTCTGGGTCAAAGGCTTCATACGCCCATGACTTACAGTATGGGACAACAGTATGCTCATACCTCACCTAAAAAGATAGGATGCTACCATACCATATCGACATTCATATCGTCATTGCTTATCCATATTGATGGGTTTGATAATCCAGCCGTTAACGTTAAGCAATAATCAATCGATTATTGATAAATTAATCGACTCTAGATCGGTTTATTTACAGAATCTTCCATCGATCGAAGATCGATCGTTGAGTGTGGTGATACCCTTAGAGAGAATGTCACAGATAGTTAGAATTTCAACTTAATTCTATATTCTAACATTTAATAAGACTTTCGCTTTTCATTTGAATTAAATAAACATATCTTACGAAATTAAACGTAGTAGTTTATATAATTAGACGTTCATTGTATCGATCTGTACTAAGCTTATAAATATGTTATATTAATAAAGGCCCCCGTTGAGATCGCCTGTTAATTTGACGCTTGCGGCTATTCCATTGAGATTTTTATGCAGCATGCATAAAAAACATAATCGATATAAAGGTGCTTTTATAATATAGTAGCCATTAGAGTCCCTCAGAGACTGTCATAGCGCCTAAACACAAACACAATATTACCTTAATCAGTGGGCAACTACAGACAATTGAAACAAATATCTGGTCAAGAGGAAAAAAATATTTAACTACAACTCTAATGTTAATTTTACAATCGCAAACAAACAGGCGAGACAATAAATTAATCGATAAAGCAATTCTTCTTAGAAAGCCAGTTACCCAACGCGTAGGCAGCAACCAGCATTCGATGTAATAATTAATTGATACCCAAGTGTTGCATATCGGAGCGCAGCGTGAGTGACGTTATCTCACTGCTGCAGTCACATCGTCACCGCGCTGCCACCGGGGGTGTCACAGAGCTGTCTGACACCGGCCTCTTCACCACTGGGACACGCAGATAGAGACGAAATGCTAGTCCCAACCGTGAGATTTAAGGCATTACAAGGCAGGGCATGATTAATATTTTATAATAAACCCCAATTATATAGATATAATAATATATAGGATTGGAGTGTGCGTGATGTATCTCGATGCTGCAGTCACATCGTCACCGCGCTGCCACCGGTGCTGTCACAGAGCTGTCTGACACCGGCTTCTACGCAACTGGGATATGTAAAAACTGTCAGTGAACCAGCCGCAAGCATATCAACATAAAGCATACGACATCGCAAGACAAAATTATCATTTCTATATTATAAACCCGTGTGTGATTGGTACATCGTCTCGGGGCAGACGTCATAGAACCGTCTGACACCGACCTCTGTACCACTGCATATGCGCAGAAATTATCGACATGTCAGCTACCCCTGAAATTACCTCGTCACCACTCTTATCATAAAGACACTGTCATTATAAAGCTGTCCGAGGCTCCAGAGACGATCAGGACATCAGGTATGTAAACACTTTGGACGCTGCTTCAAATTCATCTTCCCTGCATTCTTAGTTGGGGTATGCTTTTATCATGATTAAGCAATTCTTGTGACCATCTAAAATTAGATAGAAGAAAAATATATTACTTTCAGGTGTGACGCCGCTTCGAATTGACAAAAGGACTTTCCTAAAAGAGTCAAATAATAATAGGTGATAAATATTGATAATTGAGTATACCATATTGGAGAGTGTTGAGACAACGTCAGTCACATTGTGTAATGTGACTGACGTTGTCTCAACGCTGCAATCACCTCATCCTCAGCTGAGGTCTCTCTAATAGGAGAGCTGACTGACAGTAAACTCTGTACCGCTAAAAAATTGCAAAGACTGTTTGCTTGACGACTACAAGCGTAGATATTTAGACTTAGATAAGTTAGATCGTAAATTTAACGATTGGTAGTTCAATATGAACTATTAGAATAAAATATGCATAGTATATACTATACTAGAGAACCTCAATACACGACGATCATCAGGGGTGCGGACTACATATGGTTTTTACCTGGATACCTTGAACGGAAAAAGGTTTGTAGAGCAATGGGGTAATTTACTCAAAAAAAATTATAGTCCGTTAGTAAGTTAGATTATCAAAGAATATTGACTACGTATTTGTTTCTTTATCTAATACTCGAAAAATTACAAAGATACAGCGCTTCAAAGATCTAAAAGGGGTTTTGCGTCACTTGGACGGAAAAATTTTACACACCTAGTGAAAATAGTTTAATGCACTATATCTTTTTTATTTTTTATTTGCTAAACAAAAGAAAAAATACGTAAGCAATATTAATTTGTAATCTCAATAGTGGACTATAAAAAATGTTGAGTGAAATGGCCTATTGCCTAAGCATCCCAGTGAAGCAAGCACCTAATCTGCAATGGATCGTCTAATTAGATAAAACGCGAATGCCAAAACAGTTCCTGTTATCGTGCTCCAGTTCTCACACCATACCATAATTTTTATTACTTAATTCACTCTTCGCGTGTAGCCACTATTCTTAGATAGAAATTGTTTCCGGCTAAATACGTAAATAAGTCTCACCCAGACACTGCATTCCGAATTCTGACATTGAAAATGTGGCTTATTTTAGAAATCTGTACACTTTGAAAGTTGCCTGAGACTTGGAAGAATGTAGGACATTGTCATTTAATTGTAATTAGAGAAATATTTTGTAGGTCTGTTTAATCTTTTTAAACCATTTTATTTCTCATACATAATGTACTTCAGAAATTATCAATATCATGAATAAATAATCATAAATATTACCCAGATACATATGTTATTTCTTATTATAAATATTAACTAAACCTATCTATTTAACCTAATTTCCTTACAAGAGGATGTTGAACAAAGACTCAAAAAGAAAATTGCGTAACAAAAAGGTTGCAGTCATCGAAAAATATAACAGTTGACGTCTTCAAGAGCCGTTAATGCTTTTCACATCTGATATTGACAAAATAACATGTAATCCCGCATTACAATAACATAAAACCGGGGACACACCGCAATACACTTAATTTTTCTTACGCTTCTTTATTCAGGAAAAAAAGCATTGAACTAGCACTCGTAGCTTAGTACTAATTTTGAATTTCAATCACTTGATGATTTTACCTATAGAGTACAGATCTGCACCGATATCAGTCAGTATTTAAAGTTAAGTAAAGTAATTTATTAATATTTTGTTACAAAACCGCTGTGCCATTTATCATCATTCGTCGTTTAATTTATTTAACTTATTATTTTAACTTAGCTATTAAAAAAAAAACTGTTTAAACTTTCGTGGAAATCGCGCATGGTGTGCCGCGACTCTAAGCCATAACTTTCAATTTCACGCGTATTCTGTAAGTGACGATATCGTAACACGTGACTGGCACTTTCACGGTGTATGTTCCGCCGTCAAAACATAACTGTTGTCTGTCACAGACTCACAGGGCCTTAGGTTATGCGCACACGATCCGAATCACAGACACATTAATTATTGCTAATTAATGATTAGCATGTTTAAAAACATATATCGTAAAATGCTTAAAAACATAAACGCACGTATAATGATATTTGACAAAACAAAAGGAATACTGTGTTGAATCTCTCCGAAAAAAAGATGAGGTGTGCAAGACATTTTGAATAAATTTCATATATAAAACAACAAATTTATTTTGCGTCCTGCTACGTATACTTATTATTATTAGCATTGTGCGTATTCATGTCGAGTTGTTTACGTATTACGTTACGTATATTCATTTCGTCTTTACTTGGTAAATCAGGCGCAGCTCACTGTCCCGGCTTTCTGATTAAGTCCAAAATTACTCAATGCCTCAGCAAAATGGGACGTGGATACTGCAAGAAACCATGGAATGCTAGCCGCGGCAATTTTTTATTCTTTCACAAATGAATCATTGCACTGAGCTCCAACCAGTAAAAAATGAGTTAACACATCAAACGCATTGATCTAACTCAGCGCAATTGTATCATGACCATTACCGTGATACACGTGTATAGTCTGCTCCAGGCCTTAGTTCAAAGTGAGCTGCCAGCTACTGGTCACTACCATTAGCCTCTAAGCAACACGCGTGACTTGATTTACGCAACGTGTGCCTTACAAATACAAATTAGCCATTTAGCGCTATCTGCGAACCCGCTTCAAGCGATGGACATCCAATATTTATGACTCGGGACCTAAATTGACTGGAAGCGCTTTGGAATTCTGTTTTAATTGCTTTACCGACGTAATTTAGCCGCTCAATTAGCTAGCGCGTACTATGTTTATTGAGATTTATTTTAATGACGATTTGTTAGCTCTTGGTTGCGAGTTAAACACCGTTTACTGAAGTAAATTATCGTTAAACGTGTGTTCGGTTTAAGCAGTTAAATTCTTGGTTAAGCTTAGAACATTTATGTAGGTATTTGTAAACCGTGTTAAGTATTTGTTTTCACCAAATAGGGATTTAAAGATACTATTTTATTGCTTACGTCGCTATTCTTTACAACAACGAATAAAATATTTTTTTAACATATAAACAGCCTCTTTACACTGCTTGAATAATTATCATACTATATTTACTGTCCATCTAACTTAAATACATAAGCTCATTGTAATCACTAGATTCTCTATATACAGGATCAAGATGCAACTGGAACCCCCGGAATACTAATAACGATACATAACGCTAAGAAGATTATTTAAGGTACCACGCAGATTCCAAACGTCAAATAGAACACAAAATAGCTATTGAATTAAGTAAGCTCAAACTATCGAATCATAACAAACTACGCCTCACCTAGGCGTCTCAAGCCACTTCCAGCGCGTGCGCACAACAAACCCCATTCACTTTCTCTGATGAGTCTCCGATACGTCTCCCAGCACCAGCTCCCATCCGTCAGCCTCGACAGGTGCTGCTGATTATCTGAATTAGACTCCATTAAGTGTTTAAATCGATACCATTTACTTTACCGGTTTTTTCTGTTATACAATTCGATTATGGCCCCCGATATTTTTAAGTTGCGAAACTAATTAATCTACTGAAGTGTTTTGCCATCATTCGGAGAACTGTGAGCTAATTAGGGTTATGTAATCGCGACAGAATGCAGAAGAAGGAGTGTTTCGTACTTAGTGAAATGATATTATAAGATTCGAGTATATTTTCGTGGATGGTAAACACGTAATCGATACATGGATCTAAGCATACTGCATTTTAAGGACCCATGCAATAAACATGCAGTGTTTTCTTATATTTCTAGAAAAATAATAGATAGAGGATTTGTTTCCTCTATCTATTATTTTGGTTACAGCTGTTAATAACTAGCTAGACTCTAGTGTGTTCTGTTGCAATAAAAAGGCTGCACTATTTATTAAATTACATGTCACACTCACCACTTGCTTAAGGTATTTAAGCCGCATATACTCCGGTCTACTAAAAATTAGTAAAAGCTTTGAAGGTGTGGTGGCTCTTTGGGCACCCAAAATTTATGTTATTGCCGCATTTTATGGCCGTATCTCTTAAAGTTTATTATATTTTACATTTGCATTATGCATATTACAATTTCCTGATCGTACTTCACATCTAATATTACATTTATATGTACCTGTATATATATTTTTTTAGATAGCTATCTTCCTCATAAAAAAAATTGCAAAAAATACTCGTACGTCCATAGTTTTATTTCTCGTAGAAAGTTTATTTTATTTTTAGGGTTCCGTACTCAAAGGAGAAAAACGAGACCCTATACTTTATTTCTATATTTTCTTGTGTTCTACTAACTCAAACGCAATAGAGAATTACATTAAAGGTTAGTATTTAGTAATTCTAATTAAAGAGTAAGCAAGAAGATTAATGAAATTTAAATTGCGAACTCAGTTAATAAAATACTGCGCTAATGAGAACGTTTATTAAACCAAAATGTAAATAATAAGTCAATATGTTCTTCACCATTAAAAAGTTTAACCCAGTTGATGTAATACTATTAAAGTCAACACAAAGGCCTTTATATAAGTAGTATCTAAGCCAAATAAAAAAAAACATCTAGAAGATCAGTTTTGTTATAACAAAAGCTTTATTTGCAATAGATAAAGCTTACATTTAGTTCCATGATGATAAAACGTAACAAAAATATTTAGATAGAAAAGTTACAAACTTTTTCAACCAAAAAAATTATAAAAGACTTGTCTGTACTAAATTACATAAAAATATTTTAGACTATATCTTACAAAAAAACAGATATTATTTATGAATTTAAAAAAATTGCATTATATTACTAAGCAACACATATTAAAACGGAGAAAAAGATGAATAAATTAATACTAACCTCAATATGTGTCGAATTTCGTAACAAGTTTAGAACTTTTCAAATATCAACAATTTAAAAAAGATAATATGCTGATTTTGGAGCTCCAAAATCAGCATATTATCTTTTTTAAATTGTAAAAAATTAGCTAATTTTATTCACCCGCGATATAATATGAAGACACATTCGCACCTTTGTTCAAAAATCGGTCCTTAAATTAGTTCCTTAGAAAATGTATTCCTTAGACAAATAAGGAGGTAAGTGGTTTTGCATATATCAAAAACCTTGTACCTATAACATACAAACAAATAAAGAAACTGTCACACTTTCATATTAATAAATAACATTAGCACAGTAAAATCTTACAACAGTTTCCGCGCAAGCTACATGTTCAACGGTTACGAAGTTTTAACACATTATAAATAATAGCATCGTATTAGGAGCAGTGAAATTTATTCCGCGAAATGCTAGACATTACGTTCTTCGTTCTGTTCGGTCAATAGGACACTCAAACTACATAGATGTTCTGTTGTAGTGTTGTAACTATACCGTTAAGGTAGAATTAGCTGAAATATACCTTAAATATAGGAGAGGAAGGAGGAAAGGAACAGATATATGCGAAATACTAAGAAAGCGGTATTTTAAAGGCAAATTTAGGGCATATTTAATCTGTGCAATAAAAAGTTCACGTTTTTTATTGCACACAAATTTAACGTAAAACTTGTTCATTCTTGAGCCAAAGAAAAGAGGGACTTAAATACATTTATAGAGTTAAGAGTAGAAGTAGGTATATCAATCAATGCAACTTTATATGTAGAGATGTACAAGTACAATGCCTAATCAGTTTTACCTATAACCATTCCAGTTTATTATCTAATAAATATATACCTATATCTCATGTCACGGTGTTGTAATCGAAGTCTTTCAAAACGGCTCGACCGATTCTAATCATTTTTTAGGTATGAGAGCATGTTGTAAAGTATTGTTACTACCCCGGGGGTAGAAAAAAGTAAAGTATTCTTGACCCTCTTGGTCAAGAATACTTTACTTTTAATAGGGAAAAATATAGATTTTTTATTAATTAATTAATTTATTTATTTAGACCAACCAACATTTGTTTACAATAATAAATTATTATGATATACAGTTTGTTCTTAAAACTAATTGCAACAGATACTCAAAGGTCAGTTCCGCATGCATAGATGAATGAGGGTACTACCCCCTCTCTCTATTTTTCCATAACAGGGCGTTACGAAGTTTGTCTGAGCACTTAGTAATATTAGTACCTAAGTAATATTTCAATGCCCATAGAAGGGACTGTTGACTATCCGGTAGTAAACAAATAATGAAATAATTTACCCGAACAACTTAATACTCGTGTTCAAGGGCAGGCCGCGGTCTGCGGTCGCGTTATCCTCGAAACTGGACGGAGTAACTAATATCAAGGATCGAAGCGTATCGAAATTGCGTTTTTGAACATAATGGTATAGTATTACTTCAGTATTACTTCGAAGTTCACTTCGATATCCGATTTTCATCAAAAGAACCACATTATATACAGGATGATTTTTCAGTAACGAGATAAAAAAACAGTGCAATAAAGTACGACACAACTGGTTTTCAATATTTCATGAGTAACATTGAAACATTATAATTTCAGTCAGACGTTTGATAATGTTTACTATTATGTACTATGTTTATAAACTCACTGTTACTACAGATAAATAAAATAAATCAGACTTTACTGTTTAAAATTAATATGCTTAGATAACTTATACCTAAACAGCTTTTAAACACTAAATTGCATACCTTTAGTCCACAAATCCTTACTAATATTTTATATGCAAAAGTAACTTGGTCTGTCTGATTGTCTGTCTGCTATGCTTTCACGCCGCTGAACAGATTTTAATGAAATTTGGTATAAAGATAGAGTAAGCCTTGAGAATGGACATAGGCTACTTTTTGACGAAAAAAGGTAGGTGGGGATGAAATAGGGGATGTAAATTCGTATGGAAAGTTCCTATTTTTTTAAGAGGAAACAACTTACTATACTTTTTAGGTATTTGGTTGGATTTTCATAAATACGACATTAAACATTTTTGAAAGTTTTATCCCCAAGGGAGTAAAATAGGAGTAAGGACTATAACGTTTCTGTGACAGACACGCGGGCGAAGCAACGGGAAAAGGCTATATAAGATACATTTAGAATGTCTACTAGCGACAAAGTCAACAATGTATTAATTATTATGTTTTATTTCTTCCTTATCTTTCTTCTTATGTGGGAACATGTTATGAGGTTCGCAACCGCGCCAGGAAATGCTGCGGTCATGTGGAATCCTTTAAACATGTTAGGATCTACCTACTGTAACACGTCCAATGAAGAAGCTGACTGTTAGTTTGTGTGAATAGTACTTAATTAGGAATTAAATAAATTTAAAATATTATCTATACTATAGGGGACGTGCACAAAAACGGTGCTGCCAACTGGTGCCGTCAATGGGAACTTTCTACGACTATGAATATTATACTTAAGATTGAAATTTTTATCAAGTAAAAATAATTAGTTTTAATAGTAAATATATATTATTATAGTTATAATGCATTGTTGTTTCTGGATGCACCAATCATCATCTCCCTAGCGTTATATCCCGTACTTAGACCATGATTCAGTATTTAGCGAGTTTGGTAATTACATCGAAGCCAGATCCGATCTGAACTCCGTAACCTTTATATATGGGAACCAGACAATATAGAATAAATTAATAAATTTATTCTCAGACTGACACACCAATTCCCTAGTTCCAAACTAAGCTTATGCTTGTACTATGGATACTAGGTGAACGGATAGACATACTTAAATACGTTTTATAAACATCCATGAATCGAGTACAAATGTCCATGTTCATCACACGAAACATTTGCCCCTAGCGGGATTCGAACCCGCGACCCTTGGTTTCGTGGCCAGGGTCTCTAACCACTCGACCAACGGGCCAGTCATAGAATCTTAGTAACACATCCATAGTTGTTTGAATGTCCAGGTTTCATCACGATTTTATACCTCGACGTCGAGCTAGTGGTATAAATACGTCCATAGATTTAAAAAATCCAGAGGTAGGTACGTGTCCGCGTCTGAGCCCGCACCCTCGTGTATGAGGCGCGTGCCCTTGCCAATGAGTTTCTTTTTGACGAAATGTGGTTTAAAGAGCTTATTGCTCTTAGTCGTGATATTGTATATGTATGTACGTACATACTACCATGTATGATAAAAAAATCTGTTAAGAAAAAACCGACCGTGTACTGTAATGTGCAAATCTTTAGGTGTTTGAGTAATCTGTTATTAAAACAATATTTATTCCTGCAATCCTGACGCAGTTGCGCAGTTTCTTGTAACCACAGTAAATGTATATTCTATTAAACTGAAACAAGGATCGTGAGCAGTTTAATGTCTAAATTAACAATTCGAGTAGATTTCTATAAGCCATTAAACAATTTGCGTGATACAACGCGTTATGGTGTCTTCAACGCGATAACATCTCACCATAAAATTAAAATAATACATTCAAATAATTCATGTCATATTTTACATCGTGCTATCATCTTTAACAACCATGAATAGAGGTTTTACGAGCTTATGATGGGACGTTGATCACATTGGTCATTACAGATACAGGTTTGAGTCTAGCCACGCATAAATCTGTATGACCGATTCGTCGTGAGTCAAACACGAGCAATTAGACGAAACTGGTAATCGTTTAATTTAAGGCGGGAGATGAAAGTGGGCGATAGCGTATCGGCGACATCGATGCGCCGCGAGTGCGCAGGCGCAACGCTGGGTATCTGCCGCTGTCATTGCGATATTGCATCGCCGTACAATAGGCGAGGCGACTAAAAGTCGTTGAGTCCGTCAGTTGGATTAAATACAAAAAAATTAATAATAGTTTTTTGATGAATGAATACTGGCTATTCATCCCTATTGGACGTTGCGGTTCCATTTGTTTTAAAATGGTTTGCGAGCGCGCCGGTGCCAATCAACTGGATATCTTCAATCAGTCGGAGACTTGCATATTGTTTATTTATTTGAAGATAGTTTCTTTCGATATTCGAAACAACATTTTGCTAATTAAGGAATGCAGATTGCGGTGTTTTAATTGCTTAGCTATTTTTGACTTGTAACTAATTTATAACTTTATTTTTCTTTTCTTTTTAAGGTTCTGTACATTATAAAAAAGAAACCTCATAGGATTACTCCGTTATTCGTCTACCTGTGAATACCCTGTCACTCAGAGACGCGTAAAGCCATTTAGTTGAAATTACCTTGAAAGCCTATATATCTAATAGCTGTGAAAAATTTAAACGTCTATGTCAAGGTGAAAAAAAAGTAAAAGTCGAATCCTCAAATAAAAAAAACCTACTTTTTAATTAAATAATTTCAAAATAAAATTACATTTTCCATTATTTCTAATTAGGTACTGATGCGATAGGGAAAGCTATAATGCATGAATACAGCTCCATAAAACTAAGAACATGAACGGACATGATTATATTATTCGTTACCTATAATTATCGACTGCAGACTAAACACATGTCGCGAAATTCCACGAAATCCCCTGATTAGATCTCAGCTTTCACCTGCCACAAATCAGCTTTTGCTGATTCATTAAATTCTATAATTGACGCCAAACTTAGCTCGAGGTCATCTGCTCTTGACCTTTATTCCAATGTACTAAGTGACACAGCCTTTATCGAACATTCCTTCATAATGTAACCCTCTTATGTATTGAAAGTATTTACTTTCCTATTAAATACCATCAGGCTTAACTAGTTACATTCATTGAATTACTTCGAGTAGTGTTTGAAATTGACTTCAATGGAGAGTGAATTTGCTGGTTACGCGCGCACGGCCCGTTCAATTAATGATTTATTCAAAACATAAGCCAATATGTATTAGGAGACCACAGGCGGTGTGCTCTGCGCATATATTTTATAGAATGTTCTAAGGGATCTTTAATCTAACTGAGGATAATACCAAACGCTTTTGAAAATACAAGACTTTAAAGTGATGCAGACTATAGGTAATATTTCTGAGCTGTATTTAAGTTTACGTTTTTCTTAGTAGGTAGTGGTAGCCCGCAGTTCAGAATAAAGGTTTCACACCGTTTAAGTGTTTGCCCATAGACCAATAAATCAAATGAAAATGTATATGAGCTTTTGAAAAGTGATGTGAAGCCGCCGGCAAAGCGCCAGAACGGAAAATTTTTTTTACATTACATAGTAACAAATACTGGATTCAAGAATTAGAATAGAAGCGAACCCTGACTAAGCATGGAACATAATGCTGGGAGGATAATGATGTCGAAATAAAAAGAATAGTAATAAAACATGTTTTTTATTACTCTGCCCGATAGGTGATGGACATTATGTACAATGCCCGAGCAATGTGATTATTTGAATAGTTATTATTAAATTGCCTTCTCTTATTGGTCATTATACATAATTCCCGGGAAGTATATCACTTATAACATATATAAGACATTTTCAATTACCTAAATTCTAAATGATGTTCTATTCAATTATATACTATTCAAGTATTTAGCTATAGGAATGCATCCTTCTATTGAAGTAATTCGAACCTCTCGTTTACCCACTTTATCGTACTGCACATCTGCACTCTCAATACGCCTACAGTTTTCAAGTTGTGATCATAACCATTTATAACATGTAGGCCATAGGAAAATTTAACGATATCTCTTATTGCTCTAAGAGCTGCCTCGGGCAGCCGTTGGTCAATGCAACGGCTAAACGTTTCGTACTAAAAGCAATACGATAGTTGCGTCGTAATTTAAATCAGATGAAACCCAACTCAACACGGTCAATTAATCATGGGCCGGCTGGCAGAGGGCACGCTGCCCTGCGTCATAGTTCCCTGCGCCCCGGCTATCAAGATTGGCGATACCATCTCGCCTCTCCGCCATCGCTCCGAGCGGAACCTTGGCGCCACTAATGCGATCTAGCGATTCGATTTATAGCTCATATCTCCGCATCGCTCAATACACCTGTACCCGATTTAATATAGCGCGGGACAACCAAAGGAACATTTATTGCGTAACTACCGCGCTTACCGATTACTTATTGCGCTCGTACAACAACTCATTCCTAGACTGCCGCATAAATTGTACCTATTTTATTTATAGACGCACTTGAACTTGCTGCGATATCAGCTGCCAGCATCTTTACGATTGTTTCCGCTCGATCGGCGCGGCCGAATGTCTGGTCCTGTTTGTATTTTTGTCTGTGGAAGTTCAAATCGGCAGTTGTCGGTTGGCTTTCACATTAGCGATATTTTGCCTCGTATCAGACGTTATCTGGCGATCGCGGGCACCGCTCCCGCTGGACATGCGAGGCTCTCTCCGGCTATTGACTGCCGCTCGATCAATATTAGCCTGACAAGTCCAGGGCTAGCAGTGCTCGTGACACGCGTTCAGTGAAAACGGAAACTCATTAGAGGCCTTAGACGTGTTGGTGCGAGGTGCCATAACACGTCACGATCTGCGCGCCGATATCTGAGTAAAAGTGAAGCCTTATTAATGTCTGATCGGCGGATAAAAGTCTCCATCATTGTCAGTGTATATTTTAGTGCAGAAACTACTATTATGAACAGGAAATTAAATAAATAAGTGTTGCTACGGCAGGCTTTCGCTACAAATCTGATCGGTCACGTAACCGATTCCGTCGACAATGAATATTTATTTATCCAAAACTTCATTCTACTACTCCTTTCTGAACGACAATGTAATCTTTAATAGACAAAGCATTCACAGTAACACCTCAAATTGACTATCTCCAAGCTAAGCATAAGTTACACTATAAGTCTACGTAACGGATAGTTATGCTAAAATACTCTACCATGACTCGTTAACAAATCTTGATCGCTCTAATCTTTTACTCTACTCTTTTACTTAGCATCCCTTCACCTATATAATGTCCTCCTAACCGATATTATCGGTTACGGCGGCCAATCTCAACGAGGATTAGCCATCTGCGCAGGAGATATTATAGTGCACAAGTGTGTGCGCTAACATAGGTGCACTCTCTATTCCTTCACTCTCATAGTCCGGACAGACGGCAATTCGACATGACCGGAGAAAGGTTAGACGCAGGACCAACGGCTTAACGTGCTTTCCGAGGCACAGGGGTGATTAAACCGCCAACTTCCTGACTCCGGGCTGTTACTAAATAGTTTGGATATTGAAATACCCAGCCACAAATTTTTGGCCCGACCCGGGATTTGAACCCGGGACCTCTTGGTCCTTAGGCGGCGCATGCTACCACTAGACCAACGAGGCAGTCAAAAGTATATACTTACCTTTTGGTCGTGGTATACCAGTAACAATAACTACATAGGTACTTGAATTATTAGCCTATGAAGTATGGACTTGCCAACTCGTATATGGTTACGAAAGCCATCTAATTGTTGTTATTTTGTTACATTCGCCACTGTTGCGTATGCAAGCACCTTCCCGTACACCATCCACAATAAAGCTACTATTTCCAACAACGCATTTGAAAGTCTCAACGAAAGTTGAGAAAACATGCAATTGTCAGCTTTTACGGCGTCACCATAAAACGTAGGCATCTCCCGTAACTTCACTTAGACCAAGTTGGATGATCTTAGTACAGAGCGTCAATTACGGTTATATCGTTAGCGTAATAAAGGATCATTTTTCAAAGCGCCGGCGATACGTCGATCAAATCGGACAGTAACAAGGTGCAATGTAGACGTTTACTGGTTGAACCATTCCCAACGGGCTGTATAAGGTTCGATCGTAAAGTCTAACTCAATTGTCTTGATATATTCCTCGGTGGGTGAATCGTACACCTGTCAAACACTTTCTTCGATCACGGTGATGAGATAAGCTATCAATGCGCTACCTGGTGCCTGCCGCATCATTAGAGGTCATGAAACTCGAACCTCGTACCAAAAACTGAGATTTATTTACTCAGTTCCAGTTTTATTCATATTTACTTTGACTCGCCCGTTGGTCGAGTGGTCAAAGACCCTGTCTACGAAACCAAGGGTAGGGGGTTCGAGTCCCGCTAGGGGCAAATAGTTCGTGTGATGAACATGGACATTTGTACTCGAGTAATGGATGTTTATAAACGTATTTCAGTATATCTATCCGTTCGCTTTGTATCCATAGTACAAACATTAGCTTAGTTTGGAACTAGGGAATTGGTGTGTCAGTCTGGGGAATTTATTTATTTACTTATTACTCTTCGTAGCATGACTATAGATTTGGCGAGTTATTACATTGTTGAACTGCTCTTAACCTGCTCTCCGCCCTTTAAGCTTAAATTATCTGACTTTTCACAACTTTTTTTTATTCACCGCAGAGATACCGAAATCGATAAGTACCTAGTTCTTTGAAAATCTAGAACTGCTTGGATTGTACCAGCACCATCTATGCTAATATTATTATTTTTTATTTTTTTTCTCAGGTCTGATACGATTTAAAAAATGCTTTCAGTGTTAGATAGCTCATGTATTGAGGAAGGTTATATAACAATAATCATAAACGCGGACGGCAATACTGATAATAAATTGTTTCATACTGTATTTTTTAAGACCTTACAAAAATTTGGCACATATTTACTAAATTGAATTATACGTCTCGTATATTCAATTATAAGCATATAAATAATATAAGCTTGCAAGTCTAAATAGAAGCACTATTTTGATAGGTTAAAATATATTACTGTGATTATAGGTACTCGTGTGTCTATGCGTCTTAAGTTAGAAAATGTATGGTATATATTTTTCTTGTAATATGAAATGAAAATAAGATCAAGGATATATAAATTGCTGACATCATCACATCAATAACCCTTGTCCAAACTAAGCAAAGAGTGTACATATCAATATTTATTCTTTGCGAGATTCACAATCTATCCACAAAATGACTATTGACACTGGACCTAACGTTCGTTCGTAAGAATGCGGCTCGACATTCTTTCTTCCTTAAAATTATCCAGATCTATGTATCATGTGTTCTATATGTTCTTCCATAAAGTGTATATTGTTTAGAGGATTTAGAGATATACCTACTGCATAAATGTCGTCTATATTTTTACAGTATATACAATACTGTCTAATAGTTCTAATATCTATTTTCAATAGAAATAACTCAAGCCTTATGGATGGATTTATGGCAAAGGAAATAGAAAAGAAAATCATTTACAGAATAATATTTAATTCTCATATAAACGTTTACTTACAATCTTAATGTTAACTTTGAGCATAATATTATTATATTTACAATTATCCGCTCCATCTGTAGCCACTGTAAATCTAGTGCGAGGTGTGTACAATTATTGTAAACATAACGTAATTATTATTTACACGGCGTCTTGATTGTATTTACAAATGTTATTTCCTGTTCATCATTGTTGTGTAATTTGGTTTACACGTATCTATCTACTATCTGTAGCTATACAACTCAATAGATGTTACAATTACTTGAGCAGGCTAGTGTTGCCAAAAAATCGATAGTTAATTGGGCAAATCTATACGATCGATAGGACAATCGATAGTATCGATAGTATCGATGTCTCTGTTAGTGCAATACTATCGGTAAACACCAATACTATCGATAATATCAATAGATTCGATCGCTCCCAACCAATGAATTATCGATAGTATCGATTGTATTGCTCTTCGTATCGATAATAGTATTGATAGTTCATTGGTTGGCATTCTACTATACGTTATGTACTATCGATAGGCTATCGATAGACAATAGATATTATCGATAGGAGCGGCAACACTAGAGCAGGCTATTTCACCGAGACGCCTAGTACCAATCCGATTGATATAGAGATAAATTAAATGTCGAAAGGCTTCGTAATTAAACAGACATCAAGAATAATAAGTTACAACATGATTATTAAGATGAAAATATACTTGACCATGCCAATACAAAAATAAATATAAAAGCACCTTAATATAAAAACTTATTCACCACAATATATCTCCCTACATACATAGAAGTAGAAATTCATTCCCATATGAAAATATCATATATATTCAAATAATTACGAATTGTTGTGTCTATTCGTTTACATTGCATGGTGTCATAACTACTTCTAGATGTAGCTTTTGATTTGAATTTAATTTGTAGATATAAATGCAATTAATATAGATTACGTGGCAGTGGTAATAAATATTATGTAAAGGGACAAGCAATCAGGAAAACAGATACACCAAAGTACATTTCGCGCTCAATTTACACTTCCAGTTACATATTTGTAGGTAGATACCTAATCTTGCATGTGTTATAAATTAATTTCTTGAGATAAGACCGTGTTTTCTGACAGACCGGTAATTTTGAAGGTGTGGTTAAAGTTTTCTAAGGATCTTACCTTTTATCATGAGTAGGTACATATCTTATATATCGTTAAAATAGCCTCTTATTATTATAACAAACAAGAATCTGAAATAAGTTTAAAAAACGACTACTTCCAAATTTGGAAATAAGAATCATCTTCGTATGAAATCATAAAATAAATTTTACTTTAATATATTAACATCGACAATTTACGTGTCATGATTTCATAGTAAAAATTATCGTGACGTCGTTTTGGAATCTTAAAATTTTTAAATCCCTGCTAATAAAGAAATCTCATATTTTTGCGTCTCGGTGAAATAGCCGTCCGTGTTATTATCTATTTTACTTAAACTAATTTTATAACGAAACAGTCTATGGGCTTACGTAAAGATAAATTAATTAAATGCTTAACGACGGCCTTTTCTTTCGGACACTCTTGCTGTTTTTCCCGAATATCGTTCCAATTACCTGTGAAAAAAGAATTTAAAATATTAAACATTGCCTTAAGAGTAAAAACTGCTTGTATCTTATTGGTAAACTTTCATAAGTGCTAGTATAATTACTCATTAAATTTGATGTTCAATTTGATTGTAAACATCAAATAGTGTAATTTCTTGGCGAAGCTATGAGGAATTATGTGAGGGTATTTTGAGCATCTATATAACAGGTGATAATTTTGTGTTTCAATTAAATTATCATCAAAGGATTTTTCTTTTAACACCCATATCTATTATTAACCAACACCACACAAATTTTCATATCACTAATAAAAAATTTAAAAAAAGTTTCGCGTATTTTATCTTCTGTTAATGAACCCAGTCATCTAACTAAAGACTGACTTGTGTCTCAACATCTATCTTTTCAGCCTAATACTAACACCGCCTACGAAATAATCGCCTAAAATATAAACTTGAAATACAAACTAAAATCTCTTCCACAAACATACATTGTATGTGATTTCATATTCTCTTAAGATACACAATCAATCATAGCCATTTACAGCGAAATTCAATTAGAGAGCTACACTATAATTTTAATAATAAACTTGATAACTAACTACGTATTTAAATTTTAGTGTGCACAATAATGTCTAGCATATAACTGGTGTATACAAATTTATTGTTTGTTAGATAGAATTTACAGCAAAAATCAATTAGATAGCTACGCCAATTAGAACAATAAAATAGATAACTGATTGTGTAAATACGGTGTAAGTGGGCGCATTAAAATTGCAAATGCATTAGTAGTTTAAACTACAGATAATAGTGGTGCCAATAAAATAACCCGCATGATGTAGTCTACTTAAAGACCATATTCCACTAGATTTAAGCTATGCGAAGATTTTTTAATACGGCTAAGAAACCAACTCACGCTTGTTACCAAATTTGTCCCGTTTTGGTCTGGGACTTAAAAAGAATGTGTCAACTGTGTTACTTGCCTAGCATGTCGTAAAAGGTGACTAATAGTATATCGGGTCTTGCTAGGAAACTGTTAGATGCCGCCTCTTTTTCTAAACGATTACATGAATATCTCGCAAAAAAAATCACACATAACACATATCCTGCATAATCCTCTCGCTCGAGCTATGCTGAGTGTAAGTAGGAAAATGAGATGTTCCTATTATAGGACCTTTCTTGCGCATCGCTTAGCTAGCTTATTCTAGTAAAAGCGAATCTTTACGAGCCATAAATATGCTCTTTGTTCGTCAACAAATTTCATGAAGGGTAATTAAATGTTTACTTTATAGCTCGTCCTTGTTTTTCTTGACAAAGAAATTTAATACTTGCTTCAGTTTAGTTCTTTCAATTTCCATACAATGTAGCCCTTTTATAACGAACATAAACTAAGTGCAGTGATGTTGTTCGTAATGCGAATCCATAAAATGTGTCTATTGTCAAATAGATTGTATTTTGACATAAAACCTTGGTAATTACCGTAACTAACAAAATAACTACAAAAATGTATCTCATGAACACTGACAACTTCAACACAAAGGCACTTTGTCTGTCAACTCGTATACATGGAAACGAAAAAATGTACTTGAGATTTTTATGCCTGTGTGTCATACTTCCAAAATTCCACAGAAAAGACATCAACGCGCGCTTTCTCATGGTAACAATGATTATAAACTCCCTTTTCATGTTACACATTTTATATGACAGATAATTGATGTTGAACATCATAATGATAACAATTACTACGCTGCCGATACTTTGTAGAGCCTATACCCGAACTGCAACAACAGCTGTTGACTCTATGCGGCCTCAACTTCAATTGGTATACTACAACTGCTTTAACAAACATAGTGGTATTACCTTGGAGACGGAATAGGCGGCGAGCTTGCGCCTCGGAGCCGGCAGCAGCAGAGCGAGCGCGCGCGCCTCCCGCAGCAGCGCGTGGAAAGCCAGCGCGGCGCCCGCGCACGACTCCGCCGCCGACACCTCGTAGAACTGACACCCGAACCGCAGCGATAGCTCTTGACCTTCCTCTGCATGGACCTCCCTAAACAACATATTATTTTATTAAATAATGCAATTACCCTTTAGTGCTCACTCATGAAAAACTAAAGAACCAACGAAAGCAAATATATTGAAATATTCCAAGACTTCCACAAAGTTTTAATGGGAGCAAAATCAGAACGCCATTACAACTAGTGCCATAGAAACATCAACTCCCCTCGTTTTGAGTTCATTCACCCTCCGAACCTAAATTTACTTACAAGTACTTACTTACTTAGAAGGCTGTTTAATGTTAAAATGCACCTATAGATGACGCTAAAATAAGCGAGCTACTATCTTCCCGCAGCAGGCAACTGCCAACTGGACGTCGCTATGACGCTGCCCGCTACGGGTATTTGCCACGTCAAGGGATATACGGTATATGTGTATATAGCAAGAGCAGAGCGTCATTGCAACTTCCGAATTTACATACGCAGCGCTCTATGTGATTGTCGTTTTCTGTCCGTGTCATGTTTTCCACATTTCATCGTAGGCTAAACCTGGAGCTACTTAGACGGTGCACAAAAGCATTCCATTCACAAACGCAGTTCTCACCTGGCGTGTTCGAGGTCTCGCTTGTTCCCTAAGAGCGTGATGGCTGCGCAGCCCGGGAGCCTGGTGCGCTCCAGCAAGGACAACAGTTCGGCGGCGGCGATGAAGGAACGCCGCTCGCACACCGAGTACACCACGGCGAACGCGTCGCCCCATCGCACGTGCTCCGCTAGGCACCCGCGAATCTACAACAAAAGGTCCCATTAGATCTTCTTCTTCAAATTTTATGTACTTCGAGTAGGGGCAGATCGTTGTTTGTTGTATTTAAAAATAACCTTTAAACAATAACTAACTAACTAACTAAACTTCACTTTAAACAATAAAATTATAAAACCACTTAACTAATTTAAATATATCTCATACTAATATATAAATCTGAAGAGTTTATTTGATTGTTTGTTTGTTTGTTTGCTTTAATGCGCTATTCTTAGAAACTATTGGTTCGAATTAAAAAAATATTTTTGTTTTGTATAGTTAATTTATCGAGGAAGGCTATAGGCTATATAATATTAACCATAAACGCGAGAGAAACCGCGAGCACAGCTTGTATAAAGTATAATTAAATACATTCTTAGGTGAAAAGGAACTATTCATCTAATATCATTTGCACCATCCTATAACGTACGTATTAAAAGCTTTAGTTGGAAAGTCATGGTAGCCCAAGTAAAAAAGGCTAAACACAAAAATAAATCGAATTGGGTTAGATGGAAAATTGTAAAAAGAGTAGTGACAAGTAGCTAACTTGTTACCTACATAATTACAAGCTCAATAACTTATACACTATCAGTCGCCTTTTACGACATGCTAAGCAAAATTAATAGTAGTATATAAATTATATTTACTTAAAAATTATATACTTAACAGCCATATTTACTTAAGAATTATAAGCCATCCCAGGAGAATTCAAATCAGAGGAGGCAATTTTAAACAAATAAAAATAACACATAATTTTTAGTTTCCAAATGAAATAATAATTACAGAGGTAAAATCATTCATCAAAATCCCAATCTGTTGAAATTGTGCCATAAAGATAATACAGTAAATTACACAACCACCTACGCGCGTTCCCATAAAACAGGGGCAATCAAAACTTAAAAAACGACAATTTCGAAAAGTCGGCCTATAAAAAAATTCGGAGCCATAAAGTTAGTGAAGTTCGGCTTTAATAAACTCACGAACCATCAATGTATGCGAGTGTCGGGACGCAATGCATCGCATTTTCGAGACGCGCTCTCAGACGCATCCAATTTGTCTCGATTGCGCAATGTGGAATATCGATCGATCGATTTTGTTTTCTTTCGAGGTCATTAGGGATACAATCTTTTCGACCAGGATGCGATCGTTATCGGAACTCTTTCGATTTCATTTATGGATTGGAATTGGATACAACATTGTGAGATGAGATACTTTTGCATACATAGTGTAGTCCTTATTTAAAATTACTTTAACCGAGCATATATTTTTTTTTTGCTTTCTTTTTAATAGTATTACTGTATTAGTGTCTCTTTCTGTTTTAACCTTCACCTACCAACTAGACGGGAAAGGGAATCTATTTTTTTTTAACTGTGGTTACACATCTAATACACAGCTAATAAATGGAACATGCCAATTTTTTTTGCAATTTGTTTATTATGGTACAATCATCAATTAAGCTTATTCTTTAATTATAATTAGAAAGTCCTATATATTTTATCGAAATCAAAACATCTCTAGTAATGTTAAACGAAAATCTGGCATTGGAATTAAAACAAAAAATATGTAACCAAAACATAATTTTGTTAAAAAATAAAACATCAAAATTGCATAATGGCCTGTAGATTGATTGATTGAGATCCCTTATACATTTTAATAGTTTTATCGTATTTGAAATCGTAAATCAACAAGCAAATGCGTCGCAAACTCAAAACAATAATGTTCAGATTTAACACATCACGTTCGTCGAACGCATCGAATAAATTGTCTCGATTGCGCAACGCGGAACATCAAGTCGTTTTGTTTTTGTTCCGTTACCGATTTCGATTAATAAACCTTCGTCATCGGCGGCGCTTTATCGAGAACGTGTTTAGTAGTAGGCTTATAGAGCGTGTCTCACCGGGGCACCGGCTATGTTCGATCGATCAAAAATGTCATTAGTCAAATGGGAATTGATTCACCGGTGTGCTTTTAGAATCGAATAGGATGCGCAGCTTTAAGTTTAATCAATTCTCTAAGTACTCTACAAACACAATAGGCATATACATTTTTTGTAAATCCAATATAATTAATATACCAGCTTGTGTGCTGTAGGAACGAGCCAATTTTTATTATATTGAATCGAAACATTCAAAAGGTAACTAAATTACAAAATACTTATTACAATTACAATTTTTATCATGTTTAAAAAGATGACATGGGTACTTTTATTGGAATGGTTGCAATTCTTCCTAGTTCAATGTAAGTACATATATGATAGTATTCATTTTTTTTTTTAGATACACATAGTGAAACCGATGAGTCAATATTCATTCATACTTATTTTCCGTACATATGTATTTGTTTAAATAATGACAATGTATATTTCAGTTATACATATAGTGTGTTGACTGACAATTTCGTAAAACAACACATTAAGACCGACAATAGAAGTAGGTAAAGATATGGAAATGGAAAATATTTTTATCAATGTTTAGATAGTCTCATTTACTTGGTGTGTTTTGATTTTTATTGAAACAAATTTTCTCGCCTAAGCATCCCAGTGATATAAAGCCTCACTTACTACTTCACGATGTTTTAACAATAACTTTTACATAACAGTACGATTCATAAGTTTACAAGTGCGACAGAGGAAAACAACGACTATGAGTCAAAGGTTAAACTGTTATACAAGTAGACAATTAAACAGTATACAATTCGCTTTGTTGTGCGAATAAAGACCTGCGCTAAAAGATTCGCATTGCTGGTGTATTTCTGCTAATGGCTGCGTAACAATAGTTTAAATCTTCCATTGAATGAGCCTTGTAGCTATAATTACGGTTAAGTAATGTATTTAAACGTATTATTTCAAAGGTGTGATATTATTATTTAATTAAATTAAAAAACATATGATATAGACACGATTTAACCTCATTAACGAAATCATAGTGATATGTCAGAAAACTTTTGAAAATCTAATAACAAGTGCAATTTTCGTATCACTGTCAAAATAATGCATTCCCTAGTTTTACCGAACTGTAAATTGCCATACGCTTTATCACAATATCAAACAAAATTACAACGGAAAAAAGAAAACAACCTGTACTTAATAATAACATTACTGTTGAAATAAGTAAAAAAGCCGGCGATTATTATTTATGTAAAAGAGTGAGGCGGACACGAATGTCGAGCCTGCGAAAGCTCACTGGTAAGGTCAATGACTCGAAAGAAAAACAAATGACTGTTTTATATCAACTCGTCGGTTAAATCACCCGCGAATAATCGGTCAAGTGACTACCCACACGCTTCTAAATAAATGATTGTATTATTAATTGACAACTAACGAAAAGGTGTACAACCAAGGAGTACGCAAAATAAATCATTGGACATCATCTCGCCAAAATTGGTGAAACGTCATTTTATACTTTGACGCGGTAATTCCGTTTTTAGTGTATTTAATTTCATGGATTTTTTATCAACTGCCTTATCTTGTTAAAAAGGCGCCCATTACTATCAAATCTAACGACGTACTCAACAATATTTAGAATTTGTAAATAAAAAAAACAAAACGCGAAAGATATTTAATAAAAGGGTGGTCATCATACTAATATTATAAAGAGGAAAGATTTGACTGTTTGTTTGTTTTTATTGAATAGGCTCCGAAACTACTGGACAGATTTGAAAAGTTCTTTCACCAATAATAAGCTACTTTATCAGCGAGTAACATAGGCTTTATTTTATCCCCGTATTCCTACGGGAATGGGAACTACGCAGGTAAAACCGCGGGGCGCTATGATAATTATGTAATTATTAGTATTTCTGTGGTCTGTGGTAATTATCTTTAAGTAAGCTTAAGTCCATGATCCCGTAAAACCCAGACCTATGCGAGTAATACAATATTTTTACAAATTAAAGAATAATTAATACGTAACTGACACATATTTGCGCTGGCTGTTAGCAGAATCAAAACAGTAGGTTGAAACAATTGGCCAAGCTACGAACTTTTTATAGTAGCATAGAGTGGCAAGAGATGGCAAAAAAAGTATAAAATTACTGCACAAAAAGTTCATACGTGATATTATTTTTTTTTTCTTCATCCATTGCCAGCCATTTCACATGATACATAAGCTTAGCCCAATTATGTTTACTATACTATCATACCGCATAAAAACGATAAAAATTTATATGACTTTCACATATACCGACTAGTACGGACAAAAGCATATTGCCAAATACCACCACCTGAACCTGCCTCATTGAAATATCATTGGCTAATTAAATATGCAATGCCACATTCAAATTTTCGCGTAGGTTCCGTCCGGCGGGCGTCGCCGGCCTGCGATCAAGATAACTTGCAACAAGCCCCATAAACTTTGTCTAATTAAATTGTACGAGCCATCAGCCGCCTACGAGCCGGCCGGCAGATTAACATCTCCATTGTTCACCGGTAAATTAACTTTGGCCCTGTCTATAGCTTCATTTGCCACCGCATTGTATTTGTTCGGGGTTTGCGATAAACTTTATTTCTAGATAATGGGTGAAATAATGATGCGAGATTATTGATTTCGTAGCAATCTTGAGAATAGATTGTGATGGTGTATAAAGACTGTTTTTCTTAATGTTCTCTAGAAGTGAAGTTATATATGGTTGCAACGGTATTGCGCTAACTGTCCTCGCCTTGAAAGCTTACTCTTACTACAATTTTTTTTTTGAGGATTATATATAAAATTACAATAAACGTCTTCCATTAATATACAGCCCGTATTTTATATATACGTGTACATTAAGTAAAAATTACTAAAGACTACTAAGAAGAACTTAGTTTTTTCTTACGGTATCATTAACTAAGTTATGATTATGCCTATACGTTAATTATCATTGACTTGTTTAGAAGCCAACCCTAAGTCAGCTGAAGCTATTCATTAATTGTCATCAACCGTCTTCCTATCTTTAGAATCAGTAAAGGAAGCATCTCCTTAACCAGGCACAGGAGGGATTTGTGTTCGATTGTTCGTCGGCCTCCTAAACACTGTCTAATTAGAACCAACTCCCATTAATTCTTTGCTTTGCCTTGGATGACTTCAGCCATAACTTTAGCCCTAAACAAATGTAGCAGTGGTTTTCGACGGAGTGAATAGAGATCACTGGTATGTACCGTATGCGGTCGATCGACTTACCTTACATGATATTAATGAATGAAGGTTATGGTACTAAAATTGAAAACAGTTTTCCAATATTTTACAAACTGTTATCTTTTGGGCTTTGTTAAAAAATCAGGAAGATTCAATATAAGTAGGTCGTTAATTGCGTTGCATTTTATACAGGCATAATTTTTTTATTCAATGTTTACTATAATGCTTTTAGTGAATAAGTAGGAGTGGCATTTGCTACTACTTCATTTTGATAAGAGTTATAGATATACATAGATACAACTACTCATGTATCTTTTGCATTACTGATTCAATATTATTGCCTCAATATCTTTATCGTTAAGGTCATGACCAGATAGATATGCCCTTGATTGCAAAGTAGCTATACCCATAGACTCCACAACCAAGCCCGTATTCTATCTTACAAATAACTCAGTAAGGTAAAGGCTGCTTACCGCACAATTAGAGGTGTCCAGTATTTCAACCTCAGACACGGCGCCGTCGAAAGCCACTCTGTGCTGATAAAGGAAATCTGAAACAATTACACACCGTTAGACACCGGTAGAGGCAGATAGCACCGAATAGTATAAGGGAATCCTGTGGTTAAATCGGAGTGTAAAGTAGTGTTGTATGCATTAGTCTAATCATCGACTCTTAAAAACACAAAAACATTGATGAGCCTACAAAGCCGTCGACAATATGACTATTTCAGACCGCTTTAAGTAGAAAATAAACATCCCTAAAACCTGCCTAATTAACCGTAGCATGCGAATGTTTGCAAATGCCTTGCCAAATATAGAATTCTTACAAAACACGCAAAACTTTTACAATTATTACTAAGTTAAACAGAAAATACTAATATGACTTAAACTTTAAATAATATTCCAAGGTTAAATTAATATTGCATTTTTTTTTTATGTTTAATTTCATTTTTATCGTCGGCCTTCTTTTAGACACTTAGGATTTAATTAAATATCTAATACATACATATTGCTACTACAATAATATTATTACCAATGAGCATTTTCAATAAGTCTAAATTATCCCTACATTAAAATATATGTATCGCCTTGTTTATAGTTGTCGGTGCATTATCATTATATCTGTTGCAATCTCGGATGCATCGGGCTGCATATCTGTCGGGGCGTCCACGTCATCGCATAAACAATGATGTTTACTATGAGGCCACGCGTCGCCAATTTCGTCATTGACGATTTAATTCGTCGCTGCGACATCTCAAATATCTCAATTGACGCAAGCGATATTCGTAAAGTCTAGACGTAGTCGGAAGGAAACAGACAGGTGGTACATGCTTTGTTTTAATCAACCAAGGTGCATTAAACGGTAATGTTTTTTGGTCATGATTAAGCAATTATCTTTATTCAAAAAAGGAATTTTTTAAACATGTTATGTATATTCATTTGTTTATTTTCTCTTGTACTCGTATATTGCACCGTGGCGTCGAAGCATACAATACATACATACATACATAACTTCACGCCCGTAATCCCCGAAGGGGTAGAGTCAAAGGGATAGCAGGCCCCTTTAACCACATTCAGCCAAAAATAAAACTGGGCTAGGTTAGATGGAAAACTGTAAAAAAGTAATGACAAGGGGCCAACACAATCACATACCCAAAACCCGATATACCACTAATCGCTTTTTATGACCTGCTAGGCAAAGAACACAGTTGGCACATTCTTTTTAAGTCCCAGACCAACATGGGACAGCATATAATATGGTTTTGATATATGACGTAGATATCACTAGTTTCGCTACTAGTTTACTGTTTAGGTAAATAGAAGTATTTTAAAAGTAATTTAGAAATGGTAAACCAATATTAAGTCATTACAGTGTTACTTCAAACAAATTACTTATAAGTTAAAATTGTTTGTTTATAATGTCCATCCCTTATCAATAAGTTCGTTATTTACATTATTTATTCGAGAGCAGGCTTTCCGTATTGATCACATGACTAAACCAATTACTAAAGGTCAAATAAAGTAATTAATCAAACGAATAATTGATTAACGCTCAATTAATATTATTTGCTACATAGTTGAGCGCTCTGTCTGAAGTAAATAGATTTAATGTATATGATAAGTGATTTAAAACATATATTTTTTAAATTTTACATTAATAATATCTTTAGTAAGTCTGTACGTCTGGATTTATACATCTTTAAAATTGATATAAATAAATATTAAATAGTTGAAGTGTTTTCGAAAATTATCCTCAACATTAAATCATTTTTCCATTTGCTACGAGCATTTCGCGCCTCCCAAACTCATTATGCTTTTCAAGCATGTCCGTCAGTTAAGGTGTTTGTTAAATAAATATCCATATAAAAAGGCCAAGAAGATACAGCAGAAATGAACGCAATCCTTGAACCGAGCCGTGAACCTTCGTAGCTTTATGACTTGTTAATATTCAGCGATTCTGATACTTCCCTACGAATAGATGCGACAGAGAAGTGCTAATAAATTAACGGAACCATGTTAATAGCAACGTAAACTTTTACAATCACACAACGCTTTTCGTCGTTATTTTATTAAGTTACCACTTAATAAAATATAATACCCTATCTTTATCAAAAGAGACAAATTTCGTCTCTAAATATATTTTACTAGCTGTTCCCGCAGTTTTACCCTCGTTTATGGTTAATGTTATGTAGTAGGCTACATAACATTAACCATAAACGAGGGGTTTTCTTCGATAAATTAACTATACAACACAACATTTTTTTTTCAATTCGAACCGGTAGTTCCTGAGATTAGCGCGTTCAAGCAAAGAAACAAACAAACTCTTCAGCTTTATTAAGATAGGTGACAATCATCGTTGGAAGAAATTATGGTCTATACCTTTGAATTGTGGGCAGATAGACACAGAAAGAGAACTAGCTTTAAACGAAAAAATAAATTTATCAAACATCATACCGATAAGAAGCTTTATACGAAAAAACACTTTTGGTAGCGATCAAAACTGGAACTATCGAGTTCCAGCACGGTCGGGGGACCGCTAAGTTAATTTTTGTTTGTTATACCTAGCTAAATTGTCTTCACGGACCCCGACTCAGCGACGCTAATTTTTTAAATATTTATACGCTCTTTTAATGAAGTTAAAAAGTGAAAAGAGAAATTTATTCAATTATATTTTACTTTTTATAGTTTTTTGTTTCGGGGGTTACTTATTTTTTTAATTTTATTTTTATTTTTACTTACAATTCTCTACTTCTCTCTTTTTAACTTTCTGTTATCGTGTGATCTGCGGGATCTATATATTTTTTCTGGAATAAAAATAATCTAAATACTATGTCATTTGCCATAGTTCAAACTTTAAGGGTATCTTTCATTGCAATTGTTAAAGTAATTTGGGTTGCGTGTCAAGTCGAAACAGACAAACAGACAAAACACCTTTTGCATTTAAAAGTTAGTATTAGTAAGGATATTCTTTCCCGACCGAGCTGTGGGAAATTGCTATACAACATTAAAAAAAAATGTAAATATCAAGGGATGCTTACCACCAGTGGAACTGTACTCGCCGATGTATCGTTTTGTGAGGTACCGGACTACAACCGCTGTAACAAAAAAAGAAAAAAATTAATTAAAAAATAAAACGAAATGCATACATACATATTACGCTCGCTAACCCAAAAGGGTAGGGAGAGCCCAAAGCAATGGGCCGAATGTCTTTATATAACACTTTAGCTTCAAGAAAAACGGTAGGTATGTGGTATATATATCTATTATTTAACCTGTTCCTTAATAGTTACATACGAATATGTTATAACTATGCCTGCAACATTGTTTACGTTAAATATTTTCCTATCAAAAATATTCCGCAAGACATTTGCAAAGTAAGCATGATCATCTAAGTAAACAAACAACTTTTACGACACTAATACATGTATCGATAAACAAACATTCAATAAATTGAACTTCAATCCCATCTAATGATAAGTACCATGTTGATCAAAGGCACGCTGACCTTATCGATAACGATAAGCAGTCAAGGTTACGAGTAACGAGTACAAACATCGATTAATAGGTCAATGCCCTCAACTTTCTACCACAAACTTTAATTAGTCTTTTCACGCGGTAAGGTACGTGCTACTTCTGGTATTCTCATCTATAGCAGGCACATAACAAACAGTTATCACCAACAATGACAAGGCAAGATGTTGAATGCACCGCGGCTACCGCCTCCAAACCGAATGGGATGTGAAATATAGGTTCTCAAACTGGGTGCCGCGACCCCTAGTGCTTTCTATTATACGATCTTGAGTTAAAATCCGCTCAGAAACCTAAAATTGCTTAAAATAATATGGACAGAATTGTAGTTTTGTTATTATCCCCATCACTGGTTGACAGTTACATCTAATGACTAAAAATATATAAGAGAGTTATTTCGTACATCTTTCATAGGTATTTAATTTGAAAACATTTATTTTACTAAACACTACTATATGAACTCTCAAGTCATTACGTTTTTAAAAGTAATCACTTTAGATTTTTTTAAATAAAGATGACATCTTAATTATAATGAAATCGAACAAAAACTTGAAATTAAATAATAAGTGATGTGGAGGCAGAAATTATGGGGGACTATCTAGCGAGGAGATTGAGAAGCGGTGCCGTAGAGAATCCTTCCAACGTTAAAAGGAACTGTGGTCTATTCAAAAACATGATTACACGCTGATGACCAGTGGAGACGTGCCTGTAAAATTACACGGCTCTTATATAAGGATGGGAATAGGATGATAGCGCAATGTTCAGTAGGCATGAATAATCGAATTCAAAAAAGTTGTGACTTTGTAAGATTACTAATAAAAATAAAAATTGAAGGCCAATGAAATGAGTAGCCCAATATTGTCGAACAAACGATATTATAAAATGAAAACTGTGAAAGAGGGTAGGTACAGTTCAAGTAGTTAGAAGATCCATAAACCACATTCAGACAAAAATAAAATTAATTTGGGATATTAAAAAAATATAAAGAAAAAGCACAGAAATTCTCCTTTGTTTTTTAAAACCTTTCATATGATAGGTAGATTTTTTACTTTTTTGGTAAAGTATTGCTAATTAATTTACTATCTATTAATGCACAACTTGTACAATATCCAAAGCCATTTTTATCACAATCTCTAATCAAATTTTATTCGGGATTTCGGAGTCGAATCCAGGACTCATATTGAAGTGGTACTTAACTAGTTTACTGATCTAGCTAAATAAACTGTGTCCTCATATAATTCGCTAAAAGATATCCACACCAGATAAAAACTCATTATTGTATCGTCGTCCACGTCAACTCCACGATGCCATTTATCTAGACAATTTATTTCAACAGCATTTGTAATTCATTAAATTCAGTAAGAATGGTACCTATTTCCTTTTGAAAGACATCTGGAGTACTCAGTAAACACCGATTATATTGGCATTTAAATTCAGTGCTGTCAAACTAAAATCAAAGTTAATTCACACAATGTCCTGAGGATTTTTGTATCATTGGTGATTATATAATTAGAACCATTAGAGAAGATTATATCATTAGATCGGGAAACAACCAAGAAGCAGATTTTGAGTGGGATGCAATATTAATAATAATAATTTACATTTATAATAATGCAGTATTATAAATGCATAATTAATACTGTCTGTGACAGTGCACCTTAAGGAAATACCTTTTTTTGCAATACATTGAACCTTTAAATGCTATATTTGATGTTACGCTTCAAACATTGTTGCAAGTAATACACATTTTTTTCACCGTAAATAAGAAGTGACTCTACCGATTAAATAGCTAATTAATTTTTATGTTATAGTATAATTTTAATACAAAATCGTTGCAGCAATCGTAATTTTTATTCTGCTAACCTATTCGTCAATAATAAATAATAAAGCTTGTATCGTATATCAGAAATACTAGTAGTGTTCTGAAAACAGGCTCTTAAAACATATTCCAAAGTTTAAAGCCAGCAAAGAAGGTTTCTATGTCAAATGATTTATCTTATCCATACAAGACCTCACCGATACATCGTAAATTCAATACCCATACTGGTTATTATAGCATAAATAATGCATGCGTAACTGTACAAAACGGTGAGTATTAACAGCATCTTCCTAAAATAACCAGATGTCCCAATTTAGTCCTTAAACTGACTCGAGGCAGCCCGTCCGTCGAGACCAGTGCACGTTCCTTGAACGCAATTATTCAGTATAGCCTACTTATCTATCGATAACAAGTGCTGTTTGGACCGCGTTAAGCAGAAAACCACCAAAGGAAACTTCCACAGAAAGCAATAAATATTTAACTTGAATGTATATAATAGTGCAGCTGTGCAGTATTAGGCTTTATTGCTGGTGCATATATTGTTCGCTACAATCTCAACACTCGTGTAAGCAATTAAAATAATAAAATAGCCGATTCACGATAAAACATACAAGTTTGTTGACGATATTTTGCTTAGCATCTGGACTGCTCAATAAGTACCTACTATGATTTTAAAATCTTATAGCCGTTATTACCACGCCATAACCCACGGGATCATTGTTCTAATCCACTCAATTACGAACAAAAACAAAAACTCCGAATAAAATGTACTCTCACTGAAAAATATTTAACTCAAATTAACTCCCTCTCTCAAAATAAAACAATTGAAATTAAAAATCTCGTCCAGCATAATAAGTAAATATTGATTATGTAATGGTTTTAAGTGTCCATACAACAAAACTCACAGATAACCTCCAAATAGATACCACATTAAGAGGATTGACGTACGCCCATGCATCTATGCTATTACATAAATAAGTAGTTGCCATACACGCGCATCTTCAGTGCCGACCAAGAGACAGATCTGCGCGTCAGCCTTTACGGAGACACTTTTATTTATATTTAATAAGTATTTATGCATAAATAAACGTTAAAATGGCCTTCTGTTCCGTAAAATGGTGTGGGAAGAATTCCAGGACATCAAAATTTGAAAAAAGATGGCATAACTTTTCATCGGTAAGAAAAAAAAATACCTATTTTATTCTAGACGGAGCTCAAGTTACGACGGTCGAATTTTGAAAGTTGGCAAAAATTTTTTGACAAGTGTCAGCTCGCGTTGATGTCTTTTGTCACTACCCCTTTCTTTCATTACCCATTTCACTATTTTTATCCCGTTCTGGCATAGACATGCATAACAAGAGGGTTGTAACTGTGTACGTTTTAGTATGTCGAATCGATATTGTCGATAAAAAATAGAGATTGTTCTAGGTAACTCAATTTGCTTTAGATTTCCAAAGGGTCTGAAAGAAAGTCTAAATGGATCAATGCCACATATTGCGGTGATGGATCGTTCCCGAGCAAAAACACCGTCATTTGTTCGAGACATTTTACAGAAGATATTTTTCACTATATGAAGGATAGAAGACGAGTAATGGAAACAGCCGTGCCTTCTTTATATTTACCAATGTATGTGTTGCCGGCAATGTATATAATCCAGGCAATCCATACAATATTCTATAGTTTTCTTTATTCTATTCTAGTATTCTATAGAATAAAATATCATTAACACCAACCACCAAACAATAACATTTGTTTTTTTCGGTACGGTCTGGTACGTTTTTGAGGTACGGAACCCTAAAAAATCAAATTTATTTATATCTACATATAAAATATAAATAATTATAAAATCTACATATAAATTATAAAATTTATCGATAAAACTATAGACATTGCACAATACAATTGAACAACACTATGATGAATGAGTGTTACGTCCCCCGCACCCCGTTCCTACCTCCTAAAATTGTGACTTGAACCTAGAACAAAATGTTGAACGTACGGTATCTATTGGAGGTTATCTGTGACAAAACTGAAGCTTCTAAAATCAGCCTAAAGAAATGTTTTAAAACCTGTACTTAAATCGTTATACTAATTAGGTAGGAACACGCTGTACACCTTTTGAAAGATGTGTTGTTATACTCATAAAAACGCGTGTATTCAATTAGCATTTCTTTTGTATCATTCATTAAAGGCGCGTGCATAATAAATGGACTTTTAATTACAAAAGCTCGTACACGATGTTTGAATTCCGTGAAACTTTATCACCGGACTTCGGTAATCGGATCGGAGAGAAAGTGCACATTTAATACTTATGGCGCAGGGGAAAAAAATCGAAAGGAAAACGAGAGTGCGGTATTTTGCATTTCATATACTGTGAACTATATGTGGCAACTCGTCTCAAGGCTCCGTAATGGTTCGTTTAAGTTTTTACAATGGCCATTAACATGCGTTTATGATGTGATAATGATTCTTGTAGATTTATCGATGGACTGTCAAAGGTTTGGGTAACAACTCACGTCGTTTGGAGGCGCAAAAGGAAATGGACAACATTGTTGTTTAACGCACACAAAAACTCTTGGTTAATACTTATCACTTGCAGTTAGCATCTATTTTTATTGTTGATAATTGTACCCTAAGGAATAAAAAGAATAGACAAAACATTAAGTAAAAAGGTAGATATCGATAAACGTAGATATCTTGAATGAACAGATTAGAAGTAGTTTTTATTTACTACTTATATTAATGATTTCTTTAGCTTTTATTACAGGGCCCAGTGGACTTTAAGTTGTATTCAATGAAATAATTATCTACCTGGTATATTTAACTTCTAATCCTTGAAGATTTTCTCATTTCACATTCTTAACTCTTAATAAAGAAAAACCAGTAAGAGTATGTGTTTCACATCTAGAGTTAATTAATTGAGCAATTATGCATGTTTAGATATATAAAAAACACATCTATCGATTTTCTTAAATCAAAAGAAAATCGATAGTTGTGTTTTTTTAATTAGCTCTACACGCAATACGTTTTTATACAAAACCTACCATCGTTCCCCGATCAGATCGATTACAAGATATCTAACATTTACATTTCCTTAAGCATTCAACCGAATGGTCTCTCATTGCCTAACACTCTCCATTTGATATTCCGATCCGCATTCGTCTAAGGGAGTAGGTACCCGAAGGAGTTATCGTTACCATTTCGGGAGCGTCCCAAGACGGTTGCACAACTCCACAATAGCTGTGCAACTGCAACGCAACCGAACGACAATGGTCGGAATGCGTCCCATCTGCATACCGGCACACGGGTATGAGTGGCAGTAAGGAAACTTGAACATTCGAACTATGGAACTAGCTGCTTGTTTATTGCTATAAAATATGCCCTGTATATACTGAGAACTTAAAAAACTTGAATGAGTCAGTGACAGATAAACTTGTGTAATCGATGTTCAATATAAAAATATAGCAACATTTGTGTACATATGTGACCAAATTTATATTGGTGACTGCTCAGGGCTGGCAAATGTTGTGTTTAGCGAATTAATATATTTTTGGTTACGATCTTAAAATCTTAAAAAAGAATATATACCTAAATAAACAAGAAACGTATGTATGTTTTAATTATATTATACAAAAAAAATAATTAATTTAAATTGTTTTTATATGAATAAATAAAACTGTAAAATTATTGTTAATAATAGAAATATTACAAAAGGAGATGCCGTAAAATAAGTGTAAATCTTTAAGGTCGCATGATGTGGATTGTTACTTTACTGCATCTTCTATATACTGCGCCACTAGTCGAGATAGAAAAACGATATAAGATGCACGATTTAATTTCAAGTTCGTTACGTAAGATACGGTGATTGCCAATGATGGAATATGTATAGAAGTTTTTATTAGTCTCGACTAGACAATAAAAAACGCATGGGAAATTCAATAGAGCTTTTTGCCGTGGGATGCATGATGCGTCATTATTGGTCTCGTCCATCGAACACAGTTTTGAATGGTAAAGACACATAAATAACCTTTATAGGATATTTATGTACAGTGTCTATAACATATGGTATTTGACCCTAGTAAACTAAGTAAAGTATTGCGACAATTTTTATTTACGTTGACTTGAATATTTCTTCTGAATCTCTGAAAGGTGGAGAAAGTTCATTAGTATTCTGTTTAAAGGGTTAAAATGTTTTAATACAAATTGTACAACATGTTAATGGCGATCACGAACTAGTAATTAAAAGAAGGACTCCACGCTGTCAATCTACAGCGTGAAGCCACGTTTATGCATGTGTGAGTGAGATACTTAATGATACCAGATATCGGATATGCGTAAGTTGTGTGTCAAGTTGGAGCACCTAAGAAGCTTCAACGTCTAGTTAGTAGCGCGGAGTCCTTCTTTTTTTACTAGACCGTGATTGCGATATTATTATTACTTCTATTTAAACACATACGGCTGTATGTGTTTAAATAAATTTATAACAAAAAAGTATTGATTAATTAATTGAAATCGTATTCGATTTCAATTTATATAGATTATGCATTTATATACAGATTATGCATTTCAAAATTGTTAATTTTAATTAGGCCAGGGTTTAAACTGTCTCATTCTAGTAATAAAACTGTGAAGTGCCTCTTCCTTTACGTTGTGTGTCTATAGTGGTGAGATTTATCTGTTATCTGATTATGTAGGTGTAACATCTCCCGTTGATTGTAAATTAGATTACAGCCACATAACTAGTGGCAACTTATTCAGGAATAGTTTCTCACAAAAGCTTGCAGTCCAGTCACTGTACCCGTGATGGATGGACCAGGTAATCTATTAATTACCCGAAGATCCCGTCGATAGTACATCAATGGCGCCGATAAAGCCCTATCCATCAACCCACGTGGTGCCATGTTGTTTGACCATCGCTATTTGTCTTGTGTGCATCGATGATTATAAAACTGGTGATGTTTTGGGATATCGTTCATCGGATTATTAATTAATAGTTCGGTATTAATGCTTATTGGTTGGGTTTTCGATTATCGTTTTCTATTCGATTCGAATGAGTTCGATGACTTCGTAAGGTAATTTAAAATACATGCATTTTCCAATTTTCAACAATGGACGCCATTGTTTTGTTTTATACCTTGTGAAAGCTTTTGGTATTTGGTAACTTATTGCTAACTAGCGGCCCGCCCCGGCTTCGCACGCGTGGACATTAATTTTCTAATCTAACCGAACTTTATTCAAAATATTCTATAGCCTATGTTAATCAAGGATACTAATGGTGAAAGAATTTTTGAAATCGATCCAGTAGTTTTTAAGTTTACTCTTACATACAAAGCTTTCCTTTTTATATTTATAATTAAGATAAATTAACTAAAATGAGTTTCATGCCGATCTGGGACTTAAAGAGAATAACTGGCCCGTGGTCAGAGACCCTGGCCACGAAACCAAGGGTCGCGGGTTCGAATCCCACTAGGGCAAATGTTTCGTGTGATGAGCATGGACATTTGTACTTAAGTCATGGATGTTTATAAACGCATTTAAGTATGTCTATCCGTTCACCTAGTATCCATAGCACAAACATAATCTTAGTTTGGAAATAGGGAATTGGTGTGTCAGTCTGAAGAATTAAAAAAAAAGAACTATAAGTACCTACTCTTTGCATAGCACGTCATAAAAAGTGACAAATATTAGTGTACTGGGTATTGGTTTGGGTTTTTTATCATGTAGACGACACTAGACACTATACACTAGTCACGGCGTTCGTACAACCCCTACCGAAAAAAATACCATTTATCACTACTTTTTCACAAGTATCCACTACCATATAACTTAACTCGATTTTGTTTTTGGTAAAAAAATGGTAAAAGCTAACTTCTCCTCATATTCTTCCTACACCTTCAAGAACTGAGGGCAAGATAGTATATATGCATTACATAAGAAAAATTGCATGAATCGCAAATAAGTATCACTCGTAAATGACTATCTTTAGGTCCCGCAATTTGATGCCGATGAAAGAGACCATCATCATACTTAAACATTCTGATAGCAGTGTGCTATAATGAAAAGATGTGATTATCAAAAAACCACAACCATTACCAAAAAATAACAATAAACGTCTGTCTGGTCCTTGCAATCTTCGAGTAAATTACTTTTCAAAAACCGGCAAAGAGCGAAAAGCATCAGTACGTACCCTGTACGTTCCGTATAAAAAATATTTATGTATTGTGTAAACACATATAATACGTATGGTAATAAAGATATTGTCAATATAAATATGTCACAGCAAGTGGACGTAGTAATTTGTATGTTCCGATTTTTGCTGATTTCAATAGATATATTTTTTTATAATTTTATCTTAGTATGAAGTAAAAAGGTAGTAAATAGTAAGAAACCTAGTGCTTAATGAAAATTGAACACCAAGTGTTTCATTATCTCTGTAAAATTCTCGATTATAAGTAGGTGCGATAAGAAAAGTAAATATAAGACTACATCACATACATTGATCTGACTACGAGATAAGTAGCTTAAGCACTTGTGTTACGGATATCAGAATCAACAATGGTATTACAAATATATACTTAAATATTGGATATTAACACCCAGACACAGAACAAATACAAGTATTCATCATACGAATATTTGTCCTGGGTGGTGATCGAACCCACAACTCTTGGCGCATGGGGCAGGGTCACTACCAAATATTCTATAATAAAAAGCAGAGTCTAAGTTGCCCCTTTGACTCTGCCTATCTCTCCGGGGATTGTGAGCATGATATTATGTAGATATGTATGTACAAAGTATGTCAAATGTATTACCAACAATATATAGCTCGGTTACCTTGATAAACTTATCATATAGAGTTATGAAACACTTGGATAATATCGTTATATTGACAAAACTAAAAAAGAAACAATTAATAAAAATCAATAAACGGCACCTCGTAGTAGGGGATTATCCCTTAAATGTACGGAACCCTAAAAAGAGCAGTAATGGTTCCCATTATAAGCTTACATCGGCGATGACAACGGAACACATCGGTGCGACCCATTCATCATTCTGGACGTGCTCAGGGGATAATGATAACTGTCAGCCTTGACCTTCAAAGAAAACCAGTTTTCTAAGACTCCAGTGACGATACATGCCAACTTTAAGCATACTATCACGCCCGCTAAAGAGTAGTCAGAATTCTAGACGCTATAAGTTATTTGGTTAATTAGTGACATCTTTAGTCAAAAAAAAAATGCGTTGGGTTAGATGGAAACTCGTAAAAATGATAAAAATAAGTGACAAGAGGCTAGCAGCTAGCTGGTCACCAACACAATCACAAACCTAATACCAAATACACTATTAGTCGCCTTTTACAACATATCAGGGAACGAACATAGTTGATATATTCCTCTTAGCTATCAAATCAACTTTAAAAGACGGTCAATTTGACAACCTGCCCTGCAGTTGTACAGTGGTAAAAAGAGTAATGTGCCTATAAAAGTAACTAAACACTATACACCTTTATCACCAAAGACGTAAGAACCAATATGTGCAGCTTCCTATATTGCCGTCTGTACAGTGTAGCGGTATTACAACCCCCACAAAAGTGCAGTAATGGGCTCCATTAGCAGCGTACACCGACAGGCGACAACGGCGCACGTCACGATTCGTCATACCGGGCCATTCATCATCCCGTGCACCACGAAAACTCGTGCTGTTTGTACTGACCTAACAAGTAAATGAAATACTTAAGTTTGAGACGACAACTAGTGATTCTCAATTTAGAATTAATTTACTACTTACTGCTTACTGGAAGAATTTATGTTCTTCCTGTAATATTTTTTCAATAATGCTATATTGGATCATTTATCATTAGGGATTAAAGTTATCGTCATAAACAAGATATTGTAACGATTATACCAATATCATAAACATAGCTTTATAAGGCTTAGACAATGATGCAAATAAATTTAAAAAAAAATCGAAGGGATTTTATTTTGCAACGATTAACTTAAGCAATTTTATTAAGCCGCCTAACAAGACATACAAGTGTCATAATACTGCATTGTCATCATAACTGCACATAAAAAGCGAGTTTACTTAATCAGATATATTTAAATTGTCTCATATTTGATCCTGTTCTTCAAGGACTTTTACTTTTACGGGTTTATAGTCCAATAAATAACAACGATTAAAGATCAATTGTTATATTTCGTGCCATATAGTTATGGTAAGTGTAATTTGGATCGAAAATATTACATTTGTAATTTGTCGTGATATTGGACTCTGATTTGTTTATGTCAGCACACGAATAAGTCGTCATTTACGCGGCGTGGTACCAATCAACAGTGGTATTACAAATATATACTTAAAATAAATATTGGATATTAACACCCAGACACAGAACAACACGAATGTTTGTCCTGAGTGGGGATCGAACCCACAACTCTTGGTGCATGGGGCAGGGTCACTACCAAATGCGCCATCGAGCTTGTCCAGCTCAGACCAATATGGACATTAAACACCCCAGTCTACTGTTTCAAGACGCTTCACTAAAAGCGATCCCGACTTCCCGCTTCATAGCTGACAGCACTACCTCAGCCGAGGTGTAACTTGCATCGATTAAACTCCGCCGACACAGCCCGTCGTGGGTTTACATCACGCCTGAACATCGCGCAGCGCACGCGCAAAAACCAGGACGTGTTCCCAGTACCCCACTTCAGAGAACCCATCAGACATATGGTGGTGCGTAAAGTACACATAGAAACACGCAGCGGCCAGTTTATCTAGCGGCAAGCACGTGAGACAACGTGAACAGTGATCTGTTTGCTTAACGAACATTCATTACTGTCTAAGCAACATTAATTGCTGCTGTCAAACTAGGAATGTCAATTCTGATAATCAATCTTGAAGATAGCGATTTCGATAGTTCTATTCTCCTTCTTTGTACTACACAATAAGACAGGAATAACAGTGTTGTGACTCATATTAAAACTAAACAAGACATTGTTCGTTTTTCCATCTAATTATTATGTAAATAAATCTTGATTGACACAAAATAAAACAGAACCAAGGCAAGTGGCTGCCAAACTCTCGTAAACGATTCGCGTTAACAACGCAGGGTCATAAGTAGTCGCAAAAATTCAAGAACCGGATTTTCAGACATGTGCCTCAAAAATGCCAGCTCCTTTATTACACCTTAGTGACTGTAGGCTTGTGACGTCACCTCACTTTGTCGAAATCGCGAAAGTTCGTCGCCCGTGAAACGAGAAGGTAATCCGTTTCTGACGAAAACGAGCTTATGACTGTCGATCGTTAATTGAAATACTTTATTGACTCCAGGTAATTAATATTTTTAAACGTGCATTTTTACCGCGACGGATAACCACAGGGTGCTGCGATGTATATCATGTTTTTACGAACGGCATTAACGTGACCTGGTTACGGAGTAGGCTGATAACTTCGTCTGGGTATGCTGTAATGGGTGTCCTGTAACGGGGTTTACGGGGTTCATTATTGACGGTGAATGTTGACACAGTGCTGGATCCATTTATTAAAACTACTCTTCGATAAGATGTATTATGAACTTACATGCAAAAAAAATTTGTCATGTATCCTGATTCTAACTAATATGTTATTGACATATAAATATTTTTTTATTTTGTAATTATAATTATTGATTTATTTCCTTTGTTAGTTGTTAATTTTCATATAAGGAATTAAATAAGTAATTTCATTTCTTCTATGCATCATAATTCTAATAAAATATATTTGTTATCTTCAAATTGATTGTGAGCTAGTACTAGTTACCTATAATACATTTGTTTTACTTTCTCTATTATTTTGATTGAAGTTGCATATTATACCATGTATGTGGATATCGTAATATAAAAAAGTATAAAGGTATTATGAAAACATCTCCCTAAATTGCTTTTTAATGCCTGGCTTTAGGCAAAGTAAAGAAAATGAAGTGATATCGATTCTGTGGTATTACTTATGCCTTTTACGCCAGTCTATTAACTTTACACAAACGAGGTCGTTAAAAACCGGAGAATCTGATTTTTTACTCAACGAGAAGCCTCAAAGTCGGCCAAGGGCCTAGGGCACCTGTTTCACGATTCACGCACCGGCGCCGGCGAATGCAAAGTTGCAATATAGGGAGAGCTAAAATAGCTAAGGTCTGGTCCTAGAGTTATTAAACGATGTTAGTCGGCCGTGGATCCGTGACAGACGAAGGCCACTCCCACCGGCCTGCCGTAGACAGGATCTACTTTAAAACAATTTCGCATGTCGAGCCGAGGGCCGTAATGAATCGCAAGCGCATGCGTCGCGCCGGCCGGTCCGGCCGGTGTTGCCAATTAAGGAGTTTACCCGCTTTGCGAGAAAATAGAGGCTGGCAGAGCTAAGCAGAAGACGATTCAATGTTTTCAAGTCGGGCCATCGGTAATATTTGTTTGCTATTATCGTAACTACAAGAAGTCCAGGCAAGTTCCAAGCACTTTTCCGATTAATACCTACGTGAATCAAACATAGCAATCCCATCAAGTTAGATGAGCTTAATTTATTCTGATATGTACTGAACAGTCATGTTACTATGGTACTTACTACTAACTATAGGTATAAGTAAGTAAAAACACTTCCATAGATATCCTCGAGTTCATCGAAGCTCTAAGTGCAAATAATAAAAAATATTGGCAACTTTACCCATCAGCTGTCAGCAATCAACTGCCCAACAATTAGTGATGTGACAGCGATTACGGGCTTCTAAAATAACGCTGATCTTTGTGCTAAATGCAGAACCGCAATTACCTGTTTATAATTGAAGATAAAAGTAAGACAAGCAACCGTAGGCAACTTTTGACATGACAGACGTTCAACAGGAGTTGAACAGTGTATTTTACATATCACATCGTTCCAAGTAGTTATTAAACATTAGATTCGTTTGCATTTTGTTGCTCCTTCGTACTCCGTAAGATATTGGTCATCGATAAATAAAAAAAGCTATGAGTACAACAGCTAAAATAAAAAATGGCCTGATTTGTTAATAAAAACAAAAAAAAATAGTTTACTAATAGCTTTACTTAAGCTCCTACTAATAGCTTGAAGAAGTCTGTATCCAGCAATGGACGCCTTGCCAATAATAATATTATTGATGCAAGCATTCCTATGGTTTCTCGTCAGTTATTTTCGAACTAATTAACCAATTTTCGCAACCGTAACCATCTCACCGAGTTGGCAATCATAAACGGCGTCAGTCGGTCAGTGTCAGCGACGCTTTTCCCGCCACTTGGCGCCACGGTGCATTATGCAATTCTATTTACTATTATATGCTCTTATTAACAGTGCCGGATCGAACTTGGCCAACTTGATGAACGAGTATAACAGACATGGCGGAGAAATTACGACAAGTCACGGGAACCAACGATGGAGCAACGATGCGATTTCACGTCACTTGGCGCCGCGATACGATTTGTAATATCATAATTAGTCGTATTTACTAAGTGATCCTTCGTAATAAGTAGAGTAGGGCAATTTTAGCGCATCGTGAGAATCGATCAGTCTAATGTGAAATTGATTCCTTAGCTTCATAGCTTTTACGCACACATAAGTTGATGGTTGAAGATTTTTTTTCATGCTATACATCTGCTCCCGGACGGTCTTCATATCTTGAAGTCTCCATATTGATCGAGACAAGTCTCAATTTTGTTTTTCCAAGTGAATTATTAACGTATTTCGTGTCGCGGGGAACCTGCACTCCATCTCATTGTGGTGAGGTTGAGTTAGCTGCCGAGTTCCTGAAGAGCGGGGAAACCACGTCGCATATTAACGTGCCACGTCGTCCCTTGGCGATCTGCAAGGAAGGTTTATCGGAAAAAATCCGGATAATTGCGTGACGCGAGATTGCGTGCATTCGCATAATATAAGAAGCTTTATTCTTTCTTTTGGGCATAGAAGCCCTCTTTGGTACGAGCGGACATTCTTTGGTACGAGTGGATATTCTTTGGTACGGACGGGGACTCTCTGGTGCGGACGGAGACCTTTTGGCATCTCCTGACGGATGAAGTACACACTGTTGCTGCTGCGCTCACATACATAACTCGGTTCAGATCACACATCTTTCCCCTCGCATCACGGCACAGCTTGGGCTCATTCAAGGCTCACCTGTATACGGTATCTCATTTAAATTATTTACTCCTGCTCATAAACAGGGACAGACTCAGCAGTTGTCTCCTTAATTAAGGTTACTTAATAGCTTACCCGAATAAATATTTTTTCTACCCTCCACTTAAAATTATTTTGTTTTCTTGCTTTTTAAAAAATCAAGTGGTGCCCTTTCACATCCCCTTCTGACGCCCTGGGAGCGCCTCAGAACCCACGGAGCTAGCTTTTACATCGGCTGATACACCAAAAAAAAATCACCAACCCTTTTTATCCTACATCTATGAATTACTAAGCACCTTACTGACTATGTATAATTTGGCCCACAACTAGCGGCACAGTCACGCCGACTCGCGGGAGATCACAGATTATTCGCTGACTTCATTTCCCGCCGTCTGGCGCCACCATTACATTGTTACCAGCGTCCTTGGCGACACCTACGTGCGCTTAACTAACTTGGCAGTTAAAGGAAGGTCGCAGGAGACATCTGATGGGTGTCTGATATATTTTAACGCTGCTACAATTACATTGTTGCTAACGCCCTTGCTAACTATCCCTTGGATAGCCTGACCTGCGCAGATAGCGCAACTAAAGCAAATCGCAGTCGGCCGGTAGTTCGCTAACATAATTTCCTGTCGCTTGGTGCCGCGGTTATGTCGTTCCCAGGGTCCTTGCCGACAATCATGCTTTGCATTAGATAAGCTTGGCCCACCACTAGCGATAAATTAGACACGGGAGTATACCGGTAGTGCATTGACGCTGCTTTCCGTTACCTGGCGCCATATATATAATTTCCTACCGCTATGCGCCATGATTACGTTGTTATTAGGTACTTGTTGACAGTCACACATCTTGGCCAGCATTGCAAGCCATTCGCCACCATTGAATGGCTCAATTACGGGAAGCCAGAAGTTAGCTGCTATTTCTTTAACAATTTCCCCGCACCTGGCGTCATGATTAACTCCTTACTGGGATCCTTGGCGACACATCCGCGCCGCATCTGGTCAGCTTGGCCTTGGCAATTCTGACAAGTCGCGGGAGTTGAACGATAGGTCAGCGGTATGACTTTCCGCCGCTTGGCGTAATTTACTAACTCTTGGCGTTATAATAACGTTATTACTTCAGGTTTAGGCGACAGTCACGCATGGCACTTGGCACTTATTCCACCACTATGCACTATGCAGGTGATTCAATGACTGCGAGTCACGGGAGTCAACCGGTGGGTCAGCGGCGCGATATTTTGGCGTCATGGTACCGTTGTTCCTCAACATTAATTCACGCGACAATTAGGACGGTTGAGCGATAGGTCAGCGGTATGACTTCCCGCTTCATGGCGAAATGTCCCTCCACGTGGCGTTTTATTATTTGGTTACAAGGGACTCTACCGACAGTCACGCATTGCACTTGGCAGCTTGGCCCACCACTAGCGACAATTAGGGCAGCGCAATTACTGCGAGTCGCGGGAGTCGGCCGGTGGGTCAGCGGCGCGATTTCCCGCCGCTTGGCGCCACGACACGTTGTGTAACGCTTAAACGTCCGCTCGGCTGCTATGCGGGAATCGATCGACCACTTTCTACGGAGGACGAAAATAGCCTGATAGTTGTAAAATGCGCATACGTGAGAGAATGTTCTCTTTAGCCGTTTAAAGTTATTATGAAAACGTTAGAATTCCATAAATGTATGTGAAATGTATGTGCATTAACAGCTACAAAATATTCCACTGGTATAAATAAGTAAAGCTTTTTCGATAATTTATTCGCAGACACTACAATAAAAACGTTGCAGCGGTTACTTTAACATACAGTCTTTTGAATTAATTCCATCTTATTTTATTATTGATTATCATTATTTTGCAAATCGATCTTTACTCGATAGCGTGTCTAATTACTGAATTTTAGTTATTTAGTAACTAACTATACATGACATGTATGTTCCAGTAGAAATGATATGAACTTAAGAACTTTATTAAACTTCATTAAATACGATATTTTTTTTACAATCAAAAATTTAAATAACGCTCCATGTAAATATCAAAACCCTTTACATGAACGCCACGATATTCATGCCATTCACATGAAAAATTTCGACCGTTCGAGAGGTAAATGCTCGACATTTTTTTTCGCGTCTCGACCGCTTCCCGCATAGGCGCCGGCTTTGTCGCGGGCGCGAGGTCATTACCCCACACGCGTATATTACGCTGCAATCGTAACACAGAGTACATACGTGAGATATTCGTGCTGGCCGATTCCGGATTCGCCAAATCGAGCAGATGCCACTTAAAAATATTATAGAGTAGCCAATTGAGTAACGAATATCAAACGTATGAAACTTTCGCAAATTTTAGAGTTGTATCGTTAACAATATCCTGGTGTGGTTCTATTACTAGTTCTACGTAACGGCTAATATCGAGCTACTTAACTGTGGGAAAAAGCAAATGTCTCATGTGAGGTATTATTTGTTATGTAGGTAGGCAATTAGAGTTCTAGCGAATAGATAATCTGTATGTAATATGATGTTCTGTTACAGGCACTACACGTTCGTCCTTGGATTAACTATTTGTGTTTGACTACTAAAATAAACTTTTTTCTAGAATATCTTATGATCATTTTCCATTGTAATCATGGCCATTTTTCAGGTTTTGGCGAGTCTTGGCGGGGTGACAAATTAAAATTAATTTTAATTTTAATTAAAATTAATTTAATTTTAATTAAAATTAATTTAATTTTAATTAAAATTAATTTAATTTTAATTTTAATTAATTTAATTTTAATTAATTTAATTTTAATTAAAATTAATTTTAATTAAAATTAATTTTAATTTGTCTTTTATGTTTTCTTACATTGCATTATCCCGTTATTTACAGCCTTTTAATAAAGAGGTATAAAACCATACTTGGATTTTAAAAATAGTAAGTATGTTGTCGGTGTCGAACCCACGCCCTGCATATACGAGGCGCGTGTGCAAGTAGACTGTTCAGTAAAAAAAATTTTTACATCTCTGCTTAATATTAAATAAATAGCGGACCTGTGACTTCGTATGCGTAAATACTTATAAAATGTGCTTCTGATAATATAAGCTGTATCTAATTATGTAGTCTTGTCCGTTACTCGGTTTTTGGATTAAAATTCATAAACTCAAAATACTTTTCATTGTTTTATATAATAGTAATTTATTAAAGAAGCCCCGCCCCACACATTCGCATTTACCATTTTAAATAGAAAAATCTTTATTGAACTATCGTACTATTTGCATTATATTGTGTGGTTCACGGCCGCTGGCTCTCAAAGCTTATTATTACGGCGTTTGCATAATTTTTACGCCTGCTAACATGTTACATTTATTAGCTGTGTTTTATGCTTTTAGCTTGTGCTTTATGATTGCAACTAAGTTGCATGGCTGTTACTCATAATGATCATAAGCATATTTATGAGTTGCGTACCTGTGGCCTTAATATTAAAGATGGGTAGACTATTAACTTAGACCGTGTGCTGGAAAATGTAATAGGAAATGTTGGATCTTAATTTTTAATGAATATTTAAGTATGAATATTTATTAAATTGAATTATTAGCAAAATGTTTATTAAAATTTAGAACGTTTTAAGAACAAGGATATCGTATACGAATTATAAAATGTGGACATGTGAACAAATTGTATATACCTACCAATGCAAAATAAAATTGCATACTTGCTTTTTTTTAACGTTACATGATCAAATAGGCCCAGTAATATATTGTATTTAATATTTTCCATCTAAATAATAAATAATGAATCCGGAAAATATGTATATCTACTGTTACATTTCTATTATGAAAAAACCGTAAATTTGTTTAAAAATCGAATTGCCTATTTCGTAATTCGTATAGTCAATCAGCGACATTTTTTTTTTTAATCTAGCCTAATAATTGTTATTTATTATGCCTTGCCTGGACGACAGGCTAATAAGTATTCTCCAAATCGATTATATGGTACATAAAGTAACGTCGAAAGAAAGCTAGCCAAATATACTTAGTTGCATAAAATACAATAATAAAACTTATAAAATAAATAAAGTACTTTTACAACGTAATAGTTTGAATTAAAAAAACATTTTACTAATTATATTTCATGAATAAAATATAATGTATAAATTTATTGATCAAAACATAAAATACGTAATACTAAAAAGGTGACCATGTTTCTGTATAGTTAGTTCATCTGACAGCCACAATTATTGCTAAATTTATCTAATTAAATATTCAAAGCAAAGGAAATTATTTAGGAAATTCAAGTTACTGTATATACTTAAAATTTATTATAATATTTTAAAAACTTTGAAAGTCTATTCGTGTGTAAGAAGTTAGTTTTAAAATATACCTTTTTTATTTAAAATAATCATAAGTCCAGTGATTTACGAAAAATATTTCGAATTTGAAATATTTTAAAATCAAAAATTACCCCATCAACACCGGTTCCAAAATGCATTTTAAAATACCTTTTTAAATATTTTTATTTATTCTTATAAAAAATTACTAAAACAAAAACTGTTAAGAATGTATTCGAGTATTAAAATCTTTATACGCAATAACAAGGAACTGCGTTTTAAAAGTAATCGTCTAAAACGACACCGGTAAATATTGAAGCTTGCATTAAATAAACATTTCTAAGAATTTGCAAACTGAAGCATGATCACATGGAATGTGATAACAATGCACTTGTTATCTTACTAACAATAAATGTTTGATAAGTAAACAGTTCTAATGCATATTCCTACTGAATTTTCTTGTCGGAATTTTTCGCACTTCTCATAATAAATAACAAACAACAAATAAAGTGATCTCATGAAAATTTTGTCACCAAATATGATCTAATAACAACTTTATTTAAAACTATCAATTGTCACTGCTATTTATATTAATTGTATTTGATGTTTCACGTGCGTCAAGACGGATATTAAAGTTAGAAAAATATTATATTAGTACATACATATACTAATATAATATTTTTTGCAATTCGTATACATATTCTAACTATTTCTCATTTTAAATGTTTACATCATTCATTTTGTTTTTCCTTTTATGTAAAATAAAATATTTTTCAAAATAAATGACAAGTGCAAAAAAATAAACAAACAAGTACCTAACCAAAAAAAAAATATAGATTTTCACAATGTAATAGTAATAATAGTATATACTAACCCGATTTCCCGCTTCTCGGGCTCCCTAGCACCACCACCCTTATACGATTTACTGTCATCTTCATCTGGAGAGCTTTTAGATTTACACCTTCAACTCAACAGAAATCAGTCAACAGGACATTCCGTCCGTCTATCACATAAGTTCAGACATCACTCAGTTCACAGTTCACAAGATATAATAGGAGATCGAGATACGGGGGTGAGTTATCGTAAATAGTTTCGATAGTGCGATCGTTGAGGTCGATATGGACTCGAGCGTGCGTCTCCGACGACGTTTCCCGCGCGACTGGCGAGATGCCGGCGTCTCGGCGGATAGTTGCGCACGCGCAGCCTCCGCCGGTCGCGCCGATACAACACCATAAAATAACAGCGAGGAATCTAAGACGTATCTATATTGGTCTATTATCGTCCGAGTGGTCGTATTTGTCACTGGAAAGTAAGAACGTCTTATTCGTCCCTTTTCTACGCATTGAATTCCTAGCGCGTTCGTTTTGGAAATAGACATAAAACGTTCTTTAGTGGCGATTGGATTGTCTTTTTAAATCCTGCAAGATGTCTTTCTACTGTCTTTCAATGATTTATTCATCAAGCGTTAGGATTGTAATACTGCGGAACCTTCAGCGTCTAAAATCTACTAGTTCATTCGTTTTTAACATAAGTACACTTGTTAAAGCCTGTTAAATATTTATATGTTTTTTCTGCTATAGACTCACATGTTCTACTTTACGCTTTTCCAAAAATCAGGAGGAACTCTTCCACCAGCATTATTAATCTGATACTTTACTGTTACCTGTCGTATGTACTGTGCCCTGGCGCCCAAGCAACCTCCACTCGCCGCGTATGCGCATAAATATCCGCCGGACTAGCAACTGATATCCTTATTTAATTTTTTTTTATTAAAAATTAATACTAAGATGGATGTGTTCATTAGCAGTTTTATTTTCACCACGCCGTGTATGCCTCATTAAGGTTTGAATGGTCTAATAGCTCAAGGAACGATCAGACATATGTGGATCGAGCAAAATATGGATATTAGAAATTAGATATGGTATATAATCTTAACAAACTTGTCTACAGTACTTATACTATGTCCACAGCGCAAGTTACCTTATTTTACCATCAAGCCCGTAATTCCCGTATGGGTAGGTAAATTCCCAAGAGCGATAAGCTCCTTAAACCACAGATAATAATGTCAGTATAAAAAAAAATTACTAAAAGTACAGTGGTCTAACTTTCATCAAATTTGTCCAGCTCTTGTGATTAAGGATTACGAACATCACATCACATTCGCTCCAATGTAACCAGACTTGCTTAATCTTGGATCACACTCCAAGTTGACCCCGACTAGGAAAATAACAGAATTAACTAAATGATGATAAGTTATGTCTATGTATACAAGTGATGACTTAATACAATAAGCATCGGGGGTTAAAAAGTTGACGGAATGTTAAAGTGAAATAAGACAGTGCTAAAATACACAATTTAAAGCAAAAATCTGATCTCACAGGAAACACTGCGCCATCGCATCTATTATATTACCCTGACAGCAAAGTGACTATAATTTTTGGGAACGTTTGCCCTCATGCAACTTAATCTATCCCGAGTCACCGCATTCTCCTTCGCAGTCGCTGTAACCAGATATATCCAAAAAGCTGCGCGCTGTCCGAAACTTGCGCAAACTTTTCGGAAAGTCCTGGGCGATCCACGTGTAAACTGGCGACAGTTAAGCCACTTCGATAATAAAACAATATCAGACTTTCTTTTAGTCTGCCGTGAATAAAATTTAATTTCCAAACCGAGTTTTGAGTTTGTACTAATTTGTTGTTGCTCTTTATGTTTTTTTTTAGTATATTTCTAGTGTTTTCGCATTCCTTGTCGGGATCTACTTCGACTTTAATCCTAGATTGAACAATTTATCCCTATGTTTTAAGTACCTAGTTGTAAATTTAATTAAATTAGGATCGTTTGCATTTTCGGAACTTGACTGAAATGGGCATGGGAATAAATATGAATGAAAGTTGTATGTGAATTTGGTTCCATCGTTATAAATAAATATCAAAATGCAATAAGACTGGTCCACCACTATCCTTAATTTACGTTTATTTAAAAACACCTTATCCACCGAACATATTTCCTTAATAGGATTTGAAATTATGGCATTTAGTTTTGTGACGAGACCCTGGGAAAATTGGCTGGCTTGTCAAAAGACAATTAAAAACTTGTCTTGGTCACTAATACTAATAGGAGTCCAAATAAACAATCTCCAATTTTCAACGCATGCGCATTCGCAAATTTAAAAGTAACCGTCAAACCGGGAATCAAAACCCGACTGCAAGCGAGGGTTCTACAAAAAGCAGCGTAGACATTTTCCGCAACACGTTGCTATCCAAAAAGCTGCGTCTCGTCGCTTGCGCAAACCTGTCGGAAAGCCCGGGGTTGGTCCAGATGCCGGCGACATGTCAAGGTGAGAGCGGCGTTCGCGGCAATAAATCCGTTCGTGCTGAGACGTAATTGTGGACCCAGTGCGCCCACGCAGCTCCCTGCTTGCTACACGACAATACGGCATGTTAATGCGCGCTAAACACGTCCGGAACTGAGGGATATCCAGTCCAGCGCAATCCGCGTAGACGGTGTTCTAGGATGATATTACTTTCAAGGCCATCGGTAAACTTACTCTAGCTGATCTAGTGGTGTACACGACAATATTCCTTCTGAATGACATTATGTTCATAGTCAGGGTCTGAATTAGCTATAATCCTAGTTTAGCTACTTTCTACATTAGAGCGTCTATCATTGACATTCGTCTTCTTTCAACGGAGGAAGCAGACAACTATCTAATATTCTTCCAACCTAGTCAATCATAACTTATTTCGCAATACGATAAAATGTTGCAATCTCAATCATAACAAAAAGACAGTTTAATTGCAAAATTTTGAAAATGTGGTTTTCTACATTAAAAGAAAACTTTACAAGAAACTTTTTTTATCAGGAACTGCAGATTTTTCTGCCAGAATATTCATCGTGATCTAATTTCACCGTCATTAAGTTATTTATAGTCATGTCGTTGACATGCAGAATATGCTATTAATAAATTTTACAAGAAATGTTAATCTTTGCACTGAATGTTTTTCTTTAATTATCAACAATTAACTGACGAGTAAGCCTGGTATCAGTTTACAGTCGTCACTCATGAGACGAAGCTTATTTTAACGATTAAAATTTCGCAAATTCCTGGGAGGACCATTAAAAGTTATAATTAAACCGCGAATGATTTGGTAATATTTTATTATACTACTTTTATTATATACTGTATTGACCTTGCAATCACATATCGATTACATATAGAGGGTGCATTTACACTAAATACCACCTACATATTAAATTAAATGTCTGTGCCATTAATTAATTCCAATCCTCTTTCAAATAATATATTATCTCTTTAACAAGTTACTATTCCACAATCATTTACTTTCGAAAATAAAGAAAATATCCACATTAGCATAGAAGATAGAGCGGGCGGCGTTTCTCTACTCATTAGGAAGGTTGGTAGAAAAAAGTGTGGCGGCTTTGGCTCAAATTGGCCGTTACCAAGACTGCTTCCTAGCCTGATGGGTTCATGGAGTATGGCGCCACATTATGCTGTGATTAAACAGGTAAATATGGTGCTGTTGTACACTTAATGTTACATTATACGCGCCTGTGTGGCTCCGATACATCGTTTGGTATGTAGAGAATTTGATCTATCAAGGAAAATTAGTTTGATGTATACATATACGTAGAACTAATTTTCTAAGATCTTACAAGATTAAGAGCCTTGTATGGTGTGCACTTAAGTTTTTTATCCTTTAATAACATAATCAAAGACTTTGTACGTTTATTATTATTTTTATGTACCGAGATTTGATATGTATAGATTGCTACATCGATTTTTTTTCAGTTTTGCATTCAAACTGTTTGTAATTATTTACAAACAGTTATGAAAAGTATGACACATTATGCTTTAATAATCCGAAATAAAATCATACTTTAGCCCACTAAATAAGTATAATATATGTATTTTCCTTTGTTTATCTATGTATAAACAAAAGGAAATACATATGTAGGTATATGTGCCTAATATATAAAAGTTTGCACAACTTGGTAAAACCAACGGAAATAGAACCTGACAGCTTTCACTTAAGCTTCGGTATGGTATATCGGGTTAAGTTTTCATTGCAGTATTAGTGAGGTCCCAAAAATATCTCATACGAACCAAGTCATGATTATATTTTGACAACTGACAAAGGATCTCAATTTCCTTGACGTGCACACCACTCGACTGACAGATAATTCTGCGCAACAATTTAAACTTCCCAACTTCAAATTTTCAAAAATTTAATGATCCTCACAAATCAACTTCGATTTATTTCGTTACTCTGAAAACACTTTTTTTGTCCTTTTACCCTCAATGAATTTACCCTCATACAACAACACCTGTACCTAAATAAAAATGTGTACAAAGCACCTGTACCTAAAATCAATTAAATAATAAGCATCTCAGTAGATTTTATATTAGAAGTATTATTTAGCTAATGAACAGTCTTTGTTTGTGGTTAGAAGTAGTCTAGATAAATTGAGTAAGTCCTCAGTTAATTTTTTTGGTCAAATGTGTTTTAATTATATTATTTCTTCTTAAACTCTACCCCTTGGTGGATTGCGGGATTATATATATTGATAATAAGAATAAAACATTCGTGGCGCTGGCCTCATCCATGAGCTTGTAATTATTAAAATTAGCAACGTTAGGTTCTGATTTTCGTCAAAGTTTGGTAATTTTTTATAACGGCAACTTAACTCACAGATTAATAAAAAACTTTTTTATGTTTTACGAGCTTAAATCTAGCAGTTCCTACCTACTAAACAACCACCAAAAAAGGTTCGAATCACCAAATCTGGTCACTTACAGTGTAGCAACACCAATGTCGAAGAGTAAAAATATCGAACGACTGTTTCAATTGTACAAAACGAAAAGGCGCCTGTCTTTGTATCGAAAGTTACTGCCTTTGTGTCCATGTTGCAACAATACCTCACAAATTGCTCAGTTTACACGCAGCAGTAAATCTGCCCATAAAAGTACAAGCAAATCATATTTGATTAATTTGTTGCGACACCCGCTCCGCGTCTCTGACAGGTATTATTTCCAATATTCAATTAAACACGTTCTAATTAAATTACTTATCAGCTTCTTAAGCAACGATGCTAAAAGGGATCTAGCTAATGTTTACTAGCGCCAATATAGTGGTGTTCTAACTTCTAAAAAGCTTGGGCATAGCCTCTATAACGAGAATACAACATACTAGAAAATTCTGATACCCTTAAAAAATCTACCTGATTCAAATCAGTAAACTTACGGAAGTAAATAAGTTGGTATGTAGGTATGCCGTATCGGATAGAATTGTGCTTGATTAAATGATCAATAGAGTGAATACCTACATTAATAATAATAATAATAATGCAAGCCTTCCAAAGGACCGGGAAGGTAAAACTTCCCGTGATACCCAAAAGGAGACAACAATAATAATAATAATTCATTTTTTTCGGACCAATAGTAATCCATAGGAGTATTAGTAACAAATGACTTAATTATAGTGTTAGTAAACTTACATAAGGGTTTGGACAAACTTTTTATTTATGGTAGAATAGTAATTCTCCGCTACTGTTTCTAGAATGCTGTTGGGACTATTTCTCAGTCTTCTTAGCAACGAAGCTGTTTTTTGGCGTATTATCGCGTGAAAGCCGTCCGTGCGGGCTTGCGCGAACATTAAGGGCGTAAACTTAATTTCTGTATTTTTGTTTTTAAATTATTGCTCCTAACGATTATCATGTAACAAACTTATCTCCTTGTTTACCTACGGTATTAATAAAATATTACTTCGTGTGGGTACACGAAGTAATATTTTGAAATATTACTTCGTGTACCCACACGAACTTTATTGGTACCCTGAAAGTTGGGTGGGTACCCAACTTTCAGGGTACCAATAAAGTATTATATAGTAACCTAATATTGATATCTATGATAACAAAAATTTTATTATTCACGAAGGTATGAACGTACGATTCAGAGCCTACGAAGTCATCATAATATTTTGATTAGTTTTCTTCACATTTATATGCAAGAGATTTCTACACCCACTCATACTGTTTTCAACGAGTCTGCAATGTGTTATTTCAAAATTACTTTTGCACGCAATTGTGGATATTTATATTCGCTTTATTATCACTCACTGGACCGGCTCATTGCTATCATTACGTAATCATCGGAATTCTCGTCACTAACCCAACTATAAGCAAAATAATCGTTCCGTAGTTCCGCGATAGCTCAGTCTAGTAAATATGAAATGAATGTAAACTAACAAACTAACGTAACTTTCACTACTCAGAAATGCCCTTCCTTAAAGTAGGCGTGAGTAATTCAGTGAAAATCTTTGCGTTAACTCTACTGAGTTTTGTTGACGCGAGTTGCACCGGAGATACTCTCCGGTGCAGCTCGCGTCCCTGGCTTGCGCTTTGGTGCAACAAAATTAAATGCGTTGAGTGACAAGTGACTCAGTGTGAGATACAAATTCCACACACTTGACTAAACGATTGAGTGATGAATAGGTCATCACGTCGCCCGCCATACCAGCATGTAAAACAACTTCTTACATTTCATTTTGAGGTTTATTACTCCCGATTTTAACTAAAAAAGCACGATCCAGTTTGTCTCGATTTTCTACTTATCTCCATACATAACATCACGCCCATAATCCCCGAAGGGGTAGGCAGAGTCGAAAGGGCAACAAGCCCCTTTAACCATATTCGGCCAAAAATAAAGCCGGGCTGGGTTAGATGGAAAATTGTGAAAAAGCAGTGACAAGCAGCTAACCTGTCGCCCACACAATCACACACCCAAAACCCGATATACTATTAGTCGCCTTTTACGACATGTTAGGCAGGAACCACAGTTGGCATATTCTTTTTAAGTCCCAGACCAACATGGGACAGTGGGCTGGGTTGGATGGAAAACTGTGAAAATTACTACTACATATCTAGCTACTGCTTATTCACTTATCTACCTACCTACATGGCAATAGCTTAAATGTAACAATAAGATTGGCAAAACCAGGATGATGATTCAAGCGAACCCCTAGACCCAGGACAGCCCAGGGAGAAGATGAATAAATTTCCAGCGATATCGGCGCTAGAAGATCCTAAGCGTCCGCCTCAAATATTTATTTATTTAGTCGTGAGTCGACGGTTTCGCAAACTCGCGCGTGTCAAAACTCGTTTGTTAATGGGCTCAACAATGGCTACACTGTTCACACTTGCCTATTAAACGATTCATATCTCTCTTCATCTCCTAACCTCCAAGTGTAAGTTACTAAACACTTCAATAGTACCTATTATAATGGCCTCTCGTTCGTACGCTCCGGACAATGTGCACGAATCTGAGGTGCCGATGTGTTGTTGCCAAACTATTGAAAAATTTACTATAGATATGTTTAGGGTTAACTGACCGCTCAGAGTTGGTATGTTTCAATAAGACAAAGATCATACCAGAGTGTTTTTCTGGATGGTATAGGTAGGATTTAATCCTCGAAGTATGATAGGGAGAATCACATATTATCATTTTAAACACCCCGTTTACGTAAATCTCTAATATGTATATCTAGATTTTGACGTTGATTAACTTCCTGGGCGCATGTGTTCGTGTAAGCGTTCGTGTAACGTTATAAATTCATTAAATCAAAATCCAGCAATTAACTAGAGGCCCTAAACAAAAAGTTTCGCAGGCGCCCTAACGAAAATATTCGATACGAACAGTTTCAATTGACGCCTTTATTAAAAGTTACCACCCAATTTTTTTATATACATACATAACATCACGCCAATAATCCCTGAAGGGGTAGGCAGAGTCAAAGGGGCAGCAGGCTGCCTCAACCATATTCAGCCAAAAACAAAACTGGGCTGGGTTAGATGGAAAATTGTGAAAAAGTCGTGACAAGTGGCTAGCATGTCGCCTACACAATCACTTACCCAAAACCTGATATACTATTAGTCGTCTTTTACGATATGCTAGGCAAGAACCACAGTTGGCACATTCTTTTTAAGTTCCAGACCAACATGGGACAATGGGCTGGGTTAGATGTAAAATTGTGAAAAAGTAGTGACAAGTGGCTAGCTCGTCGCCTACAAAATCACATACCCAAAGCCCCATATACCATTATTCGCCTTTTACGACATGCTAGGCATGAAATTCGCTAATTCTTTCTAATTCCAGACCAATATGGGCTTTTTTTATTTATTATTATTTATCTAATATTTTACAAATAGCACCTATCAACATTCTATTGTAATTACTTCTTTTGTAAACAAGCTTATATTAAGTGAAGGCCTTGTCGCCTTCTAGTCAGCGCCCTAAACCGTCGCCTATTAGGTACGCCTATATAGACCAGCCGGCTCTGTCAGTACAGCACCACTTAATTACCGAGTTATGGAACCCTCAGCGCACTGCGGAGCTCTCAGCTGACCTTACACATAATAGGCGTAGATCGACTGTTACATAAATGAGGAAACAATGGGAAAGGTGTCCGTTTCACTAAATTCCACCGGCCACGGTCGGGCGATCAATCATCACCCACGCGGGAGATAGAGCGTCCTTCCGTTTTTACAAACAACTTTTTCCCTCTAAGCCGTAATAGCACAATTCGGACAATGGCTATAGCCGGTGGCTATAAAAGTTGATATCGATATTTTCTAACGAAGAATTCGTTCGTTCATTTCACGTTATCGCGAACACTAACTTGTTGAATAACAATTTTTCTCGGGTAAGAGACAGGTTCCAATGTACTCATATACTCGTACATACACATGCATATGTTGTCAATTTGAAAATGATATTAATTCCTTAAAGATCTAATTAGAAAGTTACAGAGTATTTGTAATTATCTAAGTATCTAATATTAGTAATTTCTTTAATATTAATCACCATTAATATCAAAGGCGTCGCCTTAGCCTTACAAATCCACTACGTTAATAAATCTAGGTACCTACATATATCTTTGTTACCGGGAATATAAAATACGTAGGCATCCTGTAGAATGCCTAAAGAGTTCAGATAAAGTATGAAATATATTTTATTTCATAATTTGCCTAGGTATTGTATATAATACCGAATGTAGTCAAATAATATATATAATAGTATGTGTACCTAAGCGGCAAGCTTTTTCAGTAGGATCCTGGAATCTTACTGGAAAAGTATAACACAAAGTCCAGTACGCTCTTTCAACAACTGTTAGCCAAATAAAATTTATTTGGTTAAGATGGAATATTATAAGGTGAGAACATAGCTTGTAACACAAACACGGCGTGCAAGTTCATCATTTCGTTAAATTGGTTAATAACCCAACCTAAGCTGCTATATTTTTTCTTGTATAGTTAATTTATCGAGGAAGGCTATTTAACATTAACTATGAACGTGGGGGAAATCGCAGGCAGCTAGTTAACGAATATACAAATTTCAAATCTTGTTACGTTAGTTTACTTACCCTTAGTAGGCTATCATATTTTTTTCCTATAAGCAACCATTCAGGTTTTCACAGAGTTATAGATACGATATTCTTTAAACATGCATTTTAGTGCAAGCCACGTTTTTAAAATACATTTTTTTAAATAATAAATACAGCTGTTTAACATATCCTCATCAGTCGTAAAGTAAAAACGTATAACTATAACTCAGCAAAACGTTCAGAGACCAATGGTTGCTGTTGTAGTACAAGCGGGTATGTCACAAAGCTTGTCCAAAGTTCAGCCGGTCGTAGGTTCGCGGGGAACGGGAACGCGGGCACAGTGCAGCGCGTTACAGAAAGGAAACTTTACATGAACTTACATGTCAATATACTTAAGTATGTTACAATTATCCAGCTTATTTCTGAAATCATTTGAACACATAATGCAATCAATAACAATGAAACATTCCGTTATTTATTTTGACGGTGTTTTCAGAATTAAACGAAAAAAACCTTGTGTGTGGTTTCTATTCAATTTCTTTTATGACAAAAACAACCCACAGTGGCAATATAACTGTCAAATAAAGCAAATGCACAACCATGTAACACGAAGGTAAACCAACACATGCGCATGAATTAGATGGTTGCGATGGTCCATAAAAATAATAGCGTAATTAAACGGTCCTATTCAGAAGGTTAGAGTATTGGAAGGTTGTTTAATATCGTTACGTTGGAAATAATGATCTTCAATATTGTGATGGTCCAAAACCACCATCGTAGCAAGCTGATACTGCCGTATTCCCAAAATATTAACTTTACCCAACATCGCCATGTTTGTAAACTATTGTTGGTCGATTTGGTAATCATATTGGCTAATCTTCTTAATTTGACGATTTATAAGTGTCCGAAGAAACCCATATAAATTGAACATTTTGGCTGTTTCCTCACTGCACTGTTCCATTCTCGTAAACTGTGAAACGGGCACACTCCGCACAAGTCTTAATAAACCCGAACGCAGTCCGAGATGGGGTCACGTGATTGGTGTCCGACGTTTGCCCAACATTATTATTTCGGTCCCCAACCAGCACTTAATTAAACCCACGTTAAAACGCCATAAATGACAAATGGTGCGAGTAAATTATAGATTGACAGTGGAACCAGCGCATTGTTATATAGCGCCACGGTTAACCGTCAAAACTTACATCTAAAAAATTGTGATTTTTGTGGGAGTTTTTAAAAGTTTACCTACTTATAACTTTTCATAATGGGTAGTTTATCCTTTGTAAATACATTCAAAACTATCTAAAAGGAAGTGATTAAAAAGTCTTGTAATAATAAAACATACTAACATGACACTCATAATCCCCGAAGGGGTAGGTAGAGTCAAAGGGACAGCAAGCGCCCTTAACCACATTCAGCCAAAAATAAAACCGGGCTGGGTCAGATGGAAACTTGTGAAAAAGTAGTGACAAGTCGCTAGCTTGTCGCCTACACAATCACATACCCAAAACCTGATATACCATTGGTCGCCTTCTATGACAAGCTAGGCAAGAACCACAGTTGGCACATTACCATTAAGTCCCAGACCAACATGGGACAATGGGCTGGGTGAGATGGAAAGTTGTGAAAAAGTAGTGACAAGTAGGTAACTCGTCGCCTACACAATCACATACCCAAAACCACACATATCATTAGTTGCCTTTTACTACATGCTAGGCAAGAAACATAGTTGGCACATTCTTTTTTAAGTCCCAGACCAACATGGGACAAAAAAAAAGAAGTCTTGTGACGGTTTATTTCTAGAATAAAGCGGTATACTCGCCCTAACCTACCTACATATACTTACTAATATTATAAAACTGAAGAGTTTGGATGTTTGTTTGTTTGCTTGAACGCGTTAATCTCAGGAGCTACTGGACCGATTTGAAAAATGGTTTCAGTGTTAGATAGCCTAATTGTCGAGGAAGGCTATAGGCTATATACCCAACATTAAACATAAACGCAGGTGAAACCGCGGGCACACCTAGTATCTAGTAAATATTTTTCTGATTTATTGATGTACACGTATACATAAAAAAAAATATACGTTAAACGAACTTTTATACATCGGCTGTAAAAAAACTAGCCCTCTATTGAAAACTCAGTAAAAATTTTCATTTAAATTGTTACTTATGTAGTTTTTCCAGTTAACCGTTGATAAATTCCGTTGTTTAAGTTAACAGACAATACCAACCCGCCTCGATAAAGCATCGCAACGGTTAGCGAATGATTAATTCGCAATGCATGAATCATTCGATATGACGAAAATAAAAGCAAGTGGATATTCTTGAATCGACCTTTGTATCTCGGGGGGCACATAAATTTTGACTAATTAACCATTTAAAGGCCCGCTGATCGAACCAACTGATTTATCGGCCTGGCTGAGTGCACCAGAATTACTGTGATCTCCTGGAACTAATAATTTAAACGAAAATACTAACAAGGGGCTAAGTGTAAGCCGTAATCTTAAAATAAATGTTCCGAAGAACTGATTAAAAAAAAACAACACGCCTTTAGATTTGATAACTTAAGTAATAAATGATATATTACATATCATTAATTTTAAACAAGAAATACGTTTTTCTATATTTCGATACTTTTCACGATTTCATGCAATATCCATTATCTAAGCGGACATTTTTTATGAAAGGCTTCAAAATTCCACTTGACTAAAATACTGCTTCAGATATTTTTAGCGGAAGATTCTCAATTCAAAACCGGCTATTGGTATTTAGAATACATCGTTGGTGTCTTGTAACTCTTGTAAGACAGAACCCTGAAAAAAACAGTAAAAAAATCTGTGATTACAGGTCGCCAGTCCATTTCACATAAGTGTACCACCTGTATTGCGGACTACACCCTTAATAACTGTAGTATTTCTTTCTTTTATATTGTTTTTTACTGTTACTCTTAGGCCCAACAAATATAAAACTTATAGCAATCGTGTTTTGAAACCGTCATTTTACAATTTAACGACGTCAATCGACCGAATTCGCCAAAATTCGCACAGTTTCGATATCGAGTATCGATATCGAAACCAGCCGTTACATAAACAAAACGTAATACTATCATATTGGGAGAAGTTATTATCATGTCGGTCGTTGCTTGCCCGATAAAGACATAATATAACACTAGTGATAGCAACTTGGCTGCTGACCACATACCGATGCCATCATCTCTTGAACCAATAAAATACGACCATGTGGAAATGAATTGGTAAGTTGACAATTACGGAAATTAAACCATACTGATGTGGATTCGGGACCACCGTGACTTAATTTTGAGACATTTGACTTATGCATCATAGAGATCGTATTTTCTATGTACAAATATCTACCTAATTTACTCGTTTTTTTGCAGTTTAATTTATAAAAATGATGTTTCAAAACTAAAGACCTGGCGACCATAGCATTGCTGGTGAAGACGTGGAAAAAAATATTTAATATTGTTACATACAATTGGGATGATGACACTATAATTGTTTGATGTTGAATTGATATTTCAAAATTTATATTTTTGAAATACCAATTCTGAAAAAGAAAGTATCGTAGTCTGCTGTTAATTTGTATTGATTGATTTTGATTTTGTATCATATTGAGTCTAAGATTTTTAATTTTACAAAAACTGCTTAGTATTAAGTCAGTTGACTATACAAACTAGTAACGTCACACGTTGACAAGCCCATCCAAAATCTATGAAGTGATTTCGTTTTGACAGCTCTTAAAAAGTATCTCAATTGACTAGCCAGTCAACATCCCTATTGTCCAATGTTAGTCTGTCTCGGTCTTAAAAATAATGTGCCAACTGTATTTCTTACCTAGCATGGCGTAAAAGGCGAGTAATGGAATATTGGGTTTTGGGTATGTGATTATGTAAGCGACAAGCTAGCCACTTGTCGCTACTTTTTCATAATTTTCCATCTACTTTCCCAGTTCTTTTTTTGGGTAAATGTGGTTAAAGGGACTTGCTGTCCCTTTAACTGTCTTCGTGGATTATGGGCGTGATGTTATAGACCTGCTAACGCCGCGCCGTCTAGCGGTAAGCGCGTTCAACACCTAAATTAAGCTCTTCCTTTTATCACCGTTAAGCAATCGACATATTTATACCGCACACGATAAAATATCATATTGATTAAACGGTCGAAAGTGTCCCGTATCCTGTTGGCGTCCTCTCGAAGAATTTCGCTGCTTTCTGTTGCGCAACCCTTAGTCGATGCGGCGATAAATTGCGGCAACATCAATACGCACGTGAATTATCGCAATGGTAACAAAAGTGTGTCGATGCGATTTTTCATTATTTATTTATTTGGTTTAGATAAAATATCGATGCGATTTATCGTGTCTTTTCACAAATTCGATGTACTGACCCGAATCTCTCGGAAACACATTATTAGCTTATGATTTCAAATAAAATATGTACTAGGTACAGCTAAACATAATGTTACGCTATGGGATCCTAATCTCCACTATACGAATGAATACAAAAGGTTCGTTTTCATCTAGATTTACTTCCTATTGTTCTTGCATTTAAGAAATTTAATGAACGCAATCTTATAATTCTTCAAATGTCACCTTCTTAATTATCATCAAAATCCTATAAGTAACAGTAACTCACGGACTAGTCATGAAGCCATGTTTATGGATGTGTGAATAAGATACTTATGGATGTACCAGTTAGCGGATATCTGTCATTTGGAGCACTTTTTACTAGTCCGTGAAGTAATTTAACTTATTTTACGCCACTTCTATAGTGGGGTAGACAGAGAGAACCAAGATTCTATATGTAATATAAAGAACGAAAAGATAGTGGCCACCACATTTTTGCAGACGCGAGTTTTAGGTTAGACTACATTACTCAGAGAAAGAGGTGCTCACGGCTTAGTTAGCCTCTTTAGTGGCTCTATTTATTACCGCGGATCACGGCTTCAATCTCTCCGCTATCGGCCGATTCTGCTGACGTAAATGGCACAATTTACGCCGTTATTAGATATCTTGACCGTTTCAGCGGTAACAAGCAAGGTGACCGAGTTATGTTAAGTCCACGCTTGTTATACTTTATTAATCAACTAGTGACCCACCCCAGCTTCGTACAGTGCACAAAACAATATGAAACTATACCTATAAACCTTCCTCTCGAATCACTCTATCTATTGGTGAAAATTCCATCAACATCCTTTACGTAGTTTATAGAGTTTGAATTTGAGTTTATTGTTAATTTCTATTGTTCTACTATCTATTTATATCCGATCTTTTTTAATGAATCCTTTATAGGTATTTTATTTGTTGCTAAACCCTGACGTTTTTGTTTTGATAATATGTAATGTGAAATTTACTATTATGGTCTCAAATAAACAAACTCAGATAGTCTATGGGATTCGTTTAAGTTTACTTACAGGGAAAATAATCCCTTCAACATACATCACTAGACCATTAGCTCAATGCTTTATTATCTACTGAAGTTAAATAAATATGCCTCAACTTAATGGAATGGAAACTGAAAACTTCGTTCCCACCTAACAATTTATATAGGTAGTTATTTAAAACCAAGGTGTATTTACAGTTAATACATACTTAATATCAGCCTAGCAGTGAGAATATTAAGATATTCCTCTTATATTTAGGTATCATCAGTGCGGTAATAATAAACAGGTACAATCATGCAGATCGTCTGAAAACAATATATAAAACTTCTTCAAAGAAAATTAAGTTATTCTCTGATGTTATTATCCTTTTTCCATGAAGGTAAAATATTGATTAATAAACATTGATTACCTCTTGTTTTGGTCAACTCTAAAATGTCACCAAAAGTCACCATACATACATAAATAACTTGTGGAATAATAATATATTAACCAAAGGAAGTTCTTAATCGCAAAAAAGAGCGAAACTAAATCTCCGTGAGTAATAAAGTCTAATAACTAGATTGATTCCAGCGAAGCAACGTATCATAAAAACTAAACGCCATGCCCGTCTATCATCAGACCGATTACGGAGTTTAATCTCGGCTTAGGCGCCTATTAGAGTTAATTTGCTACAAAACGCATTTAATGCGATTAATTGATTGGCCAGTCGTGTCTTGCCCGACGTAAGCTGTTCGTTGTAATGTTCTGAGTGTTGAAGCATATGTTTGTGATTTTTGTGGACCATTGAAAGGTTGACGTTGCCATTTTTAACAGTGTAAAAAACCACTCAGGTACTACTATACTACTTATTACTTATTAAAACAACAAAATTGGGATATCCATGAATTTTCATTTATTTATAAATGCTGAAAACACTAGATTCTTCCACCGTTTGATCGGCATAAACTATACAGGAATGTCATAAATATCTACACACAAAAATGGAATAAACAGATACGCTGAATCAATATACTTATGTATGCCTTTCAGTCAATTTCTGTTCATCTGTAAATAAAAAAAAACGAAAAAATAAATAAACATTATTGCATATTGCATATATGAATTATTCAGTAAGAAGTTTCCAAGCATTTAGGTAAACAATAGAACTATAATTTCATTATATTTGTAACAGAAAACAAAACTGAGAGACGCTTAGTCTGACAAATTTGGTTTAGACGACGTGTAGATGTTTGATGAAAACGTACAAACAAAACGTAAAATTTTACAAATATGTTTGATCGTGTATCGGCTGCTTTAGCCTTATAGGTAGAAGGTATTGTTGCCACAATCAAAAATATCTAACACCTTCCTAATATACCCGAGCGTTTCAATTGTCTTGTCAAACTTACAATAAGTAAACACTAAATAGTCATCTAGTTACTTTGCTTTCTATCGTTTTGTAATTCCTATCTTACTAAATTCAGTAGGCAAGAAAATTATTAATAGCCCATTAGTGTCTGACTGCAGGGCAAATAGCACCATTTTCGAAATGAAATTATTGCGTTACTACAATACCGCCATAATGGTAGCTATGTTTGGTCTAATCAGCTCACTTGTAGTGAAGTATAAGCAAGATAACTAGTTTGTGTATGTGACTCCCCCTGCAAATATTTCATCTAAGTAACACCTTGGTCACACTTAAATGATAAATACTTAAGTCACTTTAGTATTATGTATATAGTTATGGCAGGCAGGACTGGGGATCCATCTCAGAGATCTGAATTGAGATATCTTGTAAAGATCTCTTAATTAAAACCCTCGCTTACTTCATCATCATCTTCCTAGCGTTATGTCCCGTGCTTAGATGGGGTCCGCTTAGACCATGATCCAGGATTTAGTGAGTCTGGAAATTACATTGAAGCGACTCCCGATCTGACCTTTATAACCCTAAGATAGGGAAACCAGACAATTTTTGGATCACGGTTACAAATCCAAAGTTGTTTGAATTTGCAGGTTTCATAACGATGTTTTTCCTCACCGTCGAGCTAGTGGTATAAATACGTACATAGATTTGAAAAATCCAGAAATACGTGCCCGGGATTGAACCCGCACTCCTCGGTTAAGAGGCGCGTGTCCCTACCATTGAGATACCACCGCTCTTACTTAATACCATTAAAATGATATCTACCTGATAACAAAGTTCTTAGTTCGACAGTCAAGAAAGCATTTCAAACGCTCTGTATCGCTTTATCACTGCTCGGTTATGGTCACTAATCCGATTATTGATTAATAACAGACCCAATTGGCGAGACCTTGAGTTTCTTAAGTAGACAAATAAAAAAGTACTCGCGCCCGCATAATTCATGAAAGGAACCAGTTTAAAGGCATGCATGCAGAAGATACAGTTATGACGGGACGTGTACGGGGAAGCGACCGATAGAGCATTTCAACGGATCGTTTACCAGCGAAATTGGTCAGCATCGAGTAAACATGGCCATCAGTTTGCTGGGCCGTTTCGTGCCGGCCGGACGGATCTGGGTCAAAGGTATTTATTCACCTAACGATGCACGAGCGATCACTGTTGCCAACTTTTTAATTGGGTTCCCGCTTTGTGAAAAACAATTGGAAAATCTGACATAAAATATTATGCTATCCCCAGATATTATTTTCAAACTGTATTGTTATAGTATACATTGTGTCAGTCAGAAACATAGAATCCGTCTACACAGTATGACATCAGCGGCAATCATTTAATTCAATTACCTTATTAACAAACTGCCCTGATATCGTAAGTCATCACTTTATAAAGCAGTTTTGAGAATAAACATGTTGGTCTGGGACTTAAAAAGTATGTGCCAACTGTGTTCCTAGCCTAGCATGTCGTTACTAATGGTATATAGAATTTTGGGTATGATTGAGTAGGCGACGAGCTTTCCACTTGTTACTACTTTTTCAAAATTTTCCATTTCTAATTTTAGCTAAATATGGTTAAAGGGGCATGCTGTCCCTTTGACTCTACCTACCCCATCGGTGTTCACGGGCGTGATGTTATGTAAGTATGTACCTATGTGTTTTGAGATAACAAGCATAACTAACTAACTAACTAAACGTCACGCCACTTCCATAGCGAGGTAGGCAAAGAGAACCGAATGCCATATGGCGTGATCTTTACACTCCTTACTCAACTCTTCAACAATCATGATTTTTTCATACAAGCTCTACGGTTTTTATGACTCCTAACATCACCTTCTGTAAATACACGACCAATCTGGTCGTAGCAAGTGATCCTGAGCCTTCCCCGGGTCCTACATCCTTCCACTTTCGCATTGTATATCTGTTTAGTGAATCTTTCGTCATCCATATGCTAGCGTAGAAATCAGCACCGCATTGTTTATAGCGACATGGGCCTTCTGGCTTAAGACTTTACTGCCTAGAAGTTTTCCTGACGCTCCATTCACCCTATTCCCACCATTCACCCTAATCCCACTATTCACTCTTCTTTCTATATCGGCGGATTACCGTCTATCTCTGCTAAATGCACATTTGTTAACCACTAATCTGACCTGCACAATTTCAAGATTAAATAAGTGCCATATCTTGTGGTAAATAAACTAAGCTGGCAACACTCCGAGTGTTAGTATTTTTCGCAACGTCAACCAACCGCAAACACAATAACTTCGCGGTAATGTGACCAGTATTCCATTTATCCGTTGCGTTTTGAAGATGTCCGGATTTATTAAGCTGTAAATAACGCTTTATTATTGAAAGGACACGCAAGTTTTTACAACTTCAAAAGGTGTTACGTTAACAGTTAATCGCATTTCAATACGTTATCGTTATGAATTGCTGTCGGCTGTAATGTGGAGAAAACTCGTAACGATCAGCGTGCTTCAATACTTCATTTATTTTATTGTTGTTGTTGAAACGTTGCGATGTATGTCGTGGCATGTACATGAATATCATCTCGATATATCTTAAGATATCAATCTTATCACAGTCTTTTTAATCTTTATGAGAGTTCAGGGGCAGACAGATAGGCGTCATTCGCAAAGCTCTGTGATGTGTCATCTTTTTTTGGTTCCGTAATAAAATAATTACGGACTCATAGGTTGGCTAATAGATATGTTTACAACATTAAAAATGGTTAATTTTACAACATTAGTGTTTAAAGACGTCCAAAGCGCTGATGTTTTACTCGAATAATCCTCTTGTCAAACTGTAACAGTCCCTTTGTCCACCTTCTGGTCCCGTACCACAAACTCCTCTCCCAAGCTCCTATACCGGTCTGTAGACAAATTCACCACAAAAATGTGACCTATTTCGCAAATGCAGTTCAATATAGAGTGGCAAGCAATTACAAATTTAAAGGGGCAGTTCATTCTCAGTAAGATATCACGTTGACGTTGATTGGGTTGGCGCCGAATGTGGCTCAAGCTGATAAGGAAGACGCCTCAATCTGTCTCGTTAGGCAATAATAAGTAACCTTTTTATAGCTGTTACCTTTTATGCCCTCCATTTCGATGCAAATTCTTAGGAATGAGTTCAGTTACAGTAACACATTATTATAAGTACAATGCTAGGTTATACACTCCCAGGATTTAGTGCCTATCTATTTTTTTATTAATTTTTCGGTCCGGTTTCCATGTCTCGAAAAATCTATAGATTTTACTTTGTTTTACAGATATTGCATCCTGATCACAAATAAATATCTAAGTGTATCTACCTACCTACAAACAATAGTAGGTACCAATGTAATTCCTATTCTATATCTGATGGATTGACAATTTGACAACGGGTACGGTAATTATTAAAGACAGTTTGATGATTAAAATTTTATTCTTTAAAACATTTAAAATAAAAATTTAAATTGTAAAGTTTTCAGTAACTCAAATTATCAATTTTCTCATACCTTACTTAGATACCTACCTACTGACAGTTTCGTATAAATTTATGGGTTTGTTTCTAAAGACTTCTATGTGTCTTGAAAAATCACCTCACGAAACTTACCCACTAGCGGCTGCTTAGAAATTTGTAAGCTTTCAGTGAGTAGGTATCTTGGTTAATATGAAATTCGCCAATAAGGTGGTGTCAGCTTTTCTCAGAATTTGACCGTGGCAATTTATTGTGGATAAACAATGAGTCGTGAGCGGAGCAACCCCCGCCTCTGATAGCGGGACCCGAGGAGCATCCAATTTACGACCTAACTGTTAGTTTATACAACAATATTCTTCATACTGCATCCAGGAACAAAAGCTTGAAATATATTCGTAACTATCGATACAAGCCAGACTGGGTTCAATTCTAAATGTCCTGAGACTTGGAACGTGAGACATAATGAAGGATGGAATACAATAATCGTTCGAAATATTTCGCGCAAAAACAAAAGGCTTTCACAGTCTAGTCAAAGGGTAGCGAACTGTCTGCACTCAATGTAACATCGCGCAGGTAGGTGCCTTAGATATTCATATACCTACTTAATTATTAAGACGGCTTTGCTACGTTTTCGGCACTTCAGGCTAAAATTAACGCCATTTGGAGTAAACAATTACATATATGAAACAGCTAGGTAATCATAATTTTATACGTTAGATAAGTATTAGTGTTGCCCAAAGCAAGACTCTTGCGGCGGTCTTGCATGCCGTTATCTTGCAGACTCAATCTTGTTCTTGATCAAATGTTGCTTGTCGCTTGGTCCTGTGTTAAGACCAAGCAACAAGCAACATTTGAGCAAGAACAAGACTAAATCTGCAAGATGACGACGTGCAAGACCGCTGCAAGAGTCTTGCTTTGGGCAACACTAATAAGTATACGTTTTCCTGTCTAGTTTTTATTTTCAATATATTTGGCACGCTTAAGTACACGTATTAACAGCAGACAGTACCTACATACATTTCCCATATTTCCATTGTTGTATTTCCTCCTAAAACACTCATCAATGAGAATCATATCAAATATGCCGTTCTGATTCCTCCCTTACAATCAAAAAACACAAGCAGCAATAAACTTCACAATAAACTAATGAGACATTTAAACAATCTGAAAGACTTCCAAAGACTACAGAGATTACTTAATAAGTTAATGCAACTAGCTACCGCACTACACTAACTCGCTTCACTTCCTACATTTAACTGATAAAACATGACAAAATATTCCTCCTCTTTAAACGTCTACTCTGTATCAGTCTACCGTTATCTGGAAGCACCAAGTAACCAACATATACATAGAAGCACTAATGCCGGTATCGACCGGTACTCTATAAAACATAGCTAGGATATTCTGAACTCGGAAACAAATAAAATCAGGCACCTGCAAAGGCCCGCGGACGATCTGCCGCACACGCTCACCTGCTATGATTTATGCGCTTGAGCCGCCATTGTGCTGTCATGGCGACCAGCCCGCGGAAACTTATGAACTACCTAACCTCAAATGTCTTGTACTCTGATATATACAAATTATTGTCTCGGTCTATAAATGTGACTGCGCAAAATATCATTTAACCGGTTTATAGCGGTTTAGAAGTATCACGAAATTACACATTCATAGGAGAAATGCAAATCTAATTCACGCGTACTTACGTATTTATTAAACTCATAACTTTTAACATTAATGGGCAATGGGCATCTAACTATGTTAACTAGATTGCCATAGAGAAACACGTACGATGCACCTACCTACCTACTTCGGGTGTTACCGAGTTAGTATCATCGTATCTTCGTCCTATTTAACGGTATATAGTAATTGATCACGGCTTAGCTTTTAAGCTCATTATAGCCGCTCGGATATATTCAATTACTTAGTTACCATTGATTTATAAAGTCGATTAACGACCATTCGTTTCTATACATAGATAGGAACTCATATGTAGGTAATCAATTTGATAATAGGTAAGTAAATGGGTACATATTACCAAAACCTATTAGATAGGTATACTTATTAGATACGAGTTAATGCGAGAAAATACTTACCACCTGAAAAGTAAATTTAATTGAATCAACATAGTAGCGTAAAGTATTGACATGTGCACAAAGAGAAATGCAAATTATTTTTAATTGCCTTCCGGTAGAAAGTAGGTGAACTTGAACACGAAACGGGCTGGGCGAATCGGTTTGATTCTTGTCGAAATAATGACAAAGCGGCGACATGCGGCGTCGAAACTGCCGAATTCGCGCCGGTCCCGTGACAACAGCTCACCCCGACGGCGGACCGCCGATAAAGCAATTACGTTCCGTGTTCAAAAGAGACGACCCGTCGCAAAACGTCGGGAGACGACATGTCTGGTAGCTGTACCTCCAATACGTTACAGACGTCCACTTTACATCAATCACGATGAACTCTTTTGACCAAAAGTGAAAAAGCTTTTTTAGGAGTCGACATTCCAAATCAATAAATCAACACGGACATGGTTTTGACTATTCGAGTACAATTATGTAGTCAATATCCTATTACTTAATAGTCGATACAATATTTAAAACATTGGAAAATTAGAGTAATTACCATAGGTACTCGGACTCTACTCGACCGACCGATCCAGAAAACCGAAAAAAGTTAAAAAATTTGACCATATATAGTCGGTGATACAATAAGTTTGATGCTTAATTCCTGAATCTTCTCATGCACCATGTACCTAGTAGTTAAGAATGTTGTTCTAAAGAAGTTTAAACAAAGTAGGTAGGTAGGTACTGACGCAGACCTACATGCAAAGTTAACAACCTGTCTTACGTCCTGAATGATTCCCCTATAATTTACCATAAAAAAGTGATTGATTTATCCATGTTCTTACAAAAAACGGTCACTGATGATGCATGAAAAAATCGATCCAGTGCGACACCATAATAATCCATAATCAATAACTAATAATGTGTTCCGCATACGTGGGCGAGTTTGACGTATACCCATTTGTTTTACTTAACCTTAAGGCTCTTATCCACGATACGCATCCTCTTAAGTCGGATCATTGTTTGCTGCCGTCCTTTCCGGGATTTCGAGGACCCACTCCGGTGGGCGTAATGATAAATCTAAAGCGGGACTAGCAGGCCACGGCTAGACACCTACCAACAGCTTTGAATGCATAATTCTCTTCTAAAGAATCTGGAAAGACCTTCCTACGCACAATGCTTATTTAAAATTCACCTTGTAACCAATAATACAGAGTAGTACGCGTTAAGAGTAGGATTATTTTCAGGTTTAGAACGCGTACTATACTTAGCCCCTGGAATATTATAATCTAAGACCACCTACATAGTATCTTCATTTACATGGAGTTTTGTCTCGAGGCAAACTGGAAGCTCGAAACAATTGGATTAGTAGATATTATTGCCTGCAAATCAGACAAATCCATTTCATTAAAATTATTTTTAACGGTCATACACATTGAGTCAGTAGCTACAACGAGGTAAATGATCGAACTTAAATACATGTAAGTATACCTAATTAAGACAAATACGAAAATATAAAAATGTAGGATAAGGGAAAGTCCTAAACCTGTAGTCATAATTTTAAACTGGCCCTAAGAGAAATCGTGTGTATAATCACACGGCTAATATATGGTGCATACCTACCGACGTATGTAGATGCAGGTGCCTCGTACCAGTAACTAATGCACTTAAACTCTACAAACCGAACGAAAAGATTACTAGGTTGCATTAGATTGCCTTAAATCGCTTACAGTTTCAAATGTCAGATTCGTTAGGTTTCTAAACAAGTGGCTGAGCGTACAATAGGTTGGTACGACAAGTAGCAGCAATCGGTAAGTAGGTTAGCGCCTGCATTTCATCACCAGATGCATGCAAAGTGGATGGTAATTAATAAACGTCAACAACAGACCAGAACTTGTGAGGCAGCGAATTTGGTATTCGATGGAGCGTTTATGTTAACTAACATGAACAATTCAAATCAATCAAGTAGAATACACAGGCGTTAATACGATACAACCCTATCATACTAAACTCTACAAACCAGCTTGCGTTTCCAGATATATTTTTTGCCAGACGCTAGTTTCTGAGACAATTTAAAATTAACTTGTAAGATTTAATTTAGATGATTTTATGAAGATCAGATGGCAATTACTTCTTTAAAATAACAGAATCAGTAGGTACTTACTAAATCTATAAAATTTGTTTTCGAGTTATGGATGCATTACTACCGTGCTAAATATTCTTCTGCGTTTTAATACGCATACATTATTGTATAGTAGGCTTCTTTCAATAACGATGTAGGTAATATTTTTTCAAAAATCTGTTGACTTGAATAGTGTCTAATATGAAACAGAAACGATAATACTTTTAGCTTAGTAGGAATAGCTTTCGATGTGACTGCCTCGTTGGTCTAGTGGTAGCATGCGCCGCCTAAGGACCAAGAGATTCCGGGTCCAAATCCCGAGTCGGAGCAAAAAATTCTGGCTGGGTATTTCAATGTTAAAATGACTCAGTAACAGTCCGGAGTTAGGAAGTTGGCTATTTAATCACCCGCGTCGGTCCTGCACCTGACCTCTCCGGTCATGTCGAATTGCCGTCTCGCCGGACTATAGGAGTATTAAAAGTGAAGGAATAGAGAGTGCACCAGTGTTTGCACACACACTTTTGCACTAAGTATAATATCTCCTGCGCCATCGCATAAAAACACGTGTAAATTAAATTATTTAGTGCGATGGCCAAGTCAATATATTTATATAAAACGTTAAAGATTTTTAATATTGATATGCGTCACTATAAGATGCTGTTAATTATTACGTAACAACTTAATGCTTCGAGTACGGAGATTCCAGACACAATTGATTTTCATTTATGGACCACGATCGTGGTCCTATGGACTGGACGTATTAAGACAGAAAGTCGCTTAAGTAGAGACTGAATAAATTAATAACCGACTTGGTATTACATGGATCTCACAACTTTTTACCGTAGAACAACTCGAGTTGCGAGACTTGGTTTTTTTGACAAGTATTGTTTTTGATGGGATCTCATTTCTTTTTGTATTTTGTAGACAGTTCTACTTTTTAACCGACTTCAAAAAAAAGGAGGAGGTTCTCAATTCGACTGAATGTTTTTTCCTTTTCGGTACCTTCTACTTATTGTATACCTATATGTATATCTACCAGCAACGAATTTTCTTAAAGCCCTCTCTCTGACTTATGAACTTTTCTTATTTTTGTAGGTAGCCTTCTGTTTTTAACCGACTTCAAAAAAAAGGAGGAGGTTCTCAATTCGTCTGAATTTTTCCTCTTTTCCGGTACTACTTCTTGAGCTTCAGCTACAGTTTTTCTAAGAGCCCACTCCCTGTCTCTATGCGTTTTTCTGGGAGGCTTTGATGTTACAATTTTTGATAAATCTGGACGGTAAATGCTTCTTAGTCTGTTGTATTCACAAATTGAGGATTCCTGCGCTTTAACACTTCCAAAGTCGACATTAATTAGATGTAAACCGCCCAGACTTGTAACTGTAAGACTTGTAATTGCGGAATGAATTCGCATGACGGGAATACCCATTTTTTGCTCGATTTGGCAGGGGCACTATCGTGCGCCTATATTTATATGGGATTACAAAGTTATTTAAGCAGTTATGTATCTAGAAAACTGGACCAAAATTAAAAAATTTTACTCGACTTGGTGGGGGCACTACTGTGCGCCTTTATATTTATATAGTATTACAAAGTTATTTAAGTAAGTAGTTAAATATTTATAAAACTGGACCGAAATTGAAAAATTTTGCTAGACTTAGCGGTTGCACTACCGTGCCCCAAAATATTTTAGTTTTTCCTTAGTTCATACACCAAACACTACTTATATTCCAAATTTGAAGCTTCTAGGTCTGCTAGAAGTGCCTTAGAATTTTGATGATCGGTCAGTCAGTCAGTCAGTGAGTGACAAAATTAAGAAACCTTGACCCATTATAATTCTTAAACTACTGGTTCAAATTGAATGAAATTTGAAATATACCGTGTCTTTACAATGCCTGCACGGTTATTGAAAATTCAGTATTCTAGTTTTATCCACAACGAAGTTACAGGGGGTCGAAAATGGCCTGAATTGCTTCGAGAAAAGGATGGTACGGCCGTGCCGCTTTTTTGCTCGACTTGGCGGGGGCACTGCCGTGCCCCCAGATTTAAATAAAATCTTTTTAAAACATGCACTCTAAACTGGTTTATACCCAATTATACTTTGAATGGCAGCTTGTGTCGAGTTGTTTGAAATCCTAGTCACGAAACCAAAGGTCGCGTTTTCGATTCTCACTGGGAGTAAATATAATATAAATATAAATATAAATATAAATATAAATATCCGACTACATCACATACATTGATCTGACTCCGAGGTAAGTAGCTTAAGCACTTGTGTTACAGATATCAGAATCAACAGTGGTATTACAAATATATACTTAAATATTGGATATTAACACCCAGACACAGAACAAACACAAGTATTCATCATACGAATATTTGTCCTGGGTGGGGATCGAACCCACAACTCTTGGCGCATGGGGCAGGGTCACTACCGAATGCGCCATCGAGCCAGTCGTATGAAATGTTCGTGTGATTAACACAGTGATGAGACCCAAGTACCTACTCTCAGAAGAAGTTTTTATACATCTCTATTAAACGAGGCATTCCGCTTTAATATACAAATTCTCTTTTATTATCATGCCACATTTGCGCTTTCCTAGCGGTGGTAGCTCAATGGTAAGGACACGTGCCTCTTAACCGAGGAGTGCGGGTTCAAGCCCGGGCATGTACCTCTGGATTTTTCAAATCTATGTACGTATTTATACCACTAGCTCGACGGTGAGGGAAAACATCGTTATGAAACCTGCAAATTCAAACCACTTTGGATTTGTAACCATGATCCAAAAATTGTCTGGTTCCCCTATCTTAGGGTTACGAAGGTCAGATTGGCAGTCGCTTCGATGTAAATACCCGACTCGCTAAATCCTGGATCATGGTCTAAGCGGACCCTGTCTTAGCACGGGACATAACGCTAGGAAGATGATTTGCGCTTCCTAAGAATCGATATTTTCCGACACAAGTAGCTTAGCTGAATTACAAATACATATATTTTAATTTTGAGCTAAGGAAGTAAATTTTATTTGTGTAAATTCTCATAATTGTAATTACTTAATAATAATACCACAACAATCGAGATGAACTATTTATTATTTCTTTCAATTACATAGTACTTTTAAATTAAGCATACATAATAGTAATGAAAATACTTGAAGGAGCCCATAATGCGTGCTCCTATGGATGCCAAGATTATAATATATACATAAGTAGGTAAATACATGTCTTCCTCCACAGGACAGGCAATGCCTAGTGTGGATATTTTACCCGTAATGGACATTTTGTTTTCTGGCAATAAAAAATTTTTGTTTTTTTGCAATTTGCATTATGTCTTTCATTGCAGCTTGATGTTGGGGCCATGTAGAAACGGCCTTGGTTGCAAGCAGACTAGTAGTGCGCGTCTTCGTCTATTTGAGCGAGTCTTCTGCTACCTGGATGAAGTCTTAATGAGTTTACACTCAATAAACCGCAGTGACTATTTTAGTATTTTGGGTATGGCACATGGCAACTGTAGGCTATTGCTGTCAAAACGTCAAGCTGCTAATTCTCATGTACTACATACATACTTCATATCACGTAATCCCATTAGTGTTATTTCTATACATGTATATTTTTCACCCTGCTAAAACATAACAAATTATGTAAGAGCAGGGTAGCCACTATCAAAATATTTGTGGGATCAGATCCCACATCACTGGGCAAATGGACTCATTTGCCCATAAAATGTTTCAAAATACCTATAAATATGTTTGTCCAATAAATATGTCCACTAGAAAATATGTCTGTATATAATATGTTAAATACTTATTTAGTTATAAAAGCTACTTTAGTTCTAAGAAACCATGTGACTAAAGGTAATCTTTGACAAGAAGCTAGCACTTAAATAAATTAACAAAATCTATGAAAGTTTTAATCAACTGTATCTGTATAGTATAAAACTTGTATCAAATCTTATATCATTAAATATATCCAATTATGTTACTATATTAGTGAAACTAATTAATCTGCTTATTATCTATAATTGTAACAAGAAAATTTGAGCCCACCGGTTTACTAGTCCATGTTGTGAAAAAATATTTTTTTAACATATCCCAGTTTGCCATGTATGTTTTAGATTTCCTTTTCATTTCATTGTATGGTATATTTTTGGCAGTCGATAAGTTTACCTCTTCTCCCATAACTTTTTTATAAACCTTTTCCTCTAGACATAGCAGTATACTTAAAAAGTTGGCATATAAATTATATTTAGATATAGATAATGCACTGTTGAGAATGTCCTTTCGCTTCTTTACCACCCCTTGCTTTCTGCCTTTAGTGGCTACTTCGTGACACCTAAAAATCATAAAACTATTAATTGTAATGAGCATGTAAATGTTTTCTATTACATTATCATCATGCACTACCTAATCCACTGCAACATTTATGTTCACAGTGGCATCATAAGTAATTAGGCAAATTCAAATTAATTTTAAATTTAGTTTCTGCCAATAGGGATGGTTTTACATTGTTACTGCCACCTTTTGATCGAGGAAAAGTAATAACTGTGAGAATTGAATGGAATAGAATAGAATAGAATAGAATAAATGTTTATTTGGCACATTACAAAATTTGCTTGGGTTGGGTTGGTATGATTGGAATAAGCATTCTAATATCAATACATCCCATTATCATATCCATATATCTATACTAATATTATAAAGTTGAAGGGTCAGAGGGTAGGCTTTTGTTTCATGGTTTGCTTGAACATACTAATCACAGGACCTACTGGACCGATTTGAAAAATTCTTGCAGTGTTAGATAGCCCATTTATCGAGGAAGACTATAAGCTATATAACATTAACCATAAATGCGGGTGAAACTGAGGGCAGAGCTAGTCTATAACATTCAGAAAGCTTATTCAGACAGAATAGAATAGAAAACCCAATATACGACTAAAGCTAGAACTTCAGGACCACAGTGTTTACAGCTCAACATGTTCACTAATATAAACTTTTGATAGGCAGCACAGTCTTATGGCTAGAGATCCTGCTAAGGGCAATTATTAGTAATTAACATTTGTGCCAAATTGTCAATGTCACAAAAGAAATTGTAGAATGTTAATACTTCAGAAATAAAGGCTTTATTATTATATTTAAAGCACATGCATATACTTACTTCAAAATGAACTAATTGATGTACTATTGGGAATAATTTAATATTTATGAATTTACCTACCTTATTCTCTAATTAGTTAAACACTATGAGATTAATTATTATAGCAAAAATGGTTTGGCAAGTTTGAGCAATACTTACGGTTTTACTTTTTGTTTAACCCATAAAATACTTCCAGGAGCTACTCTTGGTCTGTCTTTTGATTTAAGATGTGGAAAAACAAAAGAACACTGTTCTAGTTTTGGTACGCATTTCAATTTAACTTGTGATGGGTCCCGATTTCTATATAACAAAGCCCTTTCTATTGTTTCTTGTGAGTACGGCACTCCACCTCCAAATACAAACAGCTTTATGTATATTGGTTGATGTAAAAACATGTCTACAAGTGCTCCTTGGATACCTACATGTATCCATCTTGCCATTTTATCGCTACAAGACACAGATGCGGTCTGAGAACCACGGCCCGGCTTGGTGCGCACTTGTCCTATTACATGGTAATCTATACCAGGTTCCCTTTTGTCTTGTTCACATGTAGGAAGACATTTAGCACCTGTCCTATAGATGTCCTCATCTAGTCTTCTACGTTTAGGATCATTGTCAGCTATTTCATCATCTGACTGGTTTTCCAGTATGATAATATCACCAATACTTTCTTCGTGCGAGAAATCACTTTTGAGTATTATACAAGCGTCACCACAAGGCAGCTGGGAAGAGTAAAAATAAAAATGAATATTCTCATCTAGTTTAAACTTGTCATCTTCTATTCTAAATATTGTAGTCTCTCCACCTGCAGTACTTTTTATATTATCATATAAGTATAGCAAGAATCCTCTCCTTGCGATTACTTCAGCATGGCTATCATTTAGAATATGGCCGTCTGTAGTCATCTCGCAAGCACCAATACATTTAGTGCCAGTACCTATGGACACGACCTCTAAACATTCATTGAAATAGTCATATTGCACGATGGCAGCTAGCACAGTGTGCTCTTCGAGGGAAGGCTTACCGCATTTGGTCAATTTATTATATGCATCTATACACAATTTCGCAACTCTATCAGGTAATGATAAATTTGTGTTTAGGTTGCAGATTTTGAATTGCGTACACATTGTTTTATTAAAAACACTAACAAAGGCTATGATACTGAATCTGAATTCTGAATGAATGACCGATTAGGTCAGAGGGTTATGATTAATAGGTCCAATTGATACTATTTTACATATTACTTATACAATTTTATACAGAAAATATTTCCAAACGTAAACACATGTACGTATTATGCATCGATCGAACGACAGACAGATCCGCCGATCTATAATATTAATGTCAGGTTGACAACGAGTCTCTTTTTTTTTTAATTTGAGTTACAGTACAAAGATAATAAAAGTTATACAACCGTTTATAGTGTGTGTTACCAAATATGTAATGTAAGTGGATATTCCGCCATTTTATATGTTGTCTAATATACGAAATAATAAATAAAAAAACATCCCAGTCCAAAAATAGTCCGAAGACACAGTGCAATTTAAAGACTTATTATTCGTTCAAACGATAATCTTCAGTCACGGCTCCCAATCTTAATGATAGGTCTGTCTGTTTCACGATGATTTCCATGAAAGGTGTCTATACTCCTTTTCATGCATTGGTCACAAGTAATGAATGTATACACTGTCCTCAGATTACTTTGTTCTGTAATCTGAAACTTCTACCATTCCAGAAATACGTGAACAACAATTTCTCGTAAGTCACCTAACCATTAAACTGTGTCAAAACTAGGTAAACATTTGTTTCACATTTGAAAATGTGACAATGCATACCTACATATTATTGCTCGTGACTGTACATACTTTCTACGAATCGAAATATTCGGTATCAAATATAATATTTAACTATATACGCCAATATTATTCCAAAAAATAATTAGTAATCTCCATTAATTAATCTAAACACGATACATCAATATTCTTCTTAAAATTACTAATTTAACAAAAATTTTCTATGAATTATATCGGGAATCGGAAAGTTTTCTAAAAATAAATGTAAATAGAAATAGAAATGGAAATAGAGACAAATCTTTATTCAAGTAGGCTCCATCAAAGCATTTATGAATAGTCATAATAATACAAAAAATGATTCTACTACCAGGTTCGGAACGTTGATTCAATTTTTTTTTTTTGAGAGGACATCAGTTGTTGGCCAAATGCGGCCTTTACTACCTACCGGGCTGGGAATCGTTGATTCTACCGAGAAGAACCGGCTATAATACTATCAATACTATCGATAATTTCGATCGCTGCCAACTAATGAACTATCGATAGTATGAATTTGCTCTTCAATATCGTACGGACAATCGATAGTCTATTCGGTATTAAAGAACAATACATAGATATCAATACTATCGATAGCTTATTGGTTAGCAGCGATCGAAACTATCGATACCATCGATAGTTCAACTATCATATTGGCCTATCAAGTGGCAACACTAGTGGACTTAGTGTCTGGAAAATACCTAATAAAATTGCAACGTTTTAAAAATATTATGTGTTTTAAAAATGTGTATGTGTTTAAAAATTTACATATGAGATACTTAGGGTTACTAATACTTAGGTATACTCAAAACGATATGAAAATATCTAGGTACTTAGCATAATTTCAGCATTTCAAACCGCGATGCCATCAATATAATTAGGTAATTAATAATTTTGGCTACTACTAGATACTTATTAATAAATAAATCCTCCAGACTTGAACACCAATTCCCTAGTTCTAAACTAAGCTTATTAGCTTGTGCTATGGATACTAGGCGAATGGATAGACATAGATACCTATTTAACGTTGTTGCGGTGCAATCGAGGACTGTGTCCAGCACACGCTGGAGGTGTGTCCGGCTTTTGCGGAAAGAGCGCGAAGCGCTATCCGCCGCCGTACCGACATCCGACAACTCCTAGGAGGCGGTGCTCTCCTTCTGCGGCACCATTATGTCGGAGAAGGAGAGCGCCGAACGTCAGCGCGAGCTCGACAATCCCGCCCGTTGAGTTATGGTGTCTAGTCCGGCGGTGCCCTACAGGGGGGTCTCCGAATACTCCTGTAGTATCCCTGTCTGTCGTAGAAAATGACTAAAAGGGCCTTTTGGGGTCGTGGAGTGTCTGTGCGGGGGCCTGCATTCACTTCGTTCAAGCAGTGGATCCTCTTCTGCAAAATAGGATGGGGTGACACTGTGGTCTGTGCCGTCGTAAGCACCTAGGAAGTGTTCTGGGGGAGAAGTTGCCTCACCCTCGAGATGGGCCGCATGGATCGGCTGCGGCGTAACGTAGATTTCGTGAAGAGTCCCGTGACCACCGTGAGGTTTAGTCGGTAGTAGAGTGTTTTTTCCAGACAGATCCGAGCCCGACACACCCTTGGAGGCCGAACCTAGGCTTACTTGGATGGTGCGTAAATGCATAAAGACATACCTAGGTACTTAAATACGCTTATCTTTTTACAACCATGCCTCGCGTAGGTACAATTGGAGTAAGTACAAAGGATAATGGAGCGTTAGGAAGCGTTAGGACTTCTAGGCAGTAAAGTCTTAAGAAGGCACAGCTCGCTATGCACAATGCGGTGCTGATTCCTACGCTAAAATATAAGCAATTAGCAAGAGCTGGGTTTGGCAGAAAGAGCATTATGTAAAATAAACGCGGTCGAGATGCGTGCGCTGCGTAAAATCTGCGGTGTATCGCTCACACTGCGTTCGGAATGACAATGTAAAAAAGAGAGTCGGTCAGAAAGACAGCGTCGGAGTCAAGGTTAGAGGCATGCTCCGGTGGTTTAGACATGTGGAAAGCATAGATGACGAAAGAAATTGACTAAACAGACATACAATGCGAAAGTGTAAGGATATAGGCGCCGCGGTAGGCCTAGGCTTACCTACCACGGCCAGATTGGTCGTATATAAACAGAAGGTGATGTCAGGAGCTATAAAAACGAAAGAGCTTGTATGAAAAGAATCATGAATGCTGAAGTAGCAAGCGAGGTGTGTAAGGTTCGTGCCATATGGCGTTCGATTCTCTCTACCTACCCCGCTAGGGAAGTGGCGTGAAGTTTATTTAAGTAGGTAAGTTAGTAAGTATTTTCAAATATATTATATTCCCTACTAAGTAAGTATTTTATAAAAAACCTTTACCCCTAGATGAAAATAAGTAGGCACCTGATTTATTTCTACTATTATTTTACCCTGGCACCAGCCCAGACATACTACACACATACATATAAAAATATAAATTGGTGAAACTGCAATTAATAAAAAAGTCTGTAATCATTACAAAAGTAGTTCGACTTCACGATGATTTATAGTAGGTATTTGGAACAATTAGGTGAATGTACGCGATGTACCTACTTACATTTTAATTTTTAATATTCGGTATTACCTTTGTATTACTTATACATTAATTATAGAGTAAATTTATATATTATTGTGTAGGTATGTACGTACCTTACTACATACATAACATCACGCCCATAATCCCCGAAGGGGTAGGCAGAGTCGAAGGGGTAGCAAACCCCTTCAACCACATTCAGCCAAAAATAAAGCCGGGCTGGGTTAGATGGAAAATTGTGAAGAAGCAGTGACAAGCGGCTAACCTGCCGCCTACACAATCACACACCCAAAACCCGATATAGCATTAGTCGCCTTTTACGACATGCTAGGCAAGAACCACAGTTGGCATATTGTTTTTAAGTCCCAGACCAACATGGGACAGTGGGCTGGGTTGGATGGAAAGCTGTAAAAAGGAGTGACAAGTGGCTAGCTCGTCGCCTACTCAGTCACATACCCAAAATCCCGTAAACCATTAGTCGCCTCTTACGACATGCTAGGCAAGTACCACAGTTGGCACATTCTTTTTTTTTGTCCCAGATCAACATGGGCCAAGTCTCGGACCAACATAGGACAAATAAAGTAAATATCGTAGGTACCTATTTATATGACAGTTTCGCAACAAATTAAAGGTAGTGTTTAATGACAAGCTTTATTAATCTCGAAAAACTCCATTTAATTTACATTTGATTAAAATTTATTTTATTTTTAAGTCAGGTACCGAATCTGCAAAGATTTACCTATGAAAGGCCTTTACATTTAAAATTTAATTCCAGTTTAGATGCACTCATTGACCGTAAACAAAAGCACACCGATGTCATTTATAATCTCTAGCTAATAAATCCGTTTAATTATATCTATCAGTTTTAGTTACGTGGGACGAGCGCCTCCAAATTAGGGAGCAACAATGAGAGTTCATCAATCACACCACCGTTGAGTTGGGATAACGGGGTCGAAGATTATGGCGACGGACACAGGTCACAGTTGAATATAATTATGAGAGTAAGGAAAACCAGTCTAACTTAAACATTTTTCACATATACAGTTGCATAACGTTGTCAGCGCATGTTAACAGTGCCGTCTTTAACCTATTGAAGGACCTGGGCTCAGGGCCTTTTTTATATGCCCAGGTGCAACGTTGCCCTAGGGGGCCCTCTCGATCACGGAGCCCTGGGCACGTGCCCTGTGTACCGAGTGGGAAAGAGGGGTCTGCATGTGTACCTTATTCCATTGCTGAAGAGGTACCGTGATTAGATTTCGTGAGAATAGATGAGTTCGTAGGTTATGTTTCTGATGAACTTTATATGACTGCAGTTCCGGATCAATCCAGCATCAGCGGTGTACTGTTAGGTGGCATGACTGGAGGAATGTTACGGAGCCCCACTCAGAGACGGACCCCGGAGTATACGAATAAGTTCATTGAGTGAGGCCCCCAACCGATAAATTTGCCGCAGGTCTAATACGGTGTAGTCACGCCACTGTTAAGCATGAAAGCGCAGGGCCCATAACATTTTCCAAATAAAAATACGGCAAATACGGCCCCGTCTTATCGGTATTTTCAAGAAATAATGAAACAATTACATGAAAAATTGTGCAACACGTTAAGAGTAACATATGTATCTAAGCATAAAGAAAATAGGTAGGGACCTATTAGATACTTACCTACGTTTAAGATATTACAAGTATGCAAATAAATAAGTTATCACATCTAACAGGGTTTCCAGGATTTTAAAAAAAAATTGAACTAACAAAGAAGTATTCATTTTGTAAAAAAAACGGTGCAATGCATAACGCCATGCATAAAGGTGTTACTTTACTGCTATTAACTCTTTACTGTGACATACACCTTTGGACCATAGCCTACCTGTGCGGTAATAACGCTTAATAGCCGTGAATGCGGACAAAGTGATTTTTATAAAAAAAGGTAATCTTATCGGAAAATATCAAATGAGATGAAACGATAGGACTCTAACGCCTTTATCCTGTAGTTAAGACAATACAGGATTTATGAGATTGTTAAAAGATAGCGAGCCGAGTGAGAATAGTCCGGCTGCGGGCGTACTCACTACTTAGTTGATGGGACCTCTAGGATACTTTAATATTAAAATGCAGTATCCTATGTCTACGGCGAGGTACGACGGCATTAGGCAAGTAGGCATTTATAAGAACTACCTCTGGCATTGCAAATGTCTCTAAGTTACGGTGACTACTGGTAATCAGGAAAAAAATATACTCGGCATATCCTCGCATTGACTCAAACTCTAGTCACATTGGTAGGGCTATTCTCATATAACTATCGAACTTGAAAGTCTACTGACTTTTTCGTGAGGTTTTTTGCACACTTTCTAAGTCATTACTTCGGGCATTAATATATTTTATCACAATAGTCATCATCTTCCTAGCGTTATGTCCCTTGCTTAGACGGGGTCCGCTGAGACCATGATCCAGGATTTAGCCAGTCTGGTGATTACAATAAAGCGACTGCCAATCTGACCTTCGTAACCCTAAGATGGGGGAACCAGATAATTTTTTATCAAAATGGTATTGACCTAACAAAATAACTGCTATTTTAGCTCTCATCGTGCCTTTCAATGACAAATTTGCAGATCAACACCTCAACATTAAAAAGCAGCAAAACACCGCATTTTTAGCCTTCAAAAGCGAATTATTGGTTGCACATCTATTATGAAGACCTCACTTCCCCGCCGTCGAAACCATACGGCACTTACATTATGAATGATCGTTCCCAAGTGATTTTCTCGCAACGTGCCATTACGCTCGTTCGTGCAGGCATCAGTCGAGACGTACCGTCTCGAAAGCAGGCAGCTTTCCTACAAACAATATACTTCCTAAATACGTGCAGCTAACGAGGAGCAGAATAACGCTGTATTCATCATCGGATTGCTGGATATCGGTAGGGCTGATAAAGGGAAACTGTGTAATTATTTAACATTTAAGTCGGAACATCGAAATATTTTACCAGATCTCTGGACCAATTTACTTTGCAACGTGTTTAAATTTGTTTTGAACTGGTAAGCGTATACACCAGTAATTAGTGGATTTCTTAATGACAATATTGGTTATGAAATTAAATTTTCCAAATGGGTAAAATAAAATGAAATAGGAATCTATAATATGTCTCATTTACTAAATAAAATGCGTGTCTATATTTTAACTAATAATATGCAGGTGCATTATTTACTTATTAGATACTTACCTACTGCCATTAATAGGTAAATATATTTTTTCTCGGTTCTAACTAAACACTTATTTTAATTAATACAATGACTTACTTCAATATCATTAATGAATGAGGTGTAATTTTTAAGAAATTTTGATCAAATTTTTTGTATACTTAGAACTACAGCTTCCTGTTTACCATCAAAAAGCGTATTTCACGGACAATAAATTTCTAGTTGAAAACTAATCCGATGGTAGCCCTAAAGACAGACAGGCATTCGTGGTCCTTATTATGCTGACCATCAGTGGGCGTTGAAGAAAGAGGGTAGTTTGTCATTCCACGCCTCATTACTGGCCAGATGACAGGCGATCAACACAATTTGAATATCAAAGCTGAGCTTACCCCACAACGCGATAGATTAAAAACATATCAGCACGCCCCCATTGATGACATCAATAAATGGATTATTTAAATTTGGTACTGTTGATATCATCGAAATCGGAATGGTTTACATTATAGAGTTTAGTTTTTTCTTTTATTGGAGCGCATGCGATGGTTCTTTTGATTTATTTATTAAGATTTCTTCCCTTTATTATATTTGCATATTATCTCGTGCTTAGACGGGGTCCGCTTAGACCATAATTCAGGATTTAGTGAGTCTGGCAATAACATTGAAGCGACTGCATATCTGACCTTCGTAACCCTAAGACAATTTTTGGATCTGGTTACAAATCCAAAGTTATTTGAATTTGCAGGTTTCATCACGATGTTTTCCCTCACCGCCGAGCTAGTGGTATAAATACGTACATAGATTTGAAAAATCCAGAGGTACGTGCGGGTTCGTGTTCGGGTTTGAACCCGCACCCCTCGGTTATGAGGCGCGTTTTGTTACCATTGAGCTACCATCGCTCTTTATATTATGATATTTACATTTACACCAAAATATTAAAGATCACTTAAACTTAATTTTTAAACGATCATTATAAAAAAAATCCATTTGAATAATTTTGTATATGCAAATATGCAAATGAAAATAATGTTAAGCTATAAGTGGAGCTTTTGAATACATATCATCGATTTTTATTAAAAGGGCACACATACGTTGTCTTTTATATAACAACTAGCTGTGCCAGCGGTGTCACCCGCGTTTATGGTTAATATTATATAAACTATTTCCGTCATACATGATTTCTATGTAACTTTAACCATTAAGGCTGCACACGCGACGGAAACTTAAAAAATGAAATAACTTCTCCCGTTTTCCCAACCTTTCCCTTCACTACTCTGCTCCTATTGATTGTAGCGTGATGAAAAATATACTATAACCTGCCCAGGAGTATGAAGAATAATTGTACCAAGTTTCGTTAAAATCCGTCGAGTAGTTTTTGTTTCTATAAGGAATATACAGACAGACAGACAAAAATTTTACTGATTGCATTTATGGCATCAGTATCGATCACTAATCACCCCCTGATAGTTATTTTGAATATATATTCCATGTACAGAATTGACCTCTCTACAGATTTATTATAAGTATAGACAAAAAAGCGCGCGTTGATGTCTTTTCTGTGTACCGAACTATTTGTTAGAATGTTTTTTGTTGCTTCTAACTTATTCCAAGCGTAAACGTGTTCAGTTATCATTAGCATAATCTAATTACTCTTTGATACAAACTACAAAGACATATTAAAACACCGAAACATGCAGATTTATTAATTTAACAACCAAGCTTTTATATGGCAAATGAATAAAACAAATATGTTTTAAGTAAGACATGTTGTTTTCATGTCGCTTTAGAGAGACATTATCTGACATTTATTGGGACGTGTAAATAGTAACAACTGTCATGTGAAGTAATGTACATACATAACATCACGCCCGTAATCCCCGAAGGGGTAGGCAGAGTCAAAGGAGCTGCCCCTTTGACTCTGCCCCTTTAACCACTTTCAGCCAAATCAAAATGAAGTTAGTAGGTAATCGTAAATGGTAAGAATACGGGTAGGATGAAGCTAGGTGAACCATATTCGGTCAAATAACCACAGAGAAAAGTACGAACGAACCACCCGTGCATTTGTAGAATCTCGACGCAGAGGCGTTTGATTAACTTTAAAAACGTACATAACATACCTACTGATGTATTTTTTTTTCTGAGGTGTACTTGCACCGTGTTTTTTATGTAATAAACATTTATTACATAAAAAATATATTTGTATGTAATATTAAGGAAAAACTGTAATTGGCATCTCATAATTTTGTTCCCATATTTATGTTAATCTTGTTTGACAGGCCCGTTGGTCGAGTGGTCAGGGACCCAGGCCACGAAACCAAGGGTCGCGAGTTCGAATCCCGCTAGGGGCAAATATTTCGTGTGATGAACATGGACTTTTAATTTTGTACTCGAGTCATGGATGTTTATATACGTATTTAAGTATGTCTATCTGTTCGCCTAGTATCCATAGTACAAGCATAAGCTTAGTTTGGAACTAGGGAATTGATGTGTCAGTCTGGAGAATTTATTTATTAATTTAATTTATGCTTTAGATTTTCTTAAATAAATAAATTAAATTAAATAAAATTTTATAAAATTTTCAGATCGACGATTCAGATGTCGCATTATGTGACAATAAAAATGCAATATAAATAATTGCATCCCGACCAAAGAAATTTCCAGACAAAATAATATCACATCACACGGACGCGGTCAATAATAATATTATTATTAGGTACTTCCACCTGCACAAAACAATGGTAACAATACACTTCCTGCATTATTAAAGCTACTCGTAGTTAAGTACGGATCAAGGTTTATAGCAGGCGTGCGTTCTCAGAGACGGACACGCGGACTAAACGAGGGGCCTTTTGAGACCAAAGTTATTAACGATACGAGATTATTACTCGTATTATCGTGAGAATCATCAATCAATTATTGATACTTTTTCAAAATTAATGGTATCGTCTTTATAATGTCTGATTTTATTAAATAAAATTAATTTGTTTATTTATCCTGTTTAAGAATAAGAAGTAAGGTAGTATTAGTGGTCACGGCCACCCTGAATTTACACGGCCAGACTAGAGGCGTACCTTTAGGTGGTGCTTTTCGAGAAATATTTCATACATACCTATTATTTTTAGAAAACTAGCTGACCCGGCGAACTTCATAACGCCTCGTTCTCGGATTTTTAATACCCATTTTTTCCGTGCAATTTTTTTTTTTTCATAATAACCTTCACCTAATAATAACAAACACAACTACAAATTAGCGAAATCGGTTCAGCTGTTCTCGAGATTTGCGCTTAGCGACACATTCAGCGATTCATTTTTGTATATAGATATACCACTTAGCTTCCTAAGCAGTTACACCTATAAACCAGACTCTGACTGTTATCGATCTAATCCAACCCCATACAGGAGCCGAATAAACTGCTAGGAAGAAGCATCGGGCCACAGCCTGCTCTCAGTCCAACAATATGCATTTTAATTCCGCCGCAACAGGAAGCTTGCACTTTCGTAATTTGAGCGGAGAGCGGGTGAAGACCCCGCAAATGAGCCCTAATATACCTCGCCGAGGTTTTTTAATTTACATTCATTTTAAACCTCGTTCCAGCACACGAAATGCACTAAAATGTCGCACTTTTGAAGAGGGGAATGTATTTTTTTTAAGCTGTACTCGTATAAATACTTGCTTAATGCTACCAGGTATTTTTTGATGCAATTCGCGGAAATCGGATCAGAATAAAACAACATTTGAGAAAAAAATATACATTTAGCTCTGCCAACGTAGACTACCGCTTTTATTGTTATTTCATACATTTCACTATCTCTCCTGGAATACACACTTTATCTTGTAGGTATACAAGTATCCAGTTTTTCCTGTGTAAGGATCGAGCCATATGGCGTTCGGTTCTCTCTGCCTACCCCCCTAGGGAAATGGCGGGAAGTTTTAGTTAGTTAGTTTTCCTACAATTTATAATTGTATTTAATTTAATTTAATATCGCATTTCTTGTAAACAACCAAATTCATCTGGATCATTGTCCTACGCAGTAATCCAGGTCACTACTAAATTGCATTGCTACTTTCACATTTATTTATATTTTATAAGTACACATAATTGTTTCGGAGACAGGAACAATTAAAAACCATATCGCGAATGGCCTCTAAAGTTTTAACGCCGAAACGGTTAATCAATTTAAACGTCCCAAAATAAGAGTATTAACAGATAAAATGACATAATGATACAAATATCGAGCTGCATTAAATCTCTCGGACATGTTAATCACTGAGCCGGTAGCTGCTTCCGTAGGATAAATTTTTTGTAAGGTCCAGTTCACACGCATGTAACCAAGTGCGCCTGCACCACTCTGGGCGCGATGTGGATGCCCAGCCCTTATCTCGACGCACAACCTTCGACACAACCTTATCTCGACGCTAAGTACAAACAAGCAGTTCACCAGAACATTTATACTAGAGAAGCTCTTAGTTATAGAATAGAATAGAATAAATGTTTATTTGGCACATTACAAAATTAGTTGTTACTGTCATACATTTTTAAATATGTTCGCCGTAGGCACCATATTTAGGTAGTGGTACCTACCAAATGTTAGACTTACATACAAGTCCTGAGAAACATGGAAGCTAGCTTTCCTCCATTTTCTTCTAGATCGTCTTTAAAGAAGCCCGAATTTGTTTGAACAAATTAACTAATTTTATTGTTAATACTAATATTCTAGTAGTCCCGTGTTGGTCTGGGACTTATGAATGTGCCAACTGTGTTTCTTGCCTAGCTAAATGTGGTTAAAGGGGCCTGCAGTCCCTTTGACTCTGCCTACCCCTTCGGGGATTATGGACGTGATGTTATGTTATGTTACTAATATTCTACACATGTGTATATATGTATATACCTTTATATTATTCACCTTCATTGTTATTGTTTTTTCCTTTGTCTTTTATTGATGTCATGACGAAAATTTATTTCCTGCTCCCAAGTAACATACCTACTTGACACCTTGGTGTAAATATTTTGTTCATTCTCGTTACAACGTTTTCTTTAAAAAATAATAAATTACAATAGGTATTTTTTATTCTGCTCTGTGTTTATTGTTATTATAGCTATAGATATCTATGAAATCTGACTCTTTGGCAGGCATAAGCAAGATAACTATTTTCAACCAGCACCAACAAATATTGTTTTTTTTTTTGCTAAAAACCAATTCAATACGTTATAATATGTTACTTTAGCTAGTATTCACATATTCGATGATGTGATATTCAATACCTTCACAACTGAAAAATTGTTGTCCAATACTAATTAGATAATAACATTAGGAAATATGAACACGCGCAAAGAACAGCATAATATCCTCTAAGCGTGACATAAGTTCCCAGTATTAAGTAGAGCAAAAAGTAAGAACAGGTGTTAAAGCCTACACCGCCAGGGGCGGTCATCAGTGAAAGCAAAGGAAATAACAAAATGAAGGTAATCATTCCTTAGAGATTTCTATATCATAATATATAACCTATATGGCTTATGACTTCATCGGAGACAGCGTTCTGCAACAGATATTGGATGAATTAAGGCTCCGTGTATTTTTATTGCTTGGGAATTTCCTACCATTAGTTTTTTATTGGCTTGTATCTTCAATAGTAACTAATTACTCAATTTTTGTTTAATCTCCTAGGTATGAAATACAATATTTCACTACGGTAAATGAGAATTAAAAACCAAAGTTATTTTAATATATTAATAAAAACAAATATCGTAATCAATAGGTACACACGATAATACCAATGTGTCGAACATTGGTCGAACACATAACTTTACACACTAGGTACGTACGTACGTAGCTACGAACAACAACAGTAAAGAAAGCGTGGTCTCACCTTTTCAATTGCAAACTGCATTACAAGGTCGACTAGCAAAACAGTTGCGCAATGTTTGGGAAGTTTTATCTGCCATCACTACGATCGCCATTCATAATGCAACACGAATTAAGTTTCCCAAATTATGCAATCGTACAAATTGAAATCGTTTGGTGCAGACAAGACCCCTGTGGTGCGCCACACCTCAGGGAACAAAGGTGGAGATATAACTACGTGGCATTATTTTGCCTCAAATCGATCATTGGGGCGTTTCGCAATGAACGCCTTTTGTTTATGTTTTTCTTCGAAGAGGATTACGGCAATGCGGACGATGTGAAGGGACCTTTTAAAAATTAATGGGAAACGTCTTTCATATTCGTGTTCGTGTTGACTTTATCTTAGCAGCAGTCGGTGGTTTCTCACTGAATAAGGACGGTGCATTACATGAAAGCAATTTAAAGCAAAGCTCTTTCTCAAGATCAAAAATTATCTTTTCTCTAAATACTTTAGCATGGAGTTATTCAAAAATAGTTAACGAGGAAACTTGCAAGCATATGGTCTAACCTCTGGTGAGGCTATGACTATAGGATTCTGTCCATCCATAATCATACCACATTTTTACAGTCTATTTTTAAAGACGCGCTCGCTTTTATTCCCACAACCCATGCGTGCTTTTATTTATTTCTGAATTAAGCAGGTATAGTTCAGGAGTTTGGACAAACATATGGTAAGTTGCAACACTATTTAAAATCAATAAAACACCAAATTTGGACCTATATGTACTCAATCAATCTCATTGAAAAGAAAGCTCGAAAATGTAAAAAAAATATATACACAACCTCAATCTGCATTTCTTTGGTATGCAATTAAAGGTATGGCTTTGATCAGGTATTACGTTGGATAATTATAAATTAGGTGCATTAGTATGATAGTCGCATGTCGATCTGGGACTTAAAAAGAATGTGTCAACTGTGTTCCTTGTCTAGCATGTCGTAAAGGGCGACTATGGTATATCTGGTGTGTGATTGTGTAGGCGATGAGCTAGCCACTTGTCACTACTTTTTCACAGTTTTCTGTCTAACCCAGCCCAGTTTTATTTTTTGGTTGAATGTGGTTAAAGGGGCTAGTTGCCCCTTCGACTCTGCTTACCTATTCGAGGATTACGGGCATGATGATATGTATGTATGTATATATTATGATTATGACTTTTCGACGTTCATTTCTAGCTTGATGATATGTCTTCCGCATCCCAAGTGGCCCAGCTGCCGCCTCTGCGTTAATAAATAACATAGTATATTGAATGATAGTGGTTATCCGTGCTGCGCCGATCCCATAATCGGCGGAACAAGAAGAAAGTTCCAATTTCCAAAAACGTATGACGACGTTACGCACTCTCCTTATTTTAGTCGCTCTTAGAAATTGGAAACCTTGATCGATGTTGTTCCCATTTGTGGCGATATGTCCTTAAATTTAATCTGTCAAAAGTTAAACTAACGTAGCTATAAAGGCATTCCGGTAGATTCATATAGCCTTATTTAGTGCATGTCTGGATAGATAGCGGCATGTCCACAACCCATCGTCCTAATCTAAAATACCTGCCAACTATTTTATGCTACTGCTTATCTTGATAAGCCATTATCTAATCAAGCGTTCATGTCGTCAACCCATTGTGATGTTGTGCTAATAGTAGTTCATTAGAGCCCTCATTACCCCGCTGGTGATATAGGGTCGCCGAGAGGTACGCCTCTAATCCATTTGAAAGAGGGGTATTTCCAGGAAAGAAAGGGATCTTTTAAGTCAGGGAAGAAGATTGATTCCATAGCTCATTCCCCCTGTAAAAACGTTTGTCCTGCACGTCAAGTCGGCATTCATATGCAACGTATATTTGACATTTTTTGTTAAAAACAAGTGCCCCAATTAAAATAAGCCGTACCTTTAGCATTTTAAGGGCAATAAATAATATGCCCATGAATTCACCTATACGTAAGAGCGCATCAATACTATAATGCATCTAATAGCTTATAAAGTCGGATCCAAAGAATAGAAGTCACAGGGTCTATACTGCCAATAAACTACCATCCGCCACTAAAACATATTTTATCGTTTAGTAAATGCTACTCGTGTTATGGCTTTAGCTCTTATAAATATTATAGCTTTGACTTTTATCACCAAATGAGGACCCGATTTCAATATCACATTGTGACATTGACACTGGCCTTGATGCGATGAAGACAAAGTGCAAATTGATCCGCAGTCCATTGCGACGGGTCAAATGGGGTTAAACGATCGATTGCAAGAGCAATCGGGCTGATAGGTAAGCCGTTTTATCTTATGCATACCTAATCAAATGGAGATTCTTTAAGATTTCATGTTGGCACTCGACTTGTTAATTGTCAATCTCACATACCTAAGCAAAAAATAATATTATACAGAAGTTACATTATTTCATTGACGTGGTCTCTTGTTTTAACACCTGCAATCCTTAGATTTGGAAAGCTAAGCTAAGCTTATGTAGAGGTTTTTGATATGCCCTAGTTGGGCATAACATCGTAAAACTCTAAATTTCCTAAAGATCAAAAATGTACGTTGAAATGTGACTTGTCACATTTATTTCCACATATAGCAGAAAACTCTGAAAATATATTAAATAGGTATAAAAGTAACGTCTAGTTGCGATAACGAACATCCTATTTGAAATAAATCAAGCTAGAAAACTAACAAGATTCGCAGTAAATTTACCAAAGTCCCGCAAACATTTAATGCTATCAAATTATATAAAAGCAGTTGTGCACTATGTCTGGGGTTTCAATGTTGGCGATAACAAATCGGAATCGTGCTCCGTTCACATTAGCACGCCGCACGTTCCGGGCAGCACGGCATCTGATAGGTAATGCAACCGTAATGCTCTCCACTGTATACTATTTCATGTTATTACTGTTGGCATGGTGTTCTTGCAGACAGCCAGTATCGGGGACCATGATCGCGCGCCCTCCGCCGTCGTTCGATATGGACCGCAGATTCCCGCTCTCTCGGTCTCATGGCTGAATTCGAACACGCTCGCGTCATCGTTAAAGGTTTACCTCAGAGATCTACTTGGCGGAAATAACAGTGGATTGGTGCTGCATTCTATAATTGTGAGAGGATGACTGATGCATTGATTGCGAGCAAAAGAATAACGGTGCGATCAGACCAATTACTATTAAAGTATTCGATGGCCATTGAATTTTGCACTAAACTTTCAATATAAAGACATATATAACTATACCTTGTTCAGTAGAAGGTGTTGGTAGGTGTAGGCTATGTGGGTATTCAAACATTATAGCAGCAAGTCTAGAAGTGTATGATACCTTTAAAGAACTAGACGTTGAGTGTTCTATCTAGCAAATTAAAACACATACATACATACATATAACATCATGCCCATAATCCCCGGAGGGGTTGGCAGAGTCGAAGGGGCAGCAAGTCCATTCAACCACATTCAGCCAAAAATAAAGCCGGGCTGGGTTAGATGGAAAATTGTAAAAAAGCAGTGACAAGCGGCTAGCTCGTCGCCTTCTCCGTCACATACCCAAAAGCTCGTAAACCATTAGTCGCCTCTTACGACATGCTAGGCAAGAACCACAGTTGGCACATTCTTTTTTTTTGTCCCAGATCAATATGGGCCAAGTCCCAGACCTACATGGGACAATTAAAACAAAATAAGCAATATAATTAGCAGAACAGTAAACATAAAATAAAATAAAATAGGTAGGTACCTACTCTTGATTTAAATAATGACACTACCGCAAACTGTATGTATTCATATTGAGAAGCCAAGTACTAGGTGTTCTGTATTTTATTAGTGGGCACAAGATTATGATATCTATTTATCTATTTATGATCTACTCATTGTTTCAAATCACGTTTTAAACGTTGGGTAATTTCCAACGTCCCCGTTGCTAGCAGAAAATCAAGGAAATGAAACGTAATATCCATAATATTGGGTAAGCCTTACAACTCAATTTCATAGTCCGCAATGTCTTAATGCAAGCAATAGTTGTAAGCGGATTTGTATATGAATTAAGCAGTGGTTAATATGATGATTTACGAGCGTGGCCTGGCAGTGGATCTGTAATCCGGCGTGACCGATGATCAATTAATTGTACGCCAGGACAACTTTATGCGAGTCTCAACGTAGGTAATAAGACGGGTATTAGGAGCCGATCATCATCTGTCAGTAGAGTATTAACGGGGCTCGTTCTTAGTTATGTCATGGTTTGACTACTTAGATTTCCACGTAATATCTGAGCAGTTTGTACATGAGTAGGTACATATTTAAAATATTTGCGACCAATCACTTGATCAAAAGTTTTAAGAGCTTTCAATTGAATTCTCCGAGACACAGAAGTTTTGACTGACATTAATTTTTAGTTGAGCCATATAATTTAATAATAAACCCATTTCGATTTTTTTTCTTTAATCCCAACTAATCCCAACTAATATTATAAATGCGAAAGTAACTCTGTCTGTCTGTCTGTTACGCTTTCCCGCTTAAACCTCTCAACCGATTTTGATGAAATTTGGCACAGACAATCTTTAGACCCTAAGAAAGAACATAGGCTACTTTTTATTGCGAAAAAAAAAGCGCGATATAACCGATTTCCACGCGGGCGAAGCCGCGGGCGGAAGCTAGTTAATGAACAAAACTTTACGATCAAATATAGATTATCAAATAAGTAGTTAGATACCCACGATTACTTCTACATAAACTATGTACTTTTACTTTACTCATAATACGCGCAAGAGAACAAGTTTTCATGTTTAAGTGAACACATAAATCGACGCATTTAAAAAAAATCAATCTCCGAGGTAAACGAAATTATTTTCCATAAAAAATATCGGCGATCTGTTGGCTAAAGTATTGCAATTTGCAGTAATAGTTTACTGCAAGGCAAGGCGCACGCAGGGGCTATTGACTATAATAAACCACTGATATAATAAAGTCGGGGTGGTCCATCGAGAGAGTATTATTACTCCAGGACCAATCTGTATTAGATTACTTATACAAATATGAAGCACTTGGCAGACTAGATTATACCTACCTTAGCAAATTAGTTATTAAAAGAACCCGATTTGAAGCTTAAAATCGACCTGTGTCTTGGAATGCATTTTGTATAAAAAAATACTTTCTTCAATATTGTAATTGAATTGCCTACACATTTCGTCATATTAAAAAGAAAAAAGAAAAGTTGGCAAATATACCTATACTAGAACGACAGGACGGCGCTGTCTTCCAGAAATATATTTTTCGCTAAACACCCGCTGAGTATACTTTATCTAGAGCACGTTTAAGGTGGGCAAACAACTTAACTTCTTAAGTAGGATATAAGAAATTGAATTGTGTCTAAGTGTAGAAATGAATGGAGACCGCCTAGATACAACAAAAATATGGACCAAATGTGGTTAAATCAGACTACAAAAAAGGCAGGCATCGAACAGAAACATCGAAAAAAGAGTAAAATGTTAAAAGATTTGAGAAAAGTACCTACCCGGGAAAGAACATGTAGGTGTTAAAGGTAGGTAAGTGTATAATATGGCCATTTTTACAAATATTAATAAATAGTAGCAATCCTTAATGTTACAATAGGGATGATGACTGCATTAAAAAACGATAATACTATTTAGTCCGTTAGTTAGGTTATACAAAAATACTAGACACATATTTTTCGCTTTATCAAATTAACAAAAAATCACAAGGTTAAAGAGCATCAAAGTTTTGGAGTGGGGGCTTGCGACGTCACTATTTGGTAAAAATTGTACGAAAATGTGACGTCACGCGCAACTTGAATGCATTGTATATTCGTCAATGTTTGTGTGACAAATAAATAAAAAAATACGTGTTCAATATTTTTTTATAATCTAACTGACGGACTAATCAGAATTTTTTAGTCATCTAGCCTATTCAATGAGGCCCATTAATAATTAATTATACATCACATGACATTGTAGTCAAATCTGTAGTAGGTACACCTGTCAGTTATAATTACCGCCCACAATGCTTGTTTAAAATGGTAGCTATGTTGCCGGTATTCCATTTAGAAATCAATTATCCTGTAACAAAATCTCGTTTAAAATATTTTCGTTTTATACTTACTTAGGTATTTTGACCTTTCTTTTTTACTACTTAAGCAGGCAAATAGGCAAACAATCACTCGACCTGTTACGTAGGTAAGTATCTGTAATAGGTGATCGCCTCAAGACATTTGCATTGCAATACAAAAGGTGTATTACCATGCAACGGAACCTCTCACTATAGGTATTCCGTGGTCCATGGATAACACTTATATTACCAATCCTGTAGTATTGGAAATGGAAAATGTAAGTACCTATTGTTAGAGACGGCGAGGATAGCAAGGAGTATTTTGCGATTTATGTTAGAATTATTTTTACAATTGCACCTCGTCCTAGCCGCAAGATTGTTCGTCCAACATTAGTAATGATGGTAGGCAAAAATCTCATTTGATTCATGACTGAGTCCAGGGGTGTTGCCACTGTGGTTCCCACAGGACACCCAGGATATTAGGTACTCAATATGACAAATTAAGCTTAGCAGTTACCAAATTATTCTCTTCTTAGTTCTCCAATTTAAATTTAGATTTTTAATTATAACAATAACATTTCCTAATAACGTTCTTCTTTTGTGTATTTTTGCTATCTACGCCTGCAAAATCACAGCGAGAAGCTAATAATTGCGTTATTGCTATCTTTCATCTCGATTTAATTATAAATGTACAAGAAAATTTACATTTATCATCTTTAGTTTCCGTCTATTTCTTTCCTGTGTATTGTGTATGACCCAGTGGCGTAGCGTGAGTTTCGGCCACCTGGGGCAGGAGAAAATTATGCTGCCCTAGGGGGAAGAGGAGGGCAAACACGATGCTTTCCGCCACTTCCCATAACTTTAACATACACATCGTTCGTATCCCATACGTGTCCTGATCGCAATGATCTAAGTCCCAGTTTGCTTATTTTTTCAAGATACTACAAAAGGAGACACACAAACATACGTCCAGCCTTAGGGTTAGCGATTTTTTCAACCAATGGACATTGGAGTTTTTGGCGGTGGATGCAGGAGTTTAGTACTCCTTGGATCGATCGGGCAAGCGTGATCATATCTACATATAAGTATGTTAAAATATTAAATTTTGAAGCGGTCCACTTACATATGTACATACGCTAGTGCTAAGTAATTAAATAAAAGCTAGTAAAATAGAGACAAGTAACTCATCTTTGTAAGTATTTCCAACAGTCAATCCCTGTTTCCTCCTTGTAGCTGGCAACATTACCCGTGAGCCGCCCGGCAATAAGACAGGAAAGGATAATGGGGCCATTACACGGCGTAAATTCCTGTAATAGCGATGCAATTGGCCTCCGCCGACGACGCCCGCAACGCGACGCGATTCCATCAACGTGCTGCGTATACGATGTAAGTTAACTGTTTTTTTGTTTTTCAAGGAATCGTTGCAAAATTTTCACTCATGGTAAGCTCAACCTACAAATGTAGATTATATTAATATATATGTCGCAGTCGGTCATAAATACACTAAACCTCTGAGTACTGAAACCTAAGGAGACGACCTAATGTTCTATACGAACAATCTGTTATACAAATATGATTAATATCGATATTGTATTCATAAACCTCTATCTATCTCTTTTTAACAAGTCTACAATACTGCACGTAAAAAGAGACAACAATATATTTGACTTAACTATTTTCGGTAACATCATTATGTTACGTCATAGAAATCCTAAGTGAAGCCGGCTTACCATTTTGGTTCCTCGCTTTAAGTTGTCGATGTCAGTGGAATTTGCAGTGTATTGTGCCAATATTGATAAAATTTGTGATTATAACATAATCTAACTTGTAACATTCAAAAACATCGTCTTATATAAATTGTTCAGAGACTTATAGTATGTAAATAAGTAAAGTGGAATGACACTACACAAAGTACTCAGAGCACTAAACGGAACGCAAGCGCGCCTATAGCGACGATTTCCGTAAAAAAAAGAAGACAGTTTTGGCGCGCTTTGATGGAATCGTGGCAGTAAAGAAGGCGGGAACCATAGATTTAGGATGTACAAAAAATTCTAAATCTATGGCGGGAACGGAGGTTATTAGATTTGCACTCCAGATACTGCTAATTGAAGACGTCGACACGGGATTGTCCCACATTTCGCTTAGTGCCGATACCCTAGGAGCCATAGTTTGTTAATTTAAATTTCAATAAACCAGTGATTGTTAATCAAATAATTCTCATTGCACGATACCTAACAATTTTCTGCCACAAGATGTTTAATGGTTCGGGCCTAAATCTTGACGATCCTCTAAATAATTCAATCTGTGAGAGTTCAAAACTAGAACTTGACAACGAAAAAGTATCACTGAATACTATGAAAAGGAATACCTGAATAACCTTCTCTTTTTGAATATGTCCTCTTAAAATACAAAAAAATACTCTGCCTTAAGGGTGAGAGCTTCCCGCTCCCCCACCGTTGGGTAGTAAAAGCCCCCTTCGGCTATCTACCGATAGTCCTCTCCAAAAAAAAAACTTACCCTTCGGGGATTATGGGCGTGATATTATGTAGGTACTTACCTACTTATGTAAAATACAAAAAAGTAGCACCCATAACAAAAAAAGGCCATAACTATTTAAGCAATGTATTTATGATTAACAAGTGGTTTTGGCGCTACGATGAAACGTTACATACATAAACAGACTGGTATAACATGATCCTTTCTTTTGTCTAAAGTTTCATTAAAATCCATTCATTCAATAGTTTTTTTTGTGAAAGAGTAACAAACATCCATCCACACATACAAAGTTTCGCATTTATAATATTAGTAGGATAATTAAATTATAATGACATGTTAGGTATATATTTTGAGCATGAAAAAACCATGGTTGATTATATCAACCATGGTTGATATAATCAACCATGGTTTTCAATCACGGAACAAATATTAAAGTGGAAGTGCCAAGGTGGGCGTGGCATTGAAGCCAATCAATTGTGCGTGATAACGCAGAATTGATTGGCAGTAGTGCCTGTTAATTAAATGTATCCCTTATGTCTAGCTAATATAGAACTATAATTGCTCCAAAATACAAAAACAACGACCGAGAAGAAAAATTATCCCAACAATAGTGTTCGGTTTGATCTTGGCTTACGAAAAGTCTTAACTACTTTTTTAGAGGTATATTAGATTAAACAGTTTTTAAAATAATAAAAGTATGTTGTCTGTTGTAGGATTATTAAGATAAGCTATTATTGACTAAAATAAGAACGCCTAATCCAGCTCATTACTTATCTGTAGCGTAGTATGTGATTGATGGCGTATGTGTGAGTTTGGCTTCTTCGGTTCTCATGCTAATTTCGTGACACACCATTTCTACTAGTTTTTTCTGTTCAGTGGTTTCAATTTAATGTGGACTGTATAATATGAATTCCATAACATGATTTTCACGACTGTCATTTTGATAGTAATAAACTGTCAATTCTATTGGTTTGACAGATGATAAAAAAAACAACATTTATTTCCTAAAAAATCTCTACAGTCCAGACTAACCAGACTTCCTACTACTTAACCAAATAAAACATAATGGGCAACTGGAAATTAGAAGTAGGGAGGATGGCTATGTACATGTCCTTTCCCGTGTTTTTATTCCACTTCTTCAATCAGCCGACGTACTTCGAAGAATGGGTTACGAACACAAAACGACAGATTTACCCACCAGAGAACATGCAGGACAGAGAAGACATCCAGAAACTTATTCAAGACATGAGAAAGAAGCAGATGCAAAACCTGGAGAGTGAATAACGAGTGTATAAACTTATGATATTTCTTATAGGTTATGTTAGAGATAAACAACAAAGTAATATAGTTTCTTGTTATATTTATTACTGTACTTTCATTTATTTATATCCTTGTACAAGAACAGCATTTCTGTATTATATTAATAAATACCAACCAAAAATGGTTCTTTGATTTATTAGCTTAACAAAAGGTAGACAATTATTATATAAGTATATAATTATGCTGTAGTATTAAGTCCTCGGTAAAACTGTAAATAAGACAAGTAAAAAAGTACAATTACAACATTCAAGTAGATTTGAACATACTAATTAGATTTAGTCAACTTTAAGTCTTTTACTTCTAAAATTATAACTCAACACAAACCCTAACATTGTAGAACACAAACAAGCATATATCACATAAGGGACACCATAGAACTCCCCAATAAACCCGGCTACCATTGGTGCCACAACCCCCGATAAGGACCTAACACTATTTGAAGCACCTATCAAAGTTCCTCTATGGTCCCCATGACTTCGCTTCAGAACCATTTCTAATGTTACTAGCCTTCCTACAGCATTCCCAATCGCAAGGGGTATTAGCCATAACATATAAATATACACATTAAAAGATAAAATCAGACCTATCAATGAAATTGTCAATAATATAAAAACATGTAAATTCCGTTGACTATAATCAGCATCTTGATAGTAAAAACTATTTATGTATCCCATAAAAAAACTAGAAATAGAACCTATGACACCTTGGAATGATATAACATAGCCAATATGTTTTGGTGAGAGTTCATATTGGGTTTTTAAATATAATGAATAATTTGAATAATACACTCCCATTGCAAAACCGACAAGAGCTTTAAACATAAAAATGTCCCAATATTGGGACCACTCTATTTTGTACAGTTCAATCACAGATTGTTTTAGGCTATTATATACAGAATATAAAATATTAATTTGTGCTATTTTTTTAACTTTATCCTTTGTAGTTTTTTTTCTTTTTGTTTTTGGTAAAAAGTAAACAATACCTGCAACAAAAAATATTACATTACAAATAAAATTGTGGCAGGCATTCTCACATTTTCAGAAAACATAATTATTAAAATATATAATTAATACATTACCAGCATTAGCTACAAAACAAATCCCAACAATAATAGCAATTAATGTAAATCCATTGTCAGGGTTGTCTTCTGCTATGTGTCCTCCGATGACAGGCCCCAGTGTGATACCCGCACCAGATATAGCTGCCATTTTGCCATAAATTGCAGATTGGGTTTGTTCATTCTTTTCATAGTCAGGCACTAAAGCTTTGGTTAACATTTGAGTCTGTTTAAAAAGACCTGTAAATAAATATTTATATATTATTTCACTGTAACATTTAACTCAAATGTATCACACTTAATCATGTGTAAACAATATGATGAGTGGAATTCTGTCACATGCAATAATATAAAATATAAATCCACATCATGTAATAACATTTTTCTAGAAACACTAGAGAAATTTGATAGCCTTTATATTACAGAAAGAATCAAATCAAAAATAGGTACCCAAAAATCTTACTTGGCAATGGGCTACTACAAAGTTATTTTATTCAAAGAAATTTGTGAGGGATAACTTTAATTAAATTTAATTTAAAGAAATTATACTTATATTAAGATATCACTGTCCGCAGAATTTTGATTCATACTGGTAGTACAAAACTACTAATAATAATTTAAATAATTTCCTTACCCAAAACGGCTCTAATGATTAATATCACTATTACAGAATTGGTAATTCCCAACATAGAATAAGCTGCAGCACAGACTAGAAGTGTCAACATTAGGACTGTTTTTCTGCCCTTTATATCACTAAGACTGCCCTGAAAAGAAAAATATGAATAGCATAGAAACAATAACAGTTGTTTATCAATATAAGATATATATATCTATTTAAGAAACTTACGATCAATGGACCAGAACCTAACTGAAATCCAGCATATATGGAGCCAAGCAAACCCACATAAATATGGTTAGCTCCCATCTTCCGGACATGGCCAGGGACAAGGGGTACAATCATTCCAACAGCCAAGAGGTCCTGAAATTAAATAGTAATTTTACATGGACTAGAAAAAAAGAAAGATCCCATGCTATCATACTACAGTGTGAGGCCACGTTTATGCATGTGTAAGTGAGATTCTTATGGACACCAGATTTCGGAAATTTGTCATTTGGAGCGCTTAAGTCAATGTGTGACGTAAGAGGCGTGTCACGTTGGAGCACCTGCGGAGCCCTTGTTTTTTACTTTACAAGTCCGTGCTATTTTACTGATCATCTCTTCTCAGTCGTAACCACTAGAGCCAATCTATGACCCTCATTTTGAACAAATGAATTGGTAGTAAATCCAAAATTTGTTTCAAACTGATGGCGTACTATTTTAATGAATATAATATTTACTAATTAGAATATCTTTCAAAAACACCTTTACAGAAAACATAAACTTTTAACCAACCAAAAATGCCGCAGCCTGCAAAAGACAAATTGAAAACTTCATTTTTAGTAATTATACTTATTTTATATTCACTGAACTAGACAATCCAGACAAAAATAAAACAGTAACATTTTATAAAAAAAAACGCAATAAAACAAACTTTTTGATTTTACGTGGGTTCGAATGTCAAATTGACAGTTTAGCGAATATTCCACTACGTGGTCACTGCAATGGCCATAACCGTCGGAAGGATCTATTTTTCTTTTTCAAATTTTAATTCAAAAACGATCTCCGATTTAGTAAAAAAATTACTTCATAATACCTATGTATGTATACGCATTGATCATATTTTAAAGATGAACGAAAATAATATTGTAGGTACGGTTTTGTGAGATCGGGCACTGTGGTCACATTAGGGAATGTATTTTGAAAGAATGTAATTCCTGAAAAAAAAATACCAACATATGTTTTTGACAATGACAATTCTCTCAATATCAATTTTTCTTCGAGTTTAGTCTTTTACATTACTCGTCTGTGGTTTAGTTTATAAAATCTAGATTCACTTTAATAATAAATAGAATAGAACGAACTCATTTTTAAGCGCAATTTATATGAAATCTTTATTTATTTTTCTATTAAGTTTATATTAGTTTAATATGAGTAATCTGAGACTAATAGTACGTACATAACAATAAAGTTATCAACGATTAAACTATATTTACATTAAAGTAAATAGTGGCCTGTTTAAATAGATTTTTGTTCTAGACCCCTCATTTCTATGATGATTTATATTCCTTCTTATTGAATAATAAACAAGTGGTTATTCCCAAAATACATCCCAAAAGGTTACTTCTAAGTAGGTAAGTATACTAAAATGTTGAAGTTTATAATCGTAATAATCTGTTTCAGGTACTTCAAAACTTTAAAAAGTTGCATCGCACAAGAATGAAGGTTTTTGCTGGTGATGTTAAAGCACTAACAGCAGCAAGACTTAAGATAAATGAGGAATTTTCAAAAAACAAACATGTGCAGGATGAAGATGCTATTAAAGCAGTATGTTTTCCTTTATAAACTATCTAACATAGAATTAGATAGCTAAGAGATCTTAAAACATCTTGTAATGTAATAATTTATTGTGTTAATATTGAATTTTTCATTCAAATTTTCGTAGCTTAGGCACATTCAAACCTGATGCCAATACATACATACCTGTTTCCTACAATATTTCCTAATGTGTTTAAACATTGGAGGTTGTCAAATGTTCTTTATATAGGTACTTACTTATGTTTTTTTTTTTTTGCTATTTTAGATGGTGAAATTTGGAGAGGATGTTGAGAGGGAACTTAGAACCCAGATCATACAGGCAAAAGAAATTAAGCCTGGTGTCTTCAGTAAGTATGCAGGAACTTAATTTACACAACAACCCTTTAGTAATAATATAAAGTCACTGAATGTTCATTGGTCAATCCCCATGAACATGATTTTGGTAAAAATAATAAAAACTAATAAATTTTGGAGCTATCATTGTTCACCATTATACATGTTCATTATACCAAAATTATTTATCCTAAAAAAAGGAAACATTGCAATAAATTAAAATAAAATTCAAAGTTTGATATAAACTTTTCATAAGTTACATCCCCTGTTTAATTAAAACACATCTTTAAAGAAGAATGCCTTATTATAAGATCTATCACAATAAACTGTGAGCCTAAATTAACAAAATTTTTTTTTCAGAGGCTAAAATAACTGAAGATACTGTTAAATTTGTAAATATACCTTTCAATGAGAGTGCCGTATTGGAAGATATAACAGATAAAACAAAAACATGCTGTCAGAGCAAACAACAGAAGAAATAAAAATGTATTATTATATTTTAGTCTAAGATTGAAGTATGTAGGTAGTTGTTACATTTATTTAAATAATTTTATGTAGAATTGTTGTTTACTTTAAAAATTAATAAAATGTCAATGTTTGAACTGCCTTGTTTCTTTTACACTTTTCAAATGTTGTTTTTATAATCCCTCATATAATCATTCTATTACAAAAAATCCATTGAAAACTCCACAGGATCTACTAATGTTTTCAGATTAAGGTCTGTAAATGCGTATTACGAATCTAATCTATTTCAGCAGTAAGTTTTTCATAAAGTTTTACGGAAGATAATAGCAATAATATTATGTAATGTAGATATTCTACTTTCCGAACCGCTGCAGCTCCAAATTAACCACGCTTCTACGATTACGATTCAAATATGTAACAAAAATGAAACAAATCAAGGTAATTAGTTACTTAAGTATGTACATATTACTTTATTTAATTTATTTAGGTATGTTTACAGCTTTACATACAACTATTACACAACAATCACTTAATACAGTAGTACCTATTATTTAAGTTAGCCAATAATTAGCATACACAACATTAATTGCCAATTAATTAAATACAATGGTTATAACACGGACTAGTGGAAAAAGAAGGACTCCACGCTGTCATACATAGCGTGAAGCCATGTTTATGCATGTGTGCAGACAATTGGGCAGACTTTTTTACAATCGCGCCAACATGTTATTTAAATGTTAATTTATCATCTAAAATTATTCCAAGATCTTTAACTTTATCGACCTTTCGTAGTACCCTACCGCCCAATGTGTACATTGTGTGTTTAGGATTACGTTTTTTGGTAAAACATATGTGACAACACTTGTCCGAGTTCATACACATGTCATTGTTTGCGCACCAGAGCCACACATTTACTAGATCCGGCTGCAGGAGTTGTATGTCTCTGGTATCATTGATGGTTTTAGATATTTTAAATCATCTACGAATAGATAATTGTCACTGTGTTTTATGCACTAAGTAATATCATTTATAAAAATTAGGAACAGGATCGGACCTAGGTGAGAGCCCTGTGGCACTCTGAACAGAGCGTAGTAGACGTTATAATCGTATCCAGCTACAGACCACAAAGACCAAAAGAGCACAGACCTGTGATCTTTTTGCTAGATATAAGTTGAACTAAAAGAGCATGGATCCTCCGATTCCAAAATATTTCAACTTTGTCAATAATATACTGCGATTTACCCTGTCAAATGCACCACTAAAATCGGTGTATATTGTGTCTACTGCACTTGCATTAACGTCTTTTGAGATATTGGATCCCGTTAAAGCTAGATTTGTGTCTACAGATTATCCTCGTTTAAAACCGTGTTGAGATTTCATTATATTACCATCGACCATTGTAAATATGTGGACAGATAAGGGACTCAAACATCTTGGAAAAAGTAGACAGTATAGAAATGGGCCTATAGTTTTTGACTATAGTTTATTCACCCTTTTTGTGAATGGGCACTATTCTAGGCCCTCTTCCACTCATCTGGAAAAACTCCCTGCCTCAGTGAGTTGTTAAGCAATATCATGAGTGGTGTTGCCAAACGTCCACATCGCTTGACAAATAAGGGGGAAATATTATCGGCGGACCATTATTTCAAAAGAACATTTCGGTAAAGCAAATTTATGGATTACTTTATATTCGCTTTATCGAAATTAAGTGTGATTATTAAATCACATACAGTTTTTATTTCACTGCCTCATTAGTATAGCATGGTAGCATGCGCCGCGTAAGGACCAAGAGGTCCCGGGTTAAAATCCCGGGTAGGGCCAAAAATGTGTGACTCAGTAACAGTTCGGATTTGGGAAGTTTGGTCCTGCGCCTGACCTTTCACCGGTCATGTCGAATTTCCATCTCATCGGACACTATGAGAGTCAAGGAATAGAGAGTGCACCTGTGTTTGCGCACACACTTGTGCACTGTAATATCTCCTGCGCAGATGACTAATCCTAGTTGAGATTGACCGCCGTGACCGATATCGGTTAGGAGGACATTATTATTATTTTTTAATTACTTAAATCTTAGTTATTTCGAACGCGACCTCCTGGACCTAGTTTGACTAATTACTATTAATTTTTTTTTAATATAATAATGAGGCTCTAGTGCGCAGTTTTTTATTATTTACTTAATAATTTACATAACTACATACTTAAAATAATATTTTTTTCATGGCACATATTTTATTGATGTCTTTGCTTACTTATTAATATTAAAAATAGCAACGTCATTTAATCTGTAAGTGTGTTCTTTTACATCTTTTCATGAGATATTGTTAGAGTGGTTTCAATAACTGTAAACTTAAGATATATCCTCACACAGCAGTGGTAATTATTGCGATAATATAAATTGGTATTTTTGTTTCATGGAACAGGCTAGCTTTGGTGTGAGGTCAACCTAGACTTTTATTTTGTTGAATTTTGGCTGAAAATATCTTTAAAAACCAATAAGTGGACAGCTCAAAATGCTTTCGCGATCGTTAGCTTCACGAGCCTTATTGCTAAGGACAGTCAGGAATGCCGCCGATAATTTAAAACAGGCGAAAAGAAACGCTGGCCATGGGTAAGGTGTTATGTCATAATGTTTAGGAGGTTATTGAAATATTTTTGTATATAATTTATGAAGATATTGCCTTTTCATTATAGTATTTATTTAATGTTGTAACTCAGGTTTACAGCCAGTAAGTAAGTATTTCATTACTTACTGTGCAATGTCTTCTACAGTATACATATTATCCTGTCTATTAATTCCAATAAATATAGCATACCTACCAGTTATAAGCAAAAACTACACTAAGTTTGTGCATCATTAATTTGTGCTATAGATTTAAAATATAGGAATATTTTGACGGACTCAATATTTGCTTTCCAGAGTATGGTCATATCGCGTGCCTCCACCCATGCCGAAAAAGAATGTTGTTATGTTAGCTAATGTACTTGGTGGCTTGGCTTGGTATTGGATCATCTACCATTGCGCTACAGAACCGGAACATATATTCGTAAGTAACATTTTATTTTAATTCGTAAAATATTACCTTATTTTAGGCTTCAATATTAAAGTATACAATTATTAAGTCCATGATATTGTAATTTTTGTAGTTGTCATGTAGACTTCATGTAGCAGTGATAAATTTACTTGATAGGGCTTATTTTCTATTTTGTTTGTCAGAATGTTGAATATAAAGCACTTTTAGTAATGTTCTTTCTGTTTTTAGGGAGATTGGACCTACATTGACCCTAGCACTTGGACCGATGAAGAGTTGGGTATTCCAGCGGATTCTGTGGGCCCACTTAAGTAAAAGTAGTGTCATCTAATTATCTAATTTAATAGCAATTTCGAAAATAAATTATTTGAGTTTTGAATATTTGTTGTTTTTATTACCTCAAAACTATCAAAGTATTGCCATAAATTGATAAAAATATTAGTTGTGTTCACATAATTTCCTTTTATTGTTTGATTTAAAATAAAAGATTCATACTTGACAGATCAATCTTCGGACATTAAAGTGTAATACCTATATTTTAATAGAGCAGCCAAACTTTTTACATTAATACATAAGTAATAATATTGTGTTAGGAATACCTACATACAAACAATAAAATTCTATGATAGAATTTGCTTGCAAATGATAAATGAATCTCTGGTAACTACAATTAGGTTTTGAACATTAAGGGGTTCCATACTTTAAGTAAATAGGTAGTTATAAAAGTAAAGCTTTACCGCTCTACCTACCAGTTTTAATGAATTCCTACACTTTTTACATGTTTACGCCCTCTGTTGAGCAAGAGTACGAATTATTTATGTTTTTTTTTTATTCAGGCCTAATATATTATTTAATAAAATATATTTGGACCTTAATGTTGTACTGTAGTGTAATTGTACTTAAATTCTTAGTTATTTCTTTTAAAAATAATACGAGAATGTTTGAATATTTTTTTTTAAAACTCGGACTTATTTTAACACTGCGCTGGCCAAAAGATTAGAGCCCAAAGCTTATGTTAAAAAAGTTATTTGACGTGATCGTGAAAACAGTGAAGTTGTGTCTAGCGTTTCTTCCGTGTTTTATTAAATATTTACGAAATATAGCAACTTTAGTCCTAAATGTGCATGGTGTGAACAGTTCTAGTGTATGTGTTGTGATAATGTGATACGTTTTTAATTATTGAAATGGAGACAAATGCAAATCAAAAGGGTGCGTATCCCATGGTGTATTTAGGCTCAAGTCTGTTTGTGTATGAATAACTGTACTTCGCGACATGAATTCAGCTGACGTATGATGCCCTAAACTCTGTTGTTAGATGTCCGGGTTCTGATAATTTCAGTATCAATGCGATATAAATAACGGGATTGTGGTTAGGAGGTTCGGGCGTCACCTGACACAAATGAGCGTTTATCATATTTTTGTCACATTTCTTATCAACAATTTTATTTGAATAGTCTTCAGGTCACACTAATCTGTACGTATTTCGATTAGCATTTGGTTTCATTGAGTATTCCTGTGTGTACGTATGACTCATGGTCATCACATTGTGATGTCATGTGAATGCTAAATGCTAATAAACAAAACTCGAGACGCTTATTGTGAGGCAGCACAGTATTGATAGCACTTTTCAGTTAAACACTTTAAAAAACAGCATAGGTTATAGCTAGAATATGTAACCAAATTGATGTCTTGCTCTGTAGAAAGTAGGTTACACACTTTTCTATAGTAAGGTCAATAAATTGAAGCATTGCTGACATAGATGCTATTTCACTCTACATAAGTTCTATTTCTATAGTCATGTTGTGTTGATTTTTTCTTTTATACACTTTTACTATTGCTATACCTATGTCACATCACATTTACTTATGTCTAACATAAAAAATGTTTTAAAAGAGTCCCGAAACCAAAGAAATATTATATATATTCTTTTCTACCTTTATGCATGGTCAAAGGGTAGCCTTCATTTTAAATTTAAAAATAACACGGAGAGGTTATGAGAACAGATTGACTATGCTTTCTGTATGCACTATATCCTCATGCAATGCATAAAAATTTAATGATTACTTTGTAGATACCATTAGTAATTGAATGGTCAATCTGCAGATGTGTGATCATGGTGACTAATATATAAAATGTGTAAACATTTTAACTATTCTCAACTATGCTATTTTCCATTGACTTTCTAAGAATTTATTGCAGTTAAATATACATAGGTATTTCATTTTTCTTCAGGTACTTGTCATGGATAATCTTATATCATCTCATTTGAACAACTTTGTGACAACATCTTAATAGACATTTCTACATTGTAATATCCTACCATACTATTAAAGCAATGAGTAATAGAGAAACTCTTACAGTTTTATTGACTTAGCCACATGGATAAAAACAGTGTGTGCAGGATTTAATTGTTTAACAAGATCAACCTCAGAAAGGGCAAACATCCTATAAATTTGAATCAACATGAATTCTTTAACTATTACTTGCCTGTGACTAACTTTGTTAGTCATATTTTTATCATTTACTAGGTATATCAGATAATATTATACAGCTTTCAGTTTTTTCAAAAATATTTTAAGATTTATATTGATAGTGAGTTAAACAAGCATTTGATCTATATTTTTATCTTATTTGGACTGACTATATTTACTTGAAACAAAATATGGATAATTATTGTAATGTTACAATAGTAATAGATATAGCATTTAACATACTTAAGTATTTTCAGTATTGCATTTTTCTTGATATTTTAAATGTGCTTGAACAATTGACGTCTAATAGCAGGAGAGCTGGCATAATATTTTGGGTAGGTATTTGAGGCAAGCTGAAAGCTTGTTCCATGCCTCTACTATTATACCCCAACACGGTACTGTAGACCTGCCTGGTGAGTAGCTGGGCTAAATCAAGATTGTTAGATCACCTGCCAGGTAGAAAGTCCCACCAAAATGATCTCTCATTTTTAGAATCCAATTTTTTTGTTATAAATAATGCCCTATTAAAATCTAAAGTTGCTTCAAATACTTAAATTTTTTATATTATTTGGCAAAATATATTAGTATACATCTGGCAATGTTGAAACTCTGGCTAAAACATCTGGCCTGATCTAGGCTAAATTGCCTCAAACATATTTTGAAAAAAAAAGAAATTATGTTAAAAAAAAGAGCCCAGAGCCCCGCTCCTCACTAGCCAGGTCTGCAGTTCCGTGTTGGTGTATAATAGGAGGGGCATGGGACAAGTTTTCAGCTTGCCTCATATACCTACCCAAAAATTGGTGCCAGCTCTCGGACCATAATGGTTATCATCACACCCGCTAAATGCCGTAGTAGGCCTCGGCCTACTCCTTGGACTCGTCCAAGGAGCTGTAACCACCCTGAACCACATTTAGTCAAGTTTCTTTATGGTTGATTCGGACTAATGCTGACATGACACATGCTAAAGGTGGTTATTTATTATATAGAAATAGTTGTTAGTAACCACAAGGATTATGAATATACCAGTTTATAAACTGAACCAGTTTCATAAAGTGTTCAGTTCCCATTGCCTACCCTGCTACGAAAATGGCATGATGCTGGTTTTTAGTTACCACAAAACTTTATTGCATATGTACAATATAATATTTGTTTGCAGTGTCCTGTGTAGCCAATTACGCGTATGATGCATCAGAGGCAGACGAGCTGACGATAAGACCGGGGGACGTGCTGCGCGACGTGGAGCGGCTCCCGGGCGGATGGTGGCGCGGGGAGCTGCGGGGCCGCCGCGGCATGTTCCCGGACAACTTCGTTTCGATACTCACAGACCATGCCAACTCAAGGTTAGATCTTTTACAGTCCACGGATAATACAATTTGAAGGACTGCTTCCTTACTTGGGTCGGCTGGTAGGAGTCACTATAAATGCAATAAGAACCACTTGCTTTTAAAATGCATACCTTATAACAAGTGAATCGTCAGATGACTCATCATATTGTATTGTATACAAATCTCAATACTTGATATTTATAATGATATTTGTCACATAGCAATAATCAATCAGTATAAACATTCTACAAGTGTGTTCAGATTATTTAGGAAAACTACTAATACACGATACAACAAGTTTAATTAAATGCAGGTATGAGATTAATACCTGCATTTATTTAATTTCAGATCATATCAAAGTGTAACTTCAATTAATTTAACTGTAGCAGATTGCAGGATTTTCATCTAATGCTAATATTGGCTTGCTTTATCTAAATATTGTTTATCTTAGGACTCTTCTAGTCTAGCAATCTGTAGTTTTATAATTTCAGAAACTAATTACTGAAAAAAATATCAAAACACTCAATATCAAACAGGAGTTAAACCCGACGTTTAGACGAAAACGAAACCGGGCGATTGGACGTTAAACAGAAAACCTCGACACGGCAAATTTACCGCGTGACGAATCATACATTCGAATTAGTTAATAGGAAATTTACAATTTTTTGGAGAACCGCCAGGATCCCTGTTCATGACGCTTTATAATATAAGAGTGTTTGTACTTCCTTTTTCCCCCTCTAAACTCTAAACGGCGCCACTGGTTCCCATATTTATAGTAAATGTACTTATGGCTTAAGGGTTCGTAAAGTAATCAATGTCCAGATAACTCTTTGTACTGACGGACTAGTAAAAAAAGATGGACTCCGCGCCACTAACCAGGCGTTGAAGCTCCTCAGGTGCTCCAACTTGACACACAACTTACGTCACACATTGACATAATAAGCGCTCCAAATTACAGATATCCGATATTTGGTATCCATAGATATCTTACTCACACATGCATAAACGTGGCTTCACGCTATAGTATAACAGCGTGGAGTCCTTCTTTTTTTTACTAGTCCGTGTTTGTACCTAATAAAACCTTTAGTTTTAAAGAATTCGTCACAGAAGAACCTGCGATGGGAAGCTAGTTTGAGTTTAATATAATAGAAAGTTGCCCACACCTCTGTCAAATCGCTTAGCAAATATTTATGCGGTTTCGTTGATTCTGGTTGTTGATGCTGTTTTTTGTTACGCTCTATAAAATTCATCGAGGAAATCCGTTAAATGTTACGCGAAACAAGTATTTACTTCGATTTCGTTAACGTCTCGTTTATTTATTCATTATATTGGCATGAAATGAAAGTACTCCAAGATTTTAATTAAATGTTAATTATTAAGTATGTATATCGAGCCGGTTAAATACTGTAGGGAATAATTATTCCCCGCTAGGGAAGTGGCGTGAAGTTTAGTTAGTTAGTTAGTTAGTTTAAATACTGTATACTCGCATTAACATGTATGAAGGGACACTTTTTATCCCGGTAAAGTTGATATGTCCCGCGGGATACACGATGGCGTTCGGTAATATATCCAAATCTTGTATAAAATGTGAGCTATGATGAAATGTAACAGTACTCACTATATGAGTATAATATGACTACCCATATTTTATACATGTATACTCGGTATATAGAAAGACTATGCCTGAGACGATGTATAAAACTATAGCCGGAGTTCGATGTCAAAGAGTCGGTCGTCTATACAGCCTTGAAATCCTAATTTTGTCCTTACATGTTTCGATTTCCGTTTAACCTTCTTGAGTTTGTGGCTCAAGAATCATCATCTTCCTAGCGTTATGTCCCGTGCTTAGACGGGGTCCGCTTAGACCATGATCCAGGATTTAGCGAGTCTGGTAATTACATTGTAGCGACTGCCGATCTGACCTTCGTAACCCTAAGATAGGGGAACAAAACATGTTGTTTTTGGATCATGGTTACAAATTCAAAGTTCTTTGAATTTGCAGGTTTAATCACGATGTTATCCCTCACCGTCGAGCTAGTGGCATAAATACGTACATATATTTAAAATATCCAGAGGTACGTACCCGGGATTGAACCCTCACTCCTCGGTTAAGAGGCGCGTGTCCTTACCATTGAGCTACCACCGCTCTCAAGCTTTGTGGCTCAAGAGTGTGTTTACGTAATATTTACAGTTAGACTTTGACATTTTACTCGCAATTCTCAATTCAGCCACGGTCCACGTACCTCGTGAACTGGTTTCGACATTAAGACCATATGATACGACGATACCTCTCTGGTTCATTGACACACTTATTAGTGGTTTCGTAATTCATGTCCGTTTTGATCATATTTGCATTAGTTTTTCGCGTGCGTATTCATGACCATCGAGTCCTTATTGTGTTCTGTTAGTTCATTGGCGACAGTTCCACCTCGTTACTAAGATTAGATTACGGAAGCCATTTCAATCACAGATAGATTATGTATTCACTTTCTATAGCAGATTTATCTCGGGTAGATTGTATTTCATCATTCTGTACTTGTGTATTTTTCCTATATTAGCTTAATTAAAAATACCGATAAAATTATAATCGGGTATCGAAATAGGTAATTAAATAAAATTAGGTCAAAAGAGCGACGTTGATATGAAAACCTACTATGGACATGCCCTTGAATATAATAACTTCCAGCGTGATTTAGATATTAATAAATATAGTATAATGATTAGATAATATAAAATTAATAAAACTGTTTACATAGGTACTTAAAGCTTGCATGGCATGGTTTCCAAAAATTGCTTTCCATCACATATTTTTAGAAGTGCTTAAATATTAACTGCGTTTATTAATTATGAATGGCAATGTTTTATTGCACTGAGTACGCTTTGTTGTGATACATTAGACCACATTGTAATTAATTACAACAATCTACTGTTTTGTTAGCAGTTTCCGTGAATCTTACGTCAATTTGTTCAGCGGATTTTATATAAATTTCGGTGATAATGAATGGTAGGTCTATATGACTGAGCATTGTTTGTTATTTAAAACAAATGCTAACTGTTTATGATTTATCTAATAATTTTGAGGTTTTTTTTTTACTAAACAATGCCTTTTTTGTTATTGAAGTTTATATTATGGGACGGTAATACTATCTCTCTCTTCTTTATTATAGCAACATAAGCCTAATTTCAATTGTTTACGTCATAGTATGATATGGTGACCGGCCAATTTTGACCTCTGATAAACAGGTTACGGTACTAACACGTTCAATATAAGACGAAGATCAACAAAACTACTCATTGATCTCAAATATGATGTCATCTTTGTGGTAGGTGATTTACTTACTACCTTAGGTTGTAAATGCTATAGCACGGCACCATTTGTAAATAAAGATGACGTAACTCCAATGTGATGGAGAAATATTACGATACCTATACCTATTGCTCTTTTAAGGATTAGCTTTGATTCTTAATGTATAGTTTGTTGTAATTAGTGTTCATCTGTCATTTTAATCGTTATACAGATCTCTAGGTTTCCGCTTTTCACGACTGCATTTTTGCAAAAACATCATTGATCAATAATACAATACGTTATGTCTATAGAAACGCTTACTTAGTCCATTTTTTTTATAATTTCGCCACCAGCAGGGTTTTCATTTACCTAAAATTGGCTATTACATAGCCAACATAGTCAGAGACATACTCAAGGATATAAATAAAAAGAAATTATATATAAGTACGTGTACTCATCTTCTTATGCTATCCACTTAAAATCATTTTCCGCTTAAGGCTTTTGTATGTGTTACGCGTAAAAGCTATGTGCATCTATGCGATTATTAACTACAAAACCAATATCGCCGCAATTATACGCAATTTTATTGTATGTAACATATAAGTATAGGTACTTGTTTTATCATACTTCATACTAAGAGGAAAGACTTGATTGTTTGTTTCTATTGAATAGGCTCCGAAATTACTTGACTGATTTGAAAAATCTTTCGCCAACGGAAAGCTATTTTATCAGCGAGTAACATAGGCTATATTTTATCACCTTATTCTTGCGGGAACGGAACCACGCGAGTAAAAGCCGCGGGGTGCTGCTAGTCAACAATGAAATTATTAGCGTCGTTATCCATTAGCATAAGGGACACCTTATATGTGTACGATGTTGGTACAAGTCCCCTTGATTGAAAAAATGATTAGCACCACTATTTGGGCGGTACGACAAATCGTCATAAATTAAACTATACGTACATAATCCGATGTGCACCCGTGATCTAATTTGTCCAATTGTAAAGTATTTCAATGTCCAATGAGACGAGATGCGGATCAGTTCTGTTTAAAATAACCGGATTTGCTAGATGCAAAATTATGGTCTAATTCTTCTTCGTAGAGGTAAATTAGTTCCAAAGTTACATAAAATAGTACGAAAAATATATACAATTTAAAATAGGTATGTATGTACGTACTGCAAAGCACCACAATTAGGATATAATAAATAAATTAGAGGACAAGTATTTTATTGATGGATGAAATTTTTCGAGTGTCTAGTATATTTTCATAAAACTAATATTTTCGTCAGTAGATACTTCGTTATTGTATTATGTTTTAATGTAAAACAAAAATGATATTATCACCAGCATTTAATCCAATATCATTATACTCACAACACCCATGAGTAAGTATTATCGTGTATTTTCTGATAATGAAACAACTTTTGTTTTCTGTAAATAATTATATTTAGAACGAATTTAGGGTATTAACCCTAAATTCGTTCTTTCTAAGTGACTATTTTTTTGCAATTTAATGTCTCTTACGATCGAAGATTGAGCTTTATAGCGCTCTGATCTAATTTTATCGAACTTAATGTGTGAGCTGTGAAGTTCAGAGAGAGATTTCTTTAGATCTGCCGTAGATACTGTACCAGCAGTCTTTATCGAATAATAACTTATAGGTAATAAAAAGGAAAGTTCGTTCTCCGAGTCGATACGTATTTAGTAATAGAAATATAAGAAAAATGCCCAAAAAACGAGGAAAGGCTTGCAACTTGTTTCATATCGCCTTTGTAACTTTTATAAATTAGTGTAATTTATATCTTGTGTCGGTTATTTCAATATTTTTTCGATTAGCAGAATAATAATGATTACGCACGTATCTTATCGGTTCGGATAAGGTGGCGATAAGGTGCGGTGTCTCACTCAGTGTTTGTTGTGTGTCCTGCTGAAATAGTTGTAACTTGAGATTTTTTGGTCAATGCTCAAGATTGGGAACCGTGTACCATATCGAAGGTAGGTGGTAATATAACCCGTGCTGCATTAGAAATAGATGCGATATCGTTTATTTTCCAGTGCAGCTACTGGTACTGTGTACCGATGAGATAGGCGTCCTAACTGACCGACTTTTCAATTCTCGTAGGGATAAGTATTAATATTTTATGACGCGTATCTTCGTTCGTTCGTAAATGTCAATAAAAGGGAATATTGCAAATAATGTTACGATTTGTCACCTATTCCCGATGTAATTTTAATAGTTGAATCATGATTCAAGAGGTGTAATCTTTTCCAAATAATGTTGAATAACATATTTAGTGGTATTAGTAATTAACTGTCTAATGGGGAAATAATATAAGAATATATTTACCAAACCTGTTATTTTAACATCCACGTTGAGTGTATGATGTCAATTATTGAAAATATTTTGACAAATCACCCGTGTTCACGTCGTACAAACGTTTAATATTGTGATCTCCAGTTGTTTTTTTAATCATTTTGTTCCTCATCAAAAAGTTTAGATAATTTTACTCTTGATCTTCAGTTGTTTTCTTGTGATTATAATCAACAATGGTGTCTTTGCTATATTGATTGAGAAGGTAATGAAACTTATTTTGCTATTCGTAATGGGAAGTATGCTACAACTTATACATGTAAATTGACTAACGATGACGTGTTACAAGTATTGTGTTCGCAAGTATTACTAAATTGTGAAAACTATGAATCATATATGCTCCTTACATATTGTCTAGTAGGTATATACTAAGACATTTTGTCTGCTTATCATAAATAGCAAGCTAATTCTTCTACAATAATATCTTTTTTGTATATTTGCATTCGATGTTTGTTGATTAAATTTTTTCCAGAATCTTATCTTTGGTATCAAGTGTCCCTACTTCATATTTTTTTTTGTAATTAAAGGTGTTTAATTAGCATTATTTTAAACTGGCATTATAGTCTGCAGAAGCCGCAAAATTATATCTGCATCTGCAGTGGCATTAGGGAAGCTTAGTTTGCGCTAAGTTGAATAGATTTATACCACATCGTTGACGGTGACTATACCAATTAAATCTCTATTCGAATTGACTTACTTATATTTAATTCACTTATAACTAACTAGTACCTACTTAACTAACTACTACCAAGACATATATTCTCAGAGTCAGTTTTAATATGATTCTAATTTACATATTGATTTGAACTGTTTTGTAATCTTGGTGACAAAATAGGTATCAAAATTTATAACCAACGAGATAATTTTCTAATGATGATTTCTAGATAGTTTTTCTTCGTACCACTGAAGATGGCGATCAAGCATTTGCCTTGTCTAATGAATAACAGTCACCGTAGCCCGATGACATTCGCAACACCAGAAGTATCGTAATTCTTCAATAGCTATTAATCAAATCAAATGACTAGTCAGTCAAGTTTGGCCTTATTTGTTTTATTTAGACTGGACAAGTGAAATAGTGTTTTATAGTTGTATTACAGGCTGAATACGTTTTCTATGTAGGTACCGTTTATCCAGAATCCTCTTGCTGACTTAAGTCCATAGTCTTCAAATGACTCTAATAATATCGAATTTAACTATTGAAAGATCATCTTATTTTCTGTAATTATATTGACCATGTATTGGTGTGGCTTATAATTGCAATTATCTCTTGTTCAGGACTGGGGGCGTGCAGGGTCGTTGTCGGGCGGTATTCAGCTACCAGCCGGCCAACCCTGACGAGCTGCCCCTGTGTGTCGGAGACGTTCTCGAGGTGCTCGGAGAGGTGAGTATTTGCTTAATGTTCAATTAAAAGGAACATCAAAACTTTGAGCATGCTGACTTCAGATTAAAAGAATAAAAATATTTAAAGAAGCGAGCGAGGTTTAGCAAGGATGGCACGGCATATAAAATTCGGATTTCTTTGCCTAGCCTACCTAGGGAAATGGCTAGAAGCTAATTAGTTCCTTTAGGTATTTTTATGAGTGAATAGAGTATGATTGAATATTGTAGCGTTGTATGCAATGTTGATAGATATTCACGCCGATTCATTTTCCAAGCTCAGATATAAATAACGCCAGACCTGGCTCCAGCTATAAAAAAAATATTATTTCTAAAATTATTTATTTTATTCCGAATTTGCTACAGCTTAAGTATTTTTGGAAAATCTTAAATCTTTTTAGTATTTTTTTGTATGATAAGGCTGTTTTCCTTTTTTTGCATTTCATTTTAATTTTTCTCTCGTGTCGGTGTTTACCTTAAACGGCGGTGAAGCGTAGTATTTATAGTAATTTAAGATATTTATTGTAAAAATGTTGTGTACACAAACACTGTTAAATGTGGTAAACCTATTTAAATAAATAAATAAATAAACAAGGTGTAAACTTATTATTATATGTTTTATCCGCAGTAGTAAAATTAGCGTGTAAATACTTTACCGTTTTATTTATCGGTTAGATATGCTAACTTAAGATTAATGTTAATTGTTTTATCACTTGATTGTCCGGTCAGTTACCCTAAGTAATGACCAGAACGGTCAATGTAAGATGTTGACTTTCCCGCGCAACGAGCGGAGACAACGGCCAGCGCCCGCGTCGTGAATCATCGTACCAAGTGCCTAACGCGACCGATTTGCCGCTTCCTCCCTCCGGTGGATGTGTGAAACGAATCGTTCCGACCCGATATTTCTGATTTATTCCATTCCGAGCGTGACCGTTTCCCGGCTTCCCCTTGCGAACGTACGAAACGGAGGACGATGACCCATTTACCGTTTCGTATGTACAGGCGCGGTCAGAGGACGTTTAATAATTTTAAAACCTGTTGTCTCTATTGATGTTTAGTGACGCACCTGGGACTTCCCACGGTTGGGTGGATTCGAGAATATTAGGTGTGTCAGCCTTAATTAATTTATTGATGCTAGTTAGGATTGTTGTTGGTAGGTAATTATTTGTTTATGATAAACGAAAACTGGCTATATGAAACCGAAAGAAAAACTTTGATAGCCGACTGAACATAATGATTTCTAGCATTGGCGGTGCCCTTTTTGTGCCCCGTAGACCTGGTATTTGAGGCTACAGATGAAATCACATCACATATTCGCGCTTCTTGGTTTCCTTCGATATTTATTTGTATTACATTGCCAATAGAAATATGTGCTGTCGACGCTTACAAGTTTAATGCGTTGGCGGGCTACTATATGGCTCGCAGGCTTCGGTCTGGCCAGCCTTGAGTTTAATGGAATTCGCTGCCTATTTTCTTCTTTCGGTATTTTTTCATCAATTTGTTTACATTGATAAAAGTATAATAATATATAGGTATGCATAATAATAATACTATGGACTCATGTGAAAAATATACAGCGGTGTGTGTATCTACTCCCGATTGCAAAGTTGTATGTTTGTGTTGTTGTGAACACGTGAACGCTCTCTTGACCGTGGCAATCGGATTCGTTTTGGGCAATTTATGTGTGCTCTCAAAAGGTTGTATTTTGATTGGTCACCTAAATAGAGATCTTCATAACGGTCGAGCGAATCGCAGTTTCGGTTTATTGGCTGCTTTGAAATTCCATCGGGGACATAATGAATTGATTTGAGTTTTTATTTTTACAAAAATGAGTCCAGTTTTATATTTTGGTACTGTAAGCATACTAGGAATGATTCGTAATTAATATGTTGAAATTCATAACTCATATTTAGGTTTGCTTGGGGCTTGCTGCCCCTTCGACTCTGCCTACCCCTTCGGGGATCATGGGCGTGATGTTATGTATGTATGTATGTATGTATATTTAGGTTTGAGTATGTATTGAAGAATCGGTTATGTGAAATCTATTTAAAAGAGGAACATAAAATATGGGATGAGGTGAAATCGGAAAGTGAGTCAGTTTTGAAGACTAGTCTGACTAGTCGGCTGCGCACAAGATATTTTATTGTGAAAATTTAACCTACTCTTTTTTTCATAAATTTGATAATATATTAACCACATCTAAGGTCTGGAAAAAAATTGGAGAATGGTATTAATCTTGTATATTCGTTCGATCATTCGGCTTTTTTGGCCGGGTCAGTTGTATGCACGATACCTTAAATTATGAATAAAATACCAACACGATGTATTGATAATATTGAATCTTTTAAACATACTTTGCGGACATATCTTATTAATAAATGCTACTAATCAATATCAGATTTTTTTGATGACAATTCTGTTTAGGGTAAATATATAATATTCATTAATATTATTTATATATAAATAAAATAAATAATATTAATGAAAATGTATTTTTTTTTATTATATAAATTGATGCATGAATTGTGACATTTAAAATTTGTATGCTATCTTTAGCGGAACATAGTGATACTGAATTACATTGTAACATAATTTATGTATCTATGATTCACAAAGAAAAAATATCGTATTGTTTTGTATGAATATGTTCCATCACACTGGATACTCAAGACTAAAGACACATTTAAGTTGCCTAAGTACTACAGCCCAAGCTTTAATGCTTAGTTTGGAGGTGAGTAATTCATGTGTTGAATGTTTGAATGATTTATTTTTCAATTTATGTATATTATTTCGTAGGTGGAAGAGGGGTGGTGGCAGGGGCGACGGCAAGGGCGCGTGGGGGTGTTCCCATCGAACTTCGTCGTGATGCTCGACCCGCCGCAGCCGGCGCCGCCCATCGAGCCTGCGCCTGCGCTTCCGCCCAAGCCTGGTAAGTAGTAACTAAGTTAAGTTTTGATTCAGTCTAGTCAGTCATCAGATTATTATCATCCGTTTCGTGCATGCTCATTAGTTTTAAATATCTATACACAATTGATATTCAAATTGAGGATGGCTCTACCTAATATCTACAAGTGTAAAAAACATATGTGAAATACGTTGAAGTACCTTAAATAAGGACTATTAAATAATGGAGGGCTAGCGTCTACCGTACCGTATCACAAGCAGAATGCGTACTACGAGCATTTGCCTCTTAGGAATTAAGGTGCAATTTTGTTTGCGCGTGCTCCTTTAATGTCAAACGTCAAATTATTAGATTTTTCCTAATGAAAGATGCTTTCTTCTGATAAGGCTTTAATGAGGGTTTTTTAAAATACAAAAATCGCCAAGTGGCACCAGTCTCGTGCTTTACCACTGTCAGTTTGTTCTAAAAACTTACCAAAGAGTAGGGGTGACATGACCGTACGTCACAGTTACGCCATCTTTTGGATGTTTTAATTCAACAAACCTTCATTAGAATACTCTTTGGACATGATTGTACATTTAGCGGGTCGTATTGTATTCATTAGACTCCGATAGACATATGATGGTGCATGCATGTTCCACCTCTGCTTTGATGTATTATAGGACCATCCTCTTCGAAAAAATATAATGCGCCATCCTTATCCTCTGCTCCGTCGTTATAAATACATCCAATTACACATCCTATTCCCTTACAGTGAAAGAACAATGTCGCGTGCTGTTCCCGTACACGGCGGTGAACGACGACGAGCTAACGCTGGCGGAGGGCGACGTGGTGAATATCGTGTCGAAAGACGCGCCCGACCGCGGCTGGTGGCGCGGCGAGTTGCACGGCCGCGTCGGTCTCTTCCCGGACAACTTTGTGCAGCTACTTCCCGCAGGTAATGACCAGGATGATACACATAAACAACATATTTATATATCAATAAATATCCGACGACATCACATACATTGATCTGACTCCGAGGTGAGTAGCTTAAGCACTTGTGTTACGGATATCAGAATCAACAGTGGTATTACAAAAAAACGAACACAAGTATTCATCATACGAATGTTAGTCTTGAGTGGTGATCGAACCCACAATTCTTGGCGCATGGGGCAGGGTCACTACCGAATGCGCCATCGAGCCAGTCATATATCAATATATTTATAAACATATTTTCCAAAACACTGAAGAGGTGTCAGACGTTTTTCCCAGGCATGTGGTTAATACATAATACATAACATCAAGCTCATAATCGCGGACAGGGTAGGCAGAGTCAAGGGGGCAGCAGGCCCCTTTAACCACATTCAGCCAAAAATAAAAAAGGGCTAGGTTAAATGGAAAATTGTGAAAAAGTGGCTAGTTCGTCGCCTACACAATCACATCCAAAACCCCATGTACCATTAGTCGCCTTTTACGACATGCTAGGCAAGAAACACTGTTGGCACATTATTTTTAAGTCCTAGACCAACATGCGACAAACATGTGGTAGATAAACCACCAATTTCCGGCCGCCGGGCTGCAATTGAGTAATTTCAAACAGAAGAAATAGAGATGTGACGTTATGTTATAAATGGACACGTCTGACCGAAGTTGGTGGTGCAAGCTGTTGTTTCTGTTGACTTGCTCTCAATTATTATCATTCGTTCAATTAGCCTTCTGATGATCATATCCAAAGACGCACCCGACATTACCCTACATATTTTTATTACCCATAAAAAAAATTACGATGTATCAGCCGATAACTAATTGATTTAACAGTAATATGCTAGTAACAACCCTTGACTGATAACACTACCTAAGGCTTGACACATTTTTAGCTATATCTATGGATATGCTTATACTCCGTGACAATGACATCATCACATTGACCAGGAACACACCCATCTTGTTTTATGATCTCATAGTATACTTATGATTTACGATAGCTCTTGTACATTATATGGTTTACACTTGCACATAAAAAATATCTGAATCTGAGAAACTCGATATCTTAATACTATACTTGACAAATTACCTAAACTGCTATATTTTTAAACTTACACATTACTGACTTATTTATCATTAGTGATAAACTTTTTTATCGACAGTAAAACGTGATTGGATCTGTGTAATTACTATTTGTGCATTGTGGTGACAAAATAAACTTGTGCATTGGTATGTAATGTTATTGGCATTTGCTCTGCTAATATTCGTAGATGACTTTGAAATGTCTAACTTTCTAATGGCGGAATCATTTTGGCCGTGAAACACTTTTTAAATAATAAATAAGAAAGGAGTAAATTGAATCCTGTACGGTGACTGTTTGAAGTTTACAGAGGAAGATTTTATGAATAAAAAATGCTAACAAAATTTTCACAATTTTCCACCTAACCCAGCCCAGTTTTGTTTTTGGCTGAATGTGGTTAAAGGGGCCTGCTGCCGCTTTGACTCTGCCTACCCCTTCGGGAATTATAGGCGTGATGTTATGTATGTATGTATCGAATCTGTAACAAAAACTCACATACTTTGTCGAAAACCTTTATTTAATTATTCCCTAAAATGTACCTATAAATAAAATGTATCTCAAATTTACAATACCAAAAATTGTCTCGAGACAAACCGTTATACCATACCATACAATGTTTTAAGTGCCAGTATCATGATGATATTAGAAATATTTATATTGTATAACAATTCCATTGTTTTACATTTCTAATTAAATTTCATCGGAATGTTAATTAGGTATATTTCTAAATGATCCATATGCAGTGTGTAACGGGTCAACATGCGTGCGAGTGCCGCGGGAACGATCCGACTTAACGGGAAAGCCCTACATTGTGCTAACCTGCGCAGATTTAGAAAAAGCATTTAGGTTTTCCCATGCAACGTTTAGTTTATTGTACGGGACTCGATAATGCATTCAATTGTAGTCTGGGTAGGGATGGCGATTTTCGTTCAAAAATCGATAATTGAATCTTTACGAATTGGAACTTTAAAAAAATAGATCCTTGAAGCCTAATGGAGATATTCATTACACGGTAAAATTAATAATGGATACCTAAATCAAAACTCTTTTTTCGTGTTCGATGAGTCAGAACAGACACTAAAAATACTTTTTTTGATAAAAGAAAAATTAATAATACCTTTAATAATACCTACCTCGTAATTAATACCTTTGTAAAATTACACAAGAGCTCCTAATATAGTCACTTCAATATAAAATAACCGGATTCGTAAAATCCAGGATCATGATGCAGACGAACGCTAATCCAGAATGAGACATAACAACATGAGTCTCGTTTTTGACAACGATCCGATGATAACATAGATTCGACATATCAATTAGCTGTTATGTCTACCTAAAAGAATCAATTCATCAGTGAACTGATTTTGAATCGGCATCCTTAGTCGTCGTGGGACACTGCATTGTGTGTACAGGCGATTGGAGTTTTTCTCGCTGTTGTAGATAGTAAGGTGGCCTTTCAGTGAACAATGAACGGAATGTGATTTTTTTTATGAAAAACGACTTTATGTACCGTTATTGTTTTAAAGTTCCGCCGGCCTTTAGTTAACCTGTAGTTTTCATATAAGGAAGCAGAATCGTATTCCAGTTGTTAAAACGACAGAAAATGTTATAAAGCTAATTTTGAAAAAGGTTTTGTCAGCCTAAGCAAAAACAAACAAATCTGTAATCATATAAGCTTGAATCTAAAACATGTTTCATTTATTCAACTAAACATGTATAACATAATAATTAATGACATGACTTTTGATTGCAAATTAGAGCCGGTACCTTGTTTTAAAGTTTACAATCATTTTCAAGATACAGACACGGACACTCACACGTGCAGGTCTATTATGACAAGCCTAATTCCAAACGGATTTGGTGTTTGGTCACTGAAAAGTCAAAAGATTATATGATTGTACATAAATTTTTAATGAAACACATATCTACTTTCGGAAAATATACATACTATTGTAATAATTGGAAGTGAAAAAACAACGTTGATGCATATATTCGTTTTAAAGTACTTTGCATTGAAATACCTACGTAATAAAATGCTTTCGCGGTGTTGGGTAAACTGTACTTACTCATGTACCGTAAGTCATTTGGTACATCGCGATATAAGACTTCGCAACGACGTATTTGACACTTGTGGAAATAAAACATGAATCGTAACTTTCTTAATAAGAGACTTTTTGTAAAGTAACAAACATAAGATTTTTAATATACAATTATACATCGTGATGTGTTTCTTTAAAATAAACAGATTTGTCGTAATTCTTTCTGGTACGGCATTTCAAACTAGAACAGATACTCCTAAGTATCCTAAATGTATAGTTAGTATGGTATCTTTAAAAAATCTTTTTCAGTAGTACCACTTTCCGTTTTGTCAATTGTTCTTTTAATATCTGGTAATATACTCACACGTGTAAAGATTAAACAAGTTACATAATAAATTAGTTCCAGTTTTCACTAAACAGAAGTCGGTTAACCTTGGACGCTCGAAGCGACAACATATCGTTATTTTTACTTTACATGGCGTTCTTGTGTTTTCAGTCACAACAATAACAATTGGCTATTTATTTTATGGCGAGAAGTGGTCTGTAGTGTGTGTACTGTTGTGGGAAAAACCCTTACAGATTTACAAGTACTTTTATGTATAGTACTCGCCGAACTAAAACTAGTGAGCTAAACACATGGGATTTATCAGAATGGTTTTTGGAGTTTTACTATTCATCCCCTAACTACATAGTCAGATATGTACGAAATGTGATATTATGAATTATATTATTACATTTCGTATAGGCTTTCATACATGATGACTGAGTCGGAACACAATTAAATGTGAGAGGTGTTGGTTCAAAGCCGAGCACGTATCTCGTTACTTTTGTTGCTAGTTCCTTGTGAGGGAAAACGTGCAGATTGCATATTTAAATGAGTATAGTTGAGTAACCATGGTCCAATTTGTCTGGTTTACCTGTATAAGGGTTACGATGTTAGTCTGGGTTACGATCGCGAGATAAACCTAGGAAAATGATGACACTAGAGACAAGTGCAGTATGCAACAGCTTTATGAAACAGCTAATCAATACTTTTAACGTCATCTAAACTCGTATGCGGTGCTCTTCGCGTTCCGAACCATATCTCCCTTCTATAGGATTCCATGGAACTCGAACGCTCAGGCAGAAAAGAAAACTCTTCCCGGACCTCTCGGCGGCGTCTTCAGGCCACTTTGGGTTACCCCGTCGAACACTCGCTTTGAAACGAGGGAACGATTATATTTTGATAAACATTTGATGTTATAGCATGTTAACAAAAACAAAGTATATTTAATTTTATAAAAGGTAACCTTTACTCTGCAAAGGAATGCTAAGACGTCACGTTTCTAGCCGCAACACTTCAGATACAGCTTCAGTACTTTCAAGGGCGTCAGGATTTGCTTTCCTTCATAGGTGTCCAGATGGCCAGTACAGCAGCGCTTTTGTCGATACGAGTACCGCACCAGTCATACGCACAAGTTATTATGTTAGTAAACACTCCGCCCACTCTGGTTTAGTGTTCGACGCTTTGCTATTGACATTTCTCATGAAGGTTGCGAGCGGAGTCGTGATTTTGCGTAACTTAGCTCACCGCCGTAGCTTGCCTGTATCTTTTTATAACTAGTTGCCTCACAGTCGCGGCTCTGCGTCGATGTAATGTCGTGACGGTCTCCTAATAGTACAAGTATTTCCTTGATTTTTGTTCAGTGACCAAACGCAAAATGGGTATAGAAAGTAAGTTTCTGTCATATTGTACTTAGTTGTGTGAGTGATTGTGATCGTATCCTGGAAGTGCTGTGTACTTTGAAGTGATGTTTATGTACTTGACAATGATTTGTATTCAAAATTGATGTCATTAATCACTTTGTTATATTTAGATGGATAAACAATGGATGCTAATATGGATTCAAGTACGATGTGTTTGTGATGTTATAGTTGTTTGTTGTTGTCGCTCTTAATATTGTATTTTACCGCGAAAAGTTGTTTACACAAAATAATTTCTGTAGATTCGTACTTACTTCATAAGCAGTAAATAGAATATTTACGGCGCCGATAGATTAATCTTTAGGTCTCTTGAGCGGTTATCAATTCAGTGGGACTGGTTAATAGTTTTATTTATGTCAATTGTCACCTAATTATCTGGAATGTGATGAATTAATTAATAGTCTTAACCGATTTATATCTGTTTGGAACGGATGTTTAGTGTTGTGTTTAAGTTCTTAATAGTGTTTCTCAGTTTAATTATTTGATAATTATCTTACAAGTGCTGTCAGCTGGTGATTAATTTGATGAAGTTTAAAGAAAACCCGGATATTATACTAGTGATGGACCATATTTGCCTTAGCCAAGATAAAAGTTAATTATATTTAGATGTGAATTGGTGTGGCAAAATTATTTCGTGTCTGTAAACTATCATGTAGTTTACAGACACGAAAATCACAAAGGCATGCAGATAAGAATATAAGGAAAATAGAAGATGTGTTCAAAAATACATGTTGCGATTCTGTAGTTGCCAATATTACTGTAACCTTGCCATTTGCTAAGTCGGATCCCCTCTTTCCACATAATTGGCTATATCGGCGTCGGCGCAAACCATTAAAATGCACGTGTAGGTAGGCGCCTCGCAAATCGCAGTGATCTCAATAGATGCGAGATCGCGCTAACAAATGGCGCGTAAACACTAATTAAGCTAGTTTTTTTTTCTTTTTGCACCTTTGATTATGTCAAATGTTTGTGTAGTGTACCTTCGATTAAGTACATATTTGATCGAAGAGTGAACTAATGAAACTCTACATCCGTTATGGTTGAAACATATGTATAGTATTTTTATCATTACCAGTTCTATAATTGTCCTGCGATGATCAAGATGAGATTTTTTCCAAGGAAAAAAGTAAAATAAAGTTAACATCAAGTAAACACTTGCAATCACAATCGGGAATATAGGGTCAATTCGATCGAATCGAAACCAGACCTTCTTAAAAATAAAAATATCGACATTTTAAAAAAGTATGTCACTATTATGTTGTTTTGATTTACAATAACTAACTAACTAAACTTCACGCCACTTCCCTAGCGGGGTAGGCAGAGAGAACCGAACGCCATATGCCGATCCTTACACACCTCACTCGCCTCTTCAACATTCATAATCCTTTTCATACAAGCTCTACGGTTTACAATAACAGTATTTTAAATTAACCATTCTTTAAACTGTGCCTCAAATAGTACCTACTGACATTTTGCAATACTTGTGTTTTGGCTACACTCACACAATAACACTACTTTTCGAAAAAATACAAGCGCACCTGAAAGCGCTATTGCTATCTACTATTCATTCATGTGGATTTGACGTTCAAAAATTCAGTTGTTGTCTTTGATCGGAAAGTATTTAACGTGACGACAGTTGCTTGTTGCGTCAAAACGGATACTTACTGTAAAAGAATTTCCTCTTTACAGTTTCGTTTCGAAACATTTTCTTGTAAGCGCAATTTGCAATTTAAATTAACACCTCAAATGCATGTGTCCTATATGTGATGGACTCTATGCACACATTTTGGGAGGTTTTGCCAATTTGTGAAACACAAAAGTATACAGATTATGTTATTTTTTATAAGTTTTATTGTTATTTTTTAAATTACACAATATAGTAAGTTATATACAGAAATTTGATGTACAGACGGCAACACATCAGGCTGTAATTTTTTTTTTGCGAAACAGCCCTATTACAATGGAATAAGACTCCGCAGTGTGTAGCCTGAAGTCCTGTCGTGTGTACGTTGGCGAATTGAACCCTGAAATTCTACTATAGGCATGTCTGGTAAAAGAGGTGATGTGCCCAAAGGGTTATAGTTTGTTTATAACGTATATTTCGTCGCGTGTTGGGTTTTTAATCGAAACATGAATTCAAATATCCTTCGGTGTCATTGCAGTTAAAAGGGATTCCTTATACTTACTGAACATTTTTAATCACTTGCGCTTTTTGGTAATCAAGTCCATCTGGCTAGTTAGCGCGATTTGGACTTAATTTGTTCGTTATGTATTTTTTACTTACACGTGCCATGGAGACACAGATTCTTCAGTGTATGTATATATGTTTACTCTATAGAAAAATAAAATAAAATAAATTCTTCAGACTAATACACCAATTCCCTAGTTCCAAACTAAGCTTATAAGCTTGTGCTGTGGATACTAGGTGAACGGATAGACATACTTAAATACGTTTTATAAACATCCATGACTCGAGTACAAATGTCCATGTTTATCACACGAAACATTTGCCCTTAGCGGGATTCGAACACGCGACCCTAGGTTTCGTGGCCAGGGTCTCTGACCACTCGACCAACGGGCCTGTCCTCTATAGAAAGTAACGGAAACTTAGTGGCTGGCAAATCAGTCCTATTAGTTTGTGTAATGGACGTACATCCATCATGTGTAGCTAATACGCGTAAAAGATGTAAGGCTGTGAACTGTGGAATGTATTATGTATTCAGTTACAAACTCGATAAGGAGTGACGTGCGTTTCTATTAGAGACTACACACTACATAGTTGTGTTTTATTATTACAGTTGCCACAACAGAAGTGGAGGAGAAGAAACCAGACCGGCCTCCTTTGAAAACCCCTACTAGTGGAATATACCCCGTACTGAACAAGTACTCAGAGAAGACCGCATCGGTCAAAGAACTGACCACATCAAAAATAAGGTGACTTTTTCATATTGATTTTATCAAACGTTTGTTTAGACCCGCCGGTTTCAATAGGGATGTTGACACCATCTATAATTAGCCAGTTGACTATACGAACTAGTGACGTCATAAACTGACATGCAAAATCTATGAGATTATTAATATATTAACTATTATAAATTAACTTGCCAGTCAACATCCCTATCGGTAAACTTTTGAGGACATTTGAACTGTCCTTAAGTATTATTTTTTTATTGGGTCATGTATAGACATTAATAAATCTTAATATGTACTAGTATGCGTTATCAATAATCTGAAATTCTGAAACATACTTGACCAACTACTACTATTTCACGTAGTTTTAGCTTCGTACTAACGTTGTCTGTTTATCCTCAAGCGAGAACGAAGAAGCCTTGCCGAAATTCCGATTTTTAAAACCACATCATAATAGATTGCTTTCGCAATTTCCAATGACATAAGCAAACCGCAAATTCACATAAACTTATTGATGTGACTCATACTGTTTTGTTAAATTATAGATATTTCTACCAACAGACGTAATTGGCCGTCAAAGTTTATTTGCTTCAATTACTTATTATGCAAACGTTTATACCAAATTACTGAATTCCATGAAGCAATCCTTTTCTTTTTAGAATTTTATTTGTCAAATGAGGTTATTTGTCAAACAAAGTTGTCATTTAAATATATTTTACTAACTAACTAAACTTCTCGCCACTTCCCTAGCGGGGTAGGCAGAGAGAACCGAATGCCATATGGCATATATATTATTAAATTAAACTTTTTGCTATAATATATGAAGTACATACACATTGATGACTTGGTTTGTTTACATAATATAAATATGAAATAAATGATGTGTTTATGGTTTAAACAATCAAATCACCTTCAGCCGACTTCAGCATATACTTCATATTAATTAGTATTAGTAAAACTAACACGACAATGTCGAATTTCCCATTGAAACCCACGGAAATGTACTACAGCTCTATCCTTTCGTTCCAGCATGCACAAAGAGAACACAGTCAGCAAGGAGAGCAGCACACAAAGTACTATCACACACACAAACAAGACGGAGTCGGAAAAGGTTATACACAATGAAACTGTCAGTGACGGGACGCTAGACGGACAGGTCAGTAGGCTCTTTATATCTTGTACAGACTTACATGGATTATCTATACTAATATTACAAAGAGTGTTGGTCTGGGACATAAAAATAATGTGCCAACTGTGTTTCTTGCCCAGCATGTCGTAAAGGGCGACTAATGGTATATCGGGTTTTAGGTATTTTTTCACAATTTTTCATCTAACCCATCCCAGTTTTATTTTTGACTGAATGTGGTTAAAGTGGACGGCTGTGCCTTTGACTCTGCCTACCCCTTCGGGGATTATGGGCGTGATGTTATGTTTGTTTGTTTGTTTGTATTACAAAGAGGAAAGATTTTATTATTTGTTTTTGAATTGAATAAATAGGCTCTGAAACTACTGGACCGATTTGAAAAATCCTTTCCCCAATAGAAGGCTACTTTATCAGCGAGTATATGTGTATTATATTTTATCCTCGTGGGAATGGGAACGGGAACTACGCGGGTGTATCCACAATGGGCTGCTATATTAAATAATTGGCTACTTGACACAAATATTTTTCACAGTACATAGTACTAGTGTGTTAGCGGTGTAGCGCATACTACACCGCAAATATAATAGGCATTCAAGTGTGAATTACGAGTGAAGAAAGGAATAAATAAAAATAAAAATTAATTATTATTGTAATAATTTTAGGGGAAATCGTTATTCTCTTCTATGTTTTAATATGTTGGTAATTTTTTGTGGTATCGGTAGGACTTTGTATCATCTTTATTATCGTTAATAAATCTTTTATTAAGGAAAGTATCGACGTAGTGACGTAATCGATATATTTGCATTGAAACATCATATGTATGGGCATGCATCGTATATGGAAATATATTCAATTTAGAATTTATATACATTGATTTCTGGACCTAGAATCTTATTCTGTATGCAAAAAACCGAACCGTCAAGTTTGAAGCTAGACAACAAGACTTTCGTTATTAAAAACGTATTCACAAACTGTAGTCCATAGTTTAAAAAACCAGTTGTATATTTACTCTACTGAGTTTGAAGGAGAGTAATAATGTCCTTTAACACACTTGAAAACTTTTCTTTCGAATTTTTCAAAAATACCAAAATTTAGATCCATTCTTCTCTTTCTATTGATATATTCATATAGCCTAAACAAACCTCGGGCACAAAACCAAGCAATACAAAACAGAGATTTTAATAAAAAAATATGATTGAAATAAAAGTACAGATGGAAAAAAATACGTACTGTTTAAAGAGAAAACAAGTTGATCCAAAATTACTATGTAAAGATATTTCTTGAGTTGGGCATAATGACAATTTTATTTTCGTCAAGCCGTATTGTGATAATTGCTAATAGTATTGTTGTATGTATCCAGATAAAGAAACCTCCAGTGCCATTGAAGAAGAGCCCCACGCCGAGCACCGGGGTCGGCAGCTTGTTCAGCGGCCTCAAGAACAAAATGATGCCGTCTAATGACAAGTTAGTACGTTTGACTGACTCGATGGCGCAATCGGTAGTGACCTTGCCCCATGCGCCAAGAGATGTGGGATCGATTCCCACCCAGGACAAACATTCGTATGATAAATACTTGTGTTTGTTCTGTGTCTGGGTGTAAATATCCAATATTTAAGTATATATTTGTAATACCACCGTTGATTCTGATATCCGTAACACAAGTGCTTAAGCTACTTACCTCGGAGCCAAATCAATGTATGTAATGTAGTCGGATATTAAATTATATTTATTATTTATTTATTTACATGCAATATCTAAAAAGTACGCTAATTAATTGGCATACATAAACAATCGATGTTATGATTGGTTATATTGTAACCACTAGAAAGGCTTTAAACAGTAAACATCGGTGAATAATACTACAAGATTCCCGATTAGCGCACTAAAAGTGGGTATTTTTCGTTTCGTTTCACTGTAAATTTATCAGCGTGTAAACGGAGACGGTTAGGACGGTTAGGTTAAGAACTAAAGCAGTCAATCAATTAATAAATGGCGATCAATCCTATTACGAGAATGGGCCTGTATTTTTTTTTAAATATCTATAGCTATCTTATATGTTATCTAACTCCTTGGGGAATTGGGACTGTACCGCTGTATATGTGCAATGTGCATACAGCCTCACATCACATCATAACAGCCCCAATCCCCATTCACAGGTACATGCCCTATTAACTTTACATTTGTAACGTCACTCAGAGAGAAGTCATCATCGACGACGGTGAGCAGCGGCAGCAGCAGCGGCGGCGAGTGGGACCGCACGGACGGCGGCGCGCCCAGCAAGTCGCCCGCCGCGCCCATCGCCAACGCCAACGCTACCACCAACGCCAACGCCAACGCCACGACCAACGCCAACACATTCGACCACGTCGAGCGGAACTCGATGCTCAACGACCCAAGAGCCGGCAGGTAGGTTCAACGAATGTACTTGCAAATTACTGTACGTAAAACTAACTTATCGCCGGGACAATACCGCGTAACTAACACTTGAGCATAGGAACTAATATTCAATGTTATTCAATGTTCTACGCGGTATTGCACTATCCTCGACGTTATCTATGTCGTTCTATTAGTCGAGAGTTCTCAAAGTGGGCGCCGAGGTTTTAAAGCCGGCACGTAAGCCTCTTTTTGCTTAATAATGTCTTTAACGAACTGGCGGTATGTCCAATAAGACCAGCTTACAAGTTTATTTTGTAATTTAAATGTAATTAATCGGCATGTTGCCATTACAGAGTAAAGGCTCCCCGACGCAGGCCTCCTAGTCAAGTGATGCGCGACGACTCTCTTCAGCACATAGGCCTCAGCAACGGGCACGAAGGTGAAAACAGTAAGTA